>CALNVZ010000674.1:6002489-6271091 GCA_940671915.1 Paracentrotus lividus | reverse complement strand
GATATCAAAGATGGAAATGAAGAGAAAAAGGGAAGGAAAAAAATAAAGGGGTGAGAGGGGGAAACAGAAAGAGAACACGAATTAAAGGGAAAAGAGAGAATGAGAAAACATAATTAAGGGGAGAGAGTGAGAGAGGAGGGGGGGGGTAAAGGAGATGGATAGGAAGGGGTGAAGAAGATACAAAGGAAGAGAGAGAAAGAGAGAGGGGCAGAGAGAGAGAAAGAGAGAGAGAGAGAGTCTCAGAGAATGAGACGGAGAAAGAGAGAGAAGTGCAGTCAGATACTTTGCACAACTTGTAAGTGTCTGTTTCGCACATAATTCTATAACTATTATTACAAAGAGGGAGGGGCCTTAGAGATTAAACTAATCTTAAATTATGAAGACGAGTTGAATGAAATTATCTGGATTAAATACAGGGTCAAGGTAACACATTGTTTATAAGCCATATAATTAGGCAGGAAACTATTGTAACAATGCCATTAATTATAACAGTCTAAAAATAAAAAGATTGTTTTCAGCTGACCATCTTACAAATATGAATACCATTCTATGAAAACTCTGGGGAAAAAAAACATGTATTGAAAATAAATGACACTTATTAAAAGGCAAGTATTTTTTATACCAAATGTTTGTAAAGTCCACATACATATAAAGGTATAGAGATACATAATGGCGCTTCATGTTTTCCTCACTTTTTTAATTCTTAAAACTTTTTAATCATAGCCTCCTTTACGAAAATGAATTAGTTTTAATAACTATGAATTCAAAGTTTCTTTTTAACTTAATGTAGGCTTAATGCTCCAAGAAGCCTGATCTCAATTTCATTATCAATCTGATTATATGTGATGCGTCACGTCGAAAGGAGAGACTATTCGCAATTTTTGAAATCCATTTTATTCGATATTATTGATCCCTGATTCATTGCCTTGAATTTGAATAATATAACCCGACTGTAAAGAGTAAATAGAAGTGGAGATATTAGCCTCTGAACGCGAGGAGAATTGTTGCTCTTGGAAATCAAAATCAAGAGAAAAACGTCTGCGAAGTTTGACTTCCTTTGTACCGCCGCGCCAGAAAATAAGAACACTCTGTCACCGCTGTACTCACCAAAATGCCCTAGCAACCACTTGTTACAAAGGTGAAACGATTGACCAATGAGGAGGCTGCATTCAGGTATACAGAGAACAATACTCGTCCGTCACGCATGATCGAGGCAAGCGCTGTTCAATCTTCTCAAAAAAAAAGAAGCTGAATTTGGTTAGTTGTTTTATATCTTGCGTCAAATAATGAAAACGTCATGCTCTTTCTAATTGTTTAAGAAAAAGTCCGCTCTTTTAAGAAAAGTGTTTACCAATCCTGGCGCTAAATTAGTTAGAAACAAAACTATTTTAAAACCTTTTTTGGGGTTTTATTCCGATGTTTGCGTGCGTTCTTTGAATGTCAATCGCGTACTCTTACTCATAATAAAGCGAGTCATTTTGATCTGAACTCTGTTTGGAAATTTTAAACATAATAATGGTCTATAGACTAAATTATTCTTGTACAGGGGCTTATGCATTTTGTTTATATTCTTTGAATAAGTATATGATAGAGATAAGCCTCCAAAAATGTTTTAATAAATTATTTAACGCCTCACGAATGTATTTAGAATTTCTCTGATCACGTTTTATGAGTGGCTAGGTTAGCTTAAGACAATGAAATTAAAAACGTAAATGATTTGCTCGATCTCGTCTTTTATTGATCAAACTTGTTACCAGTAATAAGAAGAATATTAATAATTTTTAGAAAATGAATTATTTTAAGAGTAAATCGTATTTTGTTTCGTCGTGTTTAGTAAAACGCTACTTTCTTAAACACATTACTTTGTAAAATAAACTGCAGAAATTTGCTAGTAGCTATGGGTGCTATCTCACCTCGCGGAGACGTCTCCGCGACAGAATACAAATTTCGTCTCCGCGACGGATAATAGTATTAGAGACGTCTCCGAGACGCTTCAGCGGCAATTTATGAAGAGAAATCCGTCTCCGTAATTCAGGAGACGTCTCTAATACTATTTATTCTTCGCGGAAAACACTTCTATTCTTTTTGCGAGACGTCTCCGCGACTCATGGAACACTTTATCTTTTGAAAGCTATCTTTCTCTCTCTCTCTCTCTCTCCTCCTCTCTCTCTCTCTCTCTATTATCTGTTCTCTCTTTGCCCATTCTCTTTCTTTCTTATGGCATTGCTATTTGGATGCGTAATTTGTTCCGATCGAGTTTGCAAAATTAAACTTAAATTGATAACGCCAATTGATTTGGGTGTGAGGATTTGGATTGCCTATTTTTTGGTCAAAAATGGGGCTTACGTTAAAAGCCCGGGGGGGGGGGGTCACTCACCACATTATGTGTTACTCAAGCGGGTCCCGTGTCTCCGTCGACGCTTTACTTAAAATAGGGGGGGTATTCATACTCCTTACTATCTCCCTCTCTCTCTCTCTCTCTCTCTCTCTCTGTCTCTTTGTTTCTCTCTTGCCATTATCTTTCTTTATTATGGCATCGCTATTTGTATCGGTAGTTTGTTCCGATCGAGTTTGCAAAATTAAACTTAAATTGATAACGTCAATTGATTTGGGTGTGAGGATTTGTCTTTATTGATAATAATATTCAAAATAGTAGCCAAAGGCTGAAAGACAAAATAAATTAAAAAGGGTATATAAATATGAAAAATATGAAAAACAAATAAAACAAATCTTAAAAACAACACAACATTAAAGTTTAAAAAGTTTAATTTGTGTAAATTCTTACGGAACTTTTGTCGAAGTGAAGGGTGATATAGCGGAGACGTCTTCGCAACGGAATCGTTTCTTCGAGACGGATAAAAAGTTTATTCGTCTTTATTCCGTCGAGGAAAAGTCTCCGAGATTATCTCCACGACAATTTTCAAAATTTGTTTACAAAAATAGCGGAGACGTCTTCGCAAAGGAATCGATTTTTCGCGACGGATAACGTTTATTCGTCTTTATTCTGTCGAGGAGAAGTCTCCGAGATGTTTTCAAAATCTGTTTCAAAGCAGTTTCAGAGAAATGTCTCAAAGTAGTATCCGCGATTATCTCAACAACTCGTCTCAAACTTGTTTCTAAGCCGTCTTAAAGTTGTTTCAAAGTTGTTCCCAAAAGTGAGATACCAGCCGCAGTTATAAACTAGATTGATTTGCCACTCCCCCCCCCTTAGCTCATTGGTTTCCACATAATGCAAATATCAACCAATTCTAAACCACATATTTTTTTTTCAATTTTAAATTAGATTAACCTAAATACTTGTATCAGAAGTATTATGATCACGTCACCTCTTTTGTGTGCTCTATGTTTCCCTGATGGAACCAAATTTGTTTTATAGGGAGGTTTTAATTTCCCATCAGGACAACAGATATCGCGGCCCCTAAAATAAAATGCTGAAATTAACATTCATTTGGATCCAGATAGCTAAGTCAAGCAATAAGTAGTTTTCCCCACATAACCCCCCCCCCCACCCGATTGTTAGATTTGACATTCGTTTGCGTGCTCCGCTATCCCGGATGAAACAGCTTTATTCACAGCAGGTTGTGTGGCATTGCACAGCTGAGTGCAGCTAAAGAGAGTTTAGTTCGCTATTCGCTCACAAAACGAAACAAAAAGCCAATAGAAATCACACACACACATGACCGTGAACGTCAACAAACAAAGCCATGCGTTGCTAAGGGCGGAGCTAAACGGAGAGGGGAAATGAGCGTGGACGTGCGCTTGTATGTCCGGAAAAAAAAAATTATGACCGAAAAAAACACTCGCCGAAAAACTGCTTTTTTACCACTTTCCCGTTATCATTTCCACTCATTTTTTTTACAGAGCAAAGATGAAGCATGGTAGAACCAGAATATAATTAAAAAAAATTTCCTCAAATTTTGAGTTTTTTATTAGTTTGTCGATTTACTCGGATCTTTGATCTGCGACTTCTCTCTCATTTCGACAAGACGTATCACATATTATTATATTACTCAAATCCTATTTGAAGGTGTAACCCAATTACAAAAAGAAAAGCTGCTGTTTTAAAAATACATTTTGTAGAACAAGTCTAATTTTGTAGCCAATTTCAGGGGAATGCACAGGTGACAGTATTGGATTTACATGCATTTAAAAAAAAAATAACACTGTAACATTGCCTCTTGTCATTTAAAGGTAGTGTCATCCTTTTGCAGGCAAAAATATTAAATTTCTAGTTTTTGAGAGGATACAGTAGTATACCAATGACTATATCTTCCCACAACATGATTAAGCTCAAATGTGTATGTTTGTCATTATATTGCGATTATCAAAATTCATTCCTATTTTTTTGAACCTCGAAAAATATACCGTACGGCGCGAACCGCTGACCGTTAGCGCAGAGAATAATGCACGCTGATGTGCCGTGTGTATATTGCTGTGTGTGGTCCGTGCTGCACGCGCTGGTCAAGATTGGTAGTCAGATTTTCGTGTCATATTACTGATCTAGGCAACCTATGACAGTAAGATTGAATAGACAGTATAGGTTGATCATATTCTAAAGTTATGCCAAGTTGCATTAGTTTTCAAAATATGTGAAAAAGGATGACACTACCTTTAAGAATATGAGTTATATATGTTTTTTGTTCCCTCTAATTGTATACTATACTATGTCATTGTAGGGTTTGTACATGAAAATCCTAAAGAAGGGGGAGGGGTGGGTGGGTAATATTTCACACTATGATTCTGGACAAAAATATATATTTAGTGCTCTGCTAAAGAAAGACACTTTTAAACAATATAGAAATATACTCTTGTATTTATATGATTTTCATCTGAAGACAAAATGTTCTTTGAGGTTGTGCTTGTTCAACCTATAGAAAATTCTCAACAATATACAAATATATACGAGTACTTTTATATTTACATACAATGTAACAAACCAGATTTTTATTTCCTTGCCGAATACAAAATAAAGTGAGAGCATAAAAGGCACAACTCACAATGAGGCTCATGCTCACTTAGTGTCTTTCTACCTCTGAAGTCACACACAAAAACTATATTTTCTAGCTCTAAAGTCCCTAAATTTTCCCTTTTTTTAATATCAAAACAGCAATTAAAATACATAGTATATCTCAATGAAAGAATAATACCCGAGTGAAACAATACAAAGACTTCCAACAAAAACGTTTTATAATAAATTCACAAGTGTTTAAAAAAAAAAAAAGTTATTAAACTATGAATGACTTATATTAACAACCGAATCCTCCTCTTGTGCGATACGAAAGGCTCAACTCTGTAATATTTTGTAAACTTTAAAATAAGTATTGGGTCTCCTTGGAGATATATTGAAGCCTCCTTTAGAGCTATCATCTAAAAATAATTTTCATGAAGATTGTCAACTTTAATTAGAATTTACTTAGATTATGAAGGAGGAAAATACCCTTTTTGTAGACAGTGTGCTTTCCCAAACATAATATGCATGCAATATTGTGTCTTTTAAAGACATCTTCATACATGTACATATAACAATATCTCTTTTTCTATATCTTTCCTATGAATAGATCTCCAAGTGGGTCAAAAAATTTGACTGCCGGAAGCTACACATAAATACAGGAAACTAAACATAGGAAGTTAAACCTCTTTACTGCTCTTGGATCCAAATCGA
Organism: Paracentrotus lividus; assembly: GCA_940671915.1. Lineage (NCBI taxonomy): Eukaryota > Metazoa > Echinodermata > Echinoidea > Camarodonta > Echinidae > Paracentrotus > Paracentrotus lividus. The sequence continues at coordinate 6,265,429 of CALNVZ010000674.1, read as the reverse complement.
AGGCCTGGAACTAATCCGGGAACCGAGGACTTGGGCTAGCCCTCATCTGTGATCCTGTTCTTGAAAGGTCTTGGACTAATAGTAAAAGACTCCAAATGCAGCCGCCACACAAAACAGAGAGTCCTGTGGAGATGGGAGGAGAGAAGATGAAAAAGAAAAAGAAAGGGAAGAAGCTTAATTTAAAGAAGAAGCTTGGTCTAAAGAAGAAGCAGGTTCATCGTCATGGCAACAATACTGAGATGGTGGAAGGGGAGTTTGTTCATCTGGAGAAGCCAACTATAGGTAATATAAAACATTTATTTCATAACAACTTAAAAAGTTGTCTTTATCATTAAATCAAATTAAATATTGCAACATATGTCAGAAATCAACATCACATAGTTATTTCATTTGAAATCAAGCTTACTGGTATATATCAATTTGTATGTCATATTATACTTGCTATAAGGGTACATGAACAGGAGAGAAAGAAAGAGAGAGAGAGAGAGAGAGAGAGGGAGAGAGAAGGAGAGCCAGAGAGAGGGAGAGAGAGAGAGCAGGCACCTATTGAAATATTTCAGTATGCAAGAAACTAGAAATTAGAATACAATGTACGTAAAAACTTAACAATCTAAAATATTTATAAATGATTATTCCCTGTTAATCAAGCACAAACGAAAGTAAGTTTCTGCAACATATGATATTATTCATGAGTTATTTATTCATCTACACTGTACCATTGGATAATTGCTACTAGCATGTGTTTCATATACTCAGGAATTCATACAAGCACTGATGTTTTCCTTGTACATTGTACCAATTACCAGTTATTTGGGGTTGCTAAAACAAAAAAGAACTATACTTTGATTCTGTGCATTAGGGGGGGGGGGGGCGTTTCATGAAAGGACTTGTCGGACGTTTTATCCGACAAACTGTTACAAGCTACTGAAATGCTCGCATCTGATTGGCTGAAAGCAAATTTGTCAGATAAAATGTCCGACAAGTCCTTTGATGAAATGCCCCCTGGTTTCCAAGCAACAAAGTGATCCAAACAAATTAGGTCTGTATCTCTTTTACTACTTATCTAGCTCTCTTTATCTGCTTGGCAGCAGTTTATGACATAAATAATCCATGAATTGTTAGTTTATGCAAATGAGTGGACCAGTAGCTAACAAATAATCAAGTTATTTTGCTACTTGAGCATGGTTACTACATGTACATGTATGATCTGTACTCTTTCAAATGATTTTGTGACTTTAGCAAAAGTTTCTATACATTATTTTATACATGTATACAATAATCAACCTTTTTGTACATCCGATCCCCATTTTCAGTTTTACTTAAATACATGAGCTACATGTAATCACAGCATGATGATATGAGACGATTAGGGGTAGATCTAGCTTTTTTGCCAAGGCGGTGTTTTGACCAAATGACAATGAGCCCTGAAGCAGTGAAGACCGAGATATAGTTCAAATCCCAAATTCCCCCACCACAGCTCTGGGTCTAAAAATGTCCTTTATTTTTTTCTTTTTGTTTGTTTTGTTTTTTTTTTTTTTTGGGGGGGGGTTAAACTCTTGAAACCTCCTCGTTGATCGACCACTGTCGTATAAACTGGAAAGCAAGGGCAAATACAAATGTAATTTCAAGAAGGTCCCGCATATAAAGTAGAGGGTAGGGTATACATACTTTTAATAGGGAATTGCCCAAAAAGCAAAATGATGATTTACTATATATAGGCAGAGACAAATCATCACTTGTTCCATAACCCCTAAAATAAGGATGCTCATAAAAATACCCTATGATACACTTATCTAGAAATCAGTGATATTGTCTTCATCTCTATAATAAACAATCATGGAGACAAGAGTCCTATAGCGAGTAATGCATCTCTAAATTCATTGGCTATCTATACATGTATTTAAAGAGTGTGTTCAATGTCCAGTTTCAAATTTATACGCCAACATGAATCATGATACAAAACGCAATTACAAAACGCTGATATAAAGAAAAACAAAGTGTGTGTTCATTGTCCCCCATTCCCGGTCGTAAAAGTAAACGTTTCAAATCTCGATTCGGAGGAAAATTTAACGCCGAAAAAGATGCGTTTTGAAACACAATCAGCTTCAATTTTACTACCTTGAGCATCGCGATTGCAACGAAATGCGACATTGAACAGGATTGAGTTTTCAAACGTGTTTAAATGTGCTCTCGCAATGGAAGCTTCCAGTGCAAGTGAAAAAAGGAGAAGATGGTTTTTTTTTTTTAGAGCGGGGAATTTAAAGACGATGGAAATATAATCAGCTTTAAATTTTTGACACTGAACGGTGTACCGCTGATCGCGTTTGTGTTTGTGTTTTGTTATTGCGTTTAGTATCATGATTCATGTTGGCGTATAAATTTGAAACTGGACATTGAACACACCCTAAGATTGTCATCAAAAAGCAAAAATTCTGGCAATAAGGAAGCTATTAAGTCTAGACATTGACATGTCAATTATAATACAGCCGTTTAAAGGAAGCTCAATGATGTCTCATTTCTCTGATTGAACCTCAATTTGAATGGCCTCTCTAAGTATTGTATTACATGTACATTCATGGAAGATAGCTGATTTGGGTCCATCTTCTGCATATGGAGAGCATGTGTTAAGGAATATAAAATTGTACAAGTTCATGTACATCATGCTACCTTATTAACCCTTTGGGTGCGACGGGCTTCTACAGAAGCCGAGCGAGGTGTTCAGTCTGCTACGACGGGCTTCTACAGAAGCCGAGATAATTCTTTAATATATTGACAAGCTTTTTCGGCTTTTCACCAGCTTTTTGGGGCTAAATTCTTGAGGAATAGGACAAAGATATATTCGTTTTTAATATCCATTAAAGAAATAACCTAGTTACGTGGAAAAAAATCAAGAAAAATTCACTTCATTTCAGCATTACCATAATTTTTTACATAAGAAACGAATTCCCGGTCTTAACTTTTGGCGTACGCGTACGCGTCCAGAGGGGAAGAAATAATCAAATAAAGCTAGCTCGAGAGGAGAAATATGAGAGATAAAGATGGAGAATGAGAAGAAGAGAGAGAAATAGAAAGGTTAAGGGATTAAAACAATGTTCATTATTATATATATATGAAACATTAGTTGCATGGAGATTAAGCCTGTCGATTTCCGATTCTCCCTATGTTATATATACTTATCACGATAATGAGAGGGGTCGATTATCTGAATTTTGCTTGAACTAGTTTGTTGTAACTATAACGATGTAATTAGATGTAAAGTATGCCTAATGCAGTATGCATTATAAGTTATAAGTCCCGCTTTTATTTCAAAACTTACACCTGCGCTTTTAATGAATGGTGCTTAGTCAAAGGTGCCCATTGTCCAGAGGTGCGAAGCCGGCCGCTATGATCTTTAATCCATATTTTATAGAAATAATTTGAAAGAAACAGGACCTCTTTTCAAGTGCTATTCAGTATATGCTCGTCGATCGAACCGTGCGTGCTGTACATGCATTACGCACTTTGCATTGTGAATCTACTGGAAAGGAAGAAAGCGGAACTTCTGCCAAAATGAATGTTTTTCTTTACAAAATAACGCATCTTATATTTGGTGTTGATGACTTTGCCTTACAGTGTTAGATAGAAAAATGTCTGCCCTTTCATGTTTATATTTACTACAAATCATGAAAATGACCGAGTTAGATGCAAGGAGTAATGAAAGCACAAAACATGACAAATTTCTATAATACTGTCAGTGTACAAAAAATCGCTCCGCCACAGGAGTAACAATCGCATTTCACAGGCCCGCGCTCAAAGGGTTAAAGTACATATACAATGTATGATTTACCCAGAGAGAGAGAGAGAGAGAGAGAGGGGGGGGGGGAATTTTGGAGAGAGAGAGATGGCTGAGATAGAGAGAAAGACATGAAACAGAGAGGAGATAGACAGAGAGACAGAGAAAACGGGACATTCAGAAGAGGAATGACCTATACTGTAACTAAATTGAAATTAGGAGAAATAGCAGAATATAAAGTGGAAATACTATACATGTAACTATTCTATCCTCAGAATTTTTAGAATCACTTTGAACTTTGAACTACATGTATGAAGTTCAATTAACAATCTTACGTCCATCTGATAAATGATAAACAAACCATTACAAACTCCAAAAACCACGACAATGCTAAAATTTCTGCTACCTGTTACAAGATGTTATCCCAGCCGAAAATCAATGAAAAAAAAAAAAAAAATCTCTAACAAAACAAATATCACACATCCTCCACACCTGCAGCCTTTAGTAGTAAAACTTAATTTCCTTTCATTGAAAATCAAAGTTTTGGTATGAGTCAGATTCTAATTCTGTTTTAAAATTTGGAAAAGAATGAACTATTTTTCATCATTCTACATTTTTAACTTTCTGTCATTGTTTTGGTTGTGATTTCTGCAAAGTGCAAGGATAGAACTCTAAAAGGCATCATGGTTTGGGAGTTTTTTTTCTTCATCTGTTATCAATTCATTCTGTACCATGTTGTGCTAAATAATAATAATAATAATAGTTACATTTATTAATACAATATCCACCTTAGTGTTTCTAAGCGCTTATAGTGTTAACTAATTATTACCCGGCTTAGCTAGGCTACCCCGAAAGGCGCTCACAGCAATCAAGGAATTGCTTCCTACCAGTACCCATTCACCTTTGGGTCGAGTACGGCAAATTGCAGATTGACATCTTGCCGAAGGATGCTAGTGGAATGGACGGGATTTGAACCGCGAACCTTGCTTGTGATCGTAAGTCCGCTGACTTATCCACTCGACCACACCACTTCTAATTAGTCACATAACTTCAAAACTAAATGATTCTCGTAGAAAACGTATGACAGATGGATCTATACAGGGGTGCTGAGTTATATCACACTTTAATCATCAAAAGTTCTTTGCAGCATGTGTGCTTTCTAAGCTTGTTAAGATACTTGGTAGGTCTTAAACAACCTACTTCACATTGTACATTATGCACTTAATATAACAATTGAAACTACTTAATTAAGCCAATTTCTTATAGAAAAACTTTCACTATCAGAACTCAAGTATAATAGCTTTAATTGAGCTCTTATCACTTGGTAGTAAGACAAATCAGTCTTGTAGCCTTAGAGTGTGTTCAATGTCCAGTTTCAAATTTATGAATGAATCATGATACAAAACGCAATTACAAAACACAAACGTGATCAACGGTGCACCGTTCAGTGTCACAAATTTAAAGCTGATTATATTTCCATCGTCTTTAAATTACCCGCTCTCAAAAAATAAACATCTTCTCCTTGTTTCACTTGCACCGGAAGCTTCCATTGCGAGAGCACATTTGAAAACTCAATTGCGTTCAGTGTCACATTTCGTTGCAATCGGCGTTTAAATTTTCGTCCGAATCGTGATTTGAAACACGTTTACTTTTACGACCGGGGATGGGGGACAACGAACACACACTTTGTTTCTCTTTATATCAGCGTTTTGTAATTGCATTTTGTATCATGATTCACGTTGGCGTATAAATTTGAAACTGGACATTGAACACACCCTTAGTGTCCCTTTTTGAGCAGTAGATAAATTGTACCACTCTCGCTACTAGTAGTGTTTTCTTGCTAATGGACATTTCTCTATCTATCTTCTCTTTCATTCCTTATGGCACTCCTAATGTGTACATCAATTTTAATGTAATAAATAAATGACTAATTAATAGTCCTTGCGCAAATCATTCATCACCCATGACAAATCTAAATTGGCTCATTGAACTACATGTATCTATTTCAATTGTCTTGGTCATCTTGCGTCCTTCAAGACAACCATACATTGTTCACATGTAATTGAAAGAATTATTTTTCTCTGACATACATGTACATGTACATGTATGATCTAAGCATATTAGATCGTTATGAGACAATTATTCATCTCCATCCAAAAAGTCAAAACCAGGAACCCTCCCCTACGTGCCCCAATAAAAAATATTCAAATTACTCTTGTGTAATCTCACCATTCCTACAGCAAAATTTCAAGAGTGCCGTCTACTGTCATGAAGAAATATTAAACTACTACAAGTATGCATTATGTTACAGAAAAAAGTGCACTAAAAGAGAAAATGAAAGAGGGATGAAAGGATATCATAACCCAAGTAGAGAAAATAAGAGGAGCAATTTATATCTGTTATGAAATAAGAGTCATATAAGTTTGAGAAGTCTTGTACTTTCTATGGGGATTCTCAAATTGGCAAAATTGCTTCAAAATGGCTTATTTTCTGGGCAACTCTCAGTTTGTTTCATTTTATGCAGATTTTCATATATCCCTTTTATTTCTAAATCATATTTCTGATTTTCTCCTTCTGAACCTGACATACATGTATCTGGTATAATATATATATTTTCCAACATATGTTGAGCTCAGAAAGGACTTTTTAAAAGGCCAGCTTGAAAAGTCTGAAACATTTGTGTACAAAAAAAATGGAGAGATGTCCACAAAAGCAACCATTTAAAGCAATTTTCCAATTTGTGGATCACCAGAGAAAGTACGACAAGACTTTCCAAACTTCTTTAAAGATAACCAATTTTGATGATTTTTTTTTTTATTGCTCCTCTCATTTCACTCTTTTTTATTTAGATAGATTTAATTTCTTCTTGGGTTTTGGTTTCCTTTAAGACATTGCAAATGAAGGAACACAATACAGGAAAAGAATATAAATATAAATATTACGTAAGTATTATGTAACTTACACTCATGTAGATGTCTTGTGCATAGTTGTCAGTATCGGAGTCCCAGAAACATCTGCAGCCCATTCTACAAAACAAAGTGAGATACTATATTATATATATGCAAAACATTCATTTACTTTTTTTTTAATTGTAGGATAAGATTATTACAATATGTGCATTTACGTTTATAGCTCAAGTATGTTGACTTTGTTGTAAGAAGTTTATGTATGAGATGACTTTTCAAAACTTATATTTTACATTTAAGCAATTTGTTTGTACATTTTGTGTGCACCTTCAATATGTTCACATATTTTGGGAGTTTGTAATATGGTTTGCTTTCATTTGAGACTGTAGTTTGTTCCTAATTCTCTTATGTGTATGACCAACTTCATCGAATTTCACATCGTAATGGTTATTTCAGCGGCCTTTTAGCGTGGTAATTTCCTTTCAAGCAAATACCATGGCAATATATTGAAGAGCAATGTGAGAAGAATAAGTAATGTATATTTTTTGAGAACCAGACCACCTCTATGACGTCAATGCACTAAATAATAAAGAGAGGAAGAGCGGAGGATGTGGTGGGACTTCAGTACTTCCAACCATTAATATTTGTATTTGGGTAATTCCGAGGTCAGGTTAAAGCTGATGTATAGGTTTGGGAGAAGGAAAATTTAAATTTGGATTCACAATTAGATAATATGAAAGACTGAATCCTATAACTTTAACAAAGAAAATTATATTACTTGAAATCTCGTTTTTGTGTCTTTATTTCACAATTTAAGTATAAAACGTGGAAAGACGGGGACCCGACTCGTTTCAGTGTTCAGTGAGTGTTCACGTGGAAAACCAATGAGGATTGTCTTGTGTGGGTGATACACACGAATCCGACCCATACCAAGATAGTTGATGCCGTAAGCTGCGGCGTGCGAGCAACTCAGTAAAGGTCTAAAAAACCATTACATTATGCTTCCTTCAAACATTTTAACTGAAATTCACCGGAAATCATGAAAGAAATATCACAAGATCTCTCACACACATCTTTTAGTTCAATGTGGACACCAAGAAACTATATGTGATTGGTTTTATGCTAATTCATTTTTTGTTACCAAAACTATACACTAGGTTTAAGGAGTCCAATTGATGTCTAATAGTTGCATACAAAGCACACCTATTACAGACTGACCACAATAAACTATATTTTAAATGAAACTGCAAGTGAATTAGATACAAAACTCCAAATATTGTCATATGAAGAAAAAAGATCTTCTTTTTAATTGACAATATGATAATGTAATGAAATAATACATGTACACTTTGTTGTGCACAAATATATACAGAGATTGTATGCTATTAATTTATCCAAAATGACCTATAGTCTCTTTAAAATGAGATTCAATATCGTTTAAAAATCATGTGCATTAAAAAAAAAAGACTAACTATAAAACTATTTCAGTAAAAGTATAAGACAATTATATGAACATCCATAGTTTTATTACTTACTGTAACAATGTATTTTTCTTTACGGGCGAACCCACTACAAGCATGCTTGCTTTTCGGGAATTTCGCCTCCTTTCTTTGAATTGTGATTGTGAAATAAATGTTCATATGAAATGAAATAGTAGAGACAAAGAGCAAATAGACAGAAGTTAGTTGTCATTATCCTAGCAGACTAACCTATTCATAGTGTTGTCAATATACTTTTTAAATATTTTAGAGTGTTACTCAGTCTTCTAATGAAAGCGGTATTGAAGAGCATCCTCTTGTGTCAACTTACTTACAGGGACTTTACTTGTATATCAATACACTATGATAACATGATAATAGTTTAAATGTCTCTAGAGAGTTCATATTTAAGAATAAAGAGTATATTACATTAGAAGCCCGAATATCTAATTATACAACTAAAATACAAATTTATAAGGAACATGCAGTTAAAATCACCAGTTGACATGGAAATATCTATTTTTAAATAAAATTTACACATACATGTACTTGTCCATTTCAGGATGTATCTGATACTCTAACAGTCTTCAGGTAGTACTGGCATTACATTGATGTGTGAACACAAATTAATTTGTCACGAATCACACATGAACATACATAGAGTATGCTTTCTATATGAACACAACAAGGGTCAATTGTTACCTAATTGCTTTGCACTTTTAGGGGGAGCGGCCACAGCTGTTACATGAACAAAGTTTAATTAACACTCGTTTGAATGGTCACTAACGGTCAGAGCTATCCAAATCAATTAATTCATTAACAGAGTGTGAGAAACAATGCTTAATCTTTCTTGATGACTTCATCTGTAATTCATCTTGAGTATACAAATTACAAAGGTAAATAATATTTACTTTATTTTGTTTGTTCTTATTATGAATAATTTGTTGATAATCATACATTGTAATTGCATTTAATACTCCAAAGATATATTGTACATATTGTTCATGTATAATAGAGTGAATGAATCTGCAAAAGACTCGAGGAGGATGTTAATTAAAAGATAAATATAATAATGCAGGCCTACTCTGCCCTACATGTACAACTGTATGTCCATGGTTTTTATTGCAAACCAAGGGGTAAAAGTATGCATTTTGTGACTGAATGGATTTGAGAGTTTTATTTTTCTGTATGAATGTGGGTTTGCCTCATGAAACCCGGCGCGTGAAATGTCAAAACAATTTTTTTCTACAAAAGAGTAATTTATTTGCAACAATGGTCTGATATCAATAACTTAATTTCCTTTGGGAATTTAACTCTTCAATATCTGGTTCAGAACTTTACCAATCCCCTGTGATCTTATCATTTCCAACTGAAATTTTGTAGTTTGAACTTATCATTAATACAATGTTAAAGGGGAAGTTCACCCTGGGTTTAAATTGGTTTTAGAAAATGCAGAAAAATAAAGAAAACTAATGAAGTTATGAATATTCAAAGTTTTGATTCTGTGACGTCACGTGCGAGCAGTTCTCCCATGTGTTATGTAATGTAAATTCCACAAAGTGTCATTTAAAAAAAATTAAATTAATTATGTCATCTGTGCGGTCGATATATCATCAAACATATGTTAATATACATGCCTCTATCAAATTGACCCATATCATTAAGAACCATGAAAAAAGACAAATTTATGGAATTTACATACACAACACATATGGCAGAGCTGCTCGCACGTGACATCACAGAATCGAAACTTTACATAATCATAACTTCGCTATTTTTTGGGCGATTTTCTTCGAATTTTCACTCTTTTATTTTTCTGCACTTTTTAAAACCAATAAAATTCCAGGGTGAACTTCCCCTTTAACTATTTACACAATTCTTCAGACTTTACACACTAAACGTATGTAGGTATTTAAGTTATGAAGGAGAGTGTAAACAGGTAACATTAACTTTCGGTGTATATGACTTACTTGACTCCTTCTCCTCTCTGCTCTCCGATGACAACTTGGACAATGAACTTGTAGCGGTCCAGTTCTAGTTCTGAAAAGATATATGGTGATGAAGAGAGACAATGGAATTAAAAAATATAATTTAACAAATAATCCTCAACTCATTATCTGTGTGATTCAATTCACTTCAAAGTATGTTTATAGATCAGGATATGATCTAAGATGAGAGTGTCTAGTAAGCAAAATTAAATCTTCAAATAAACGTTTTGTATTTACAAACTGAAAATAGAAAATATTAAACAATTCTGAAATATCCCCATTGAACGTTTGTAGCCTAAGTTCTAAATGAATATTTTTGTTTAAAGTCAAAGACAACATCTATGTGGGTCTTGTCTAAAATGAAATAGTTTATTGGGTTTGACCCCCCTCAACAGATCAACTGTAATAAGAAATTCAATAGGACAGTTAAAGCAGTTTAGAGCAAAGGTTATAATCCAAGTTAGGGCTTTGGAAGCGTTCTTCCACGACATCTTTTGGTATGTGAAAAATGCAATATTTTGAATGTTGATTAACTTTATCAATGATTTAATAACAATGATAATAATCAATAATTGTTACTTTTATTATTTATCAGCTCATAATCACCTTTTAACCTTTCTTTGATCTGTTCACTAATATGTTTGCACCATCCTGTGGTATCTTCTGCACTATATTGCTTGTCTGCCAGCTCCTCGTTGAGCACTGTGTGGATCACTGCTTTGACTGCAGCAGGACGAAATCTAAATTGTGAAGCAGAAAAAGGAATGAAAATCAATGCTTTTTTCAATTTTTTTTTTTTAATAAAACCTGATCATGCACAAAGATAATCTACAAATTTACGCAATTTGATAATATGTGAAATACATTAAAAATAATTAAACTTTGGTTTAAAAAAAATAATAAGAACAAACCTCTAATCTAGTTCTACTAAAATGATTTTCATTTCAGCAAGTTTTATTTGCTACCCTGTAAATCTTAAATATTGTGACTAAAAAAGTAAAATGTCCAAAACTGTGTGCAAAATTAGTGCACAGACAGTCATGGGCGTTATTTCCAGTTTGCAGCACAAAATTGACAAGGCTACAACTTTATAGATATACAAGCCCATCTGAAAATCGGAAAAAACGTTCTTGTAGACGTTGTTCATCAGTAATTCCCAAAATTAGCCCTTTTCCCAAACCCTGATCTCAACCAAAATGACTCTACTACCTTTACGACCATTGCTCTCCAATTTATACTAAAAATCCACACTTTACGTGCTACCTTAAACCAACAGTAAGACGTCGGTCTAAGCCATCCATTGGAGGATCTCCAACAACAAGTGGAGGAAGAACAACAAGAAGAAGTAGACTCTAGAGGCTTAGATCTAAATAGATTTCTAATTTCTTTTTGTTTTGTTTCCTTGATCATTAGATATTGAAGAATGGAATAACATTGATGAATCTTAAATTAATAATTTATAGACTTAGACACTTTATTTCATGAAATTAAACTTAAAGCAAGGCTTTATGCACACTTCTGTATACCCAGTTATTGTATGTCCGACGTCCGGACACTCAATTTTCACCAGTCATTTGAAAGGAATTAGACCCTAAAAGCAATGACAATGTTTTTGAAGTTTTTTAGCACAAAAATGTCAGAAAATATTGTGGAGAAAAAATAATGATGATGATGATAATTATTCAACATATATTTTTGGCTTAATCCTTAGATGATCATTTTTGTTAAGTGTCCGGACAACCAACCCCCCCCCCCCCATCCTACTGGAACTTGGAAGAAGAAGAAGAACTTGAACTGCCAAGAAGGCAAGCAAGGGCGGTTAACATCTAGACTATCCAACATTAAAATGAATGTGTGGGACTTAATGTTAGTAAAGAAATTAAACTTACTTTTTTAGGAAATTTGGACGGATGGTGTACGTGTTTGGCACTGCAGGCTCCTCCTCAACCTTCTCCTTAGGTGTAATCTCCTCCACTTCTGTCATTTTTTCAAATAATCAGAGCTTCTTCGGAAATGGGGATTTGTGAAACGTGAAAATCCAACTCTCAATTCAAGCAAACGGTGCGTAACCCATGTCAACAATGAGTCCTAACGACGACTTTAACTCTTTCAAGATTCCTCGATTTCGCCAAAAATAGAAGAAACAAAAGTACCAGACGAAACTGTGACTATTGCTGGGGTCACTGACGTGAGAGTACAAAATATACCCAGAAATAGAGGATAAATCTACGTAAAATTACAACTGATTTTCCGATCAGTCTTTTTTTTTTCTTGCGAAATACTGGAATTTCAGGAACACACTGTAATGCTTTTGACAATAGATGGCGCGCTAGCACTTAAAAATATTCCCACGGTATGTTTAGGAATTAATTAACGAAACACGAAAGAAGAAGAAGTAAAGCCTTGTTACATCTGGAGCTTTATATTTCTGATAAGGAAATGTTGTCACAATGCACAGACTATTCTGTCGTTTCCATGAAGGTTTAAAGATGCAGTCAACATAATTTTTAGGATTATATATTGGACCGATCCGTGTTTTTAAGACCAGTTTTACCGGCCATTATCGGCTGTTCGGCTGCTGCAGGTGGTTTTTGGAATCATGTCATCATCTACTGCCAGCTCCGATACCGAGGGATGCGGTAAGTGTACCCTATGAAAATGTCACGTTAGAGCTGGAAAAAAAATAATAGTGATAATACTCTTATGCCTGATGTTTTTCTTAGAGAGTCGTTCAGAGCAGCTTACGTTGAGAATTGTGAGGTCAAAATAACGTTCAATATTATTTAATACATTCGGTTTTAATTTTAAAATTATGTAATTCCATGCTAAAAATTGATGGGGGAGAGATAAACTCAACAATCGTGCTCGATGCATGTGATGATTGTGATGATGGACATGGTGATGGTGGTGGTGGTGGTGATGATGATGATGATGATGATGATGATGGTGATGGTGGTGATTATGATGATGATGATGATGGTGATGGTGGTGATGATGATGATTATGTTGATGATGGTGGTGATGGGGATGACGGTGATGATGATGATGGTGGTGATGGTGGTGCTACTGGTGATGATGGTTGTGGTGGTGATGATGATGACCATGATGATGATGATGATGATGATGATGATGATGATGATGATGATGATGATGATGATGATGATGATGATGATGTTGATGATGGTGGTGATGGTGATGAGGATGATGATATTGCTGGTGGGGATGATGATGATGATGATGATGTTGATGATGATGGTGATGAGGATGATGACGAAGTTGGTGATCCCGAAGATATTGGTGATGATGGTCCTACATTGTAATTTAGATTGTGGAAAGTATTGGGAATATGCTGAAATCTAATAAATAAATGTAGGTGTAAGTTTTGGTTAGCCCATCTCCATGCACAGCAGTTTACATGGTTTTATTTTATTTGCTGGGCCTGATCAGTAAAGAGTAAACATCTCATCTGTCAGTTACGTCATGAAAATTTAAATGTTCAAAATTTCAAATTAATATTACCTGCCCAACAATTATATTGGAGATAGACAGTGGAGTTAAGGTCATCGCACACCATACAACTTACGACTAATTGCGACTACCGACTTTGGATCTGAAATACTAAATTTACTTCAATAGAAATATAACATTTGCCTACCATTGCTATTCGACCTCGAATCGCCCCAAACCGAAAATTACACCAAAATTTTTGCCCTAGTGTTTGCCTATTTACCCCCCACCCCCCATTAATAGCGCCCTCCATCGACGAGATGCGGCCGCATGCGATCTAATACTCCTCCTCTAATCTCTTCGCCTTCGTCGAGATAAGTCGTACATTTTGCCTGCGCAAAAAATAGCGTGTTTTTTCTCCTTTTGGGACTACTTTGGCGGTGTTTTGCGAGGTTGTATTTCTCAGGATAATCATATTGAGTATTCTGAGCTCTCTTTTGGTCTAGTTTTTTGGTTTTCGAGATTTGATAGTTTTATCTCGGTGATCGTTTACTTTTTCACGCTCTCTCTTCCAGTTGACTTTCGTACGTTCATTACTGTGTGTATGTAATACGTGTCGTAGTTTACGTTTGAAGTGTTGTGTGTGTGTTGCGGTGCACAGAGTTTTTGTGCTCCGCTTCTTTGATAGACCCGCCTATTTGCCCCCTTTGTGTATTAACACTTTTCTTTCTCTTTTTTTTTTTTACAGATACGTCAATGTCTAATTTTCTTCTTGCGCCGGCTTCTTTAAGAAGAAGCGGGGGAAGAAATCAGCGAGCAGACGTGCGTTTTCTTCTGAGAAGTCCCCCTCCCCGGGGTGAGAGGCTTGTCGTTTGAAGAAGCTTAGACGCCGTTCTTCCTCCTTCTTCACCACCTCGGACTTCGGGGGTGAGTATTATTGGGTCGAACACTGGCGGACAAAACCTCGCTGCTCAGGCTTCGTCGGTCCCTCAAAGTACGGGACCGTTGATGACTGACAGGTTTGGCAGCGTCCAGGATCATGACGGCTACGGCCCTCGCGCCGAGTACGATAATCCTTTGCCCCGTTCGACTAACGGGAGATCTAAAAGGTTACTACATCGGTTTCAACCGGTGGCCGGTTCACTGGCTAATTCAGTTCAGGCTGAAGGTGCTGGGTTCATTTCTCTCACGGTGCCGAATCCCATTGTGCCTCGGGCTTGGCCTGGCATAACCGGATCGAGCTCGGTTCTATATCGAGTTTGACCGGACCGGATATCGCGCGCCGTACCCTTAACTGAGGTAAATCGGATCCGCGAGTCGGTTTCCGTACCGGTTTTGGGGGTGAGTACCGTTCAAGACGGACCTCTATCCTCGGATAGTAGGCCGCTTGTCGGTTACTCACTAGCCCGGTTGCATGTCCAGAGCTGGCGCTCTGTTACACGTCGGCGGGTATCCGCAGAGCGGGTTTCCCCGTCTCTATCCGGTCGCCCACCTTTGGTGCGGGATCCGGCTCTCTCCGTTTTCATCTCGGAGTGGTGCCCTTCTGGTTTGGGACACTACGTCTGTGAGACGTGAACGTGTTCCGGATGCCCGCTCCGGTTTCTGTTCGAGCCAGGGTCCGTTACGGCGGGCGCTTCTTTTGTGGAGCCAAGCCGATTCCCATCTCGTCTTACAAGTCGGTTTCTCTCGGATCGGTATCGCATCTGGTGCGGGCCCTTCCGTAGCGAAGCGCCGTAGACTTGCAGTTTCGGACTCCGATCCGGTTCCCGTGCGGAACACGTGCCCCTTTTCATTCGGGCACTTCGTTTCGGAGGGACTTCGTTCTTTGCCAAACCCGGATCCGGTTGCGTGGGAACCCTGTACCCCCGAGGTCGGTCACTCCTTTGTTGGGTCGACATCAACTCCCGGATAACGATCCGGGTAGTTTGAGTGTACCTCCGGAGGTTCGAGAGTGGGTTGAACGTTACGAGGCAGCGGTACGTCACCACTCCCGGCTCACCTCTTTGGGTGGTTCCCACCCTCCTTGTGAGGAACTGGATCCTTCCTCGTCGGAAGATGAGATCGTTTCGGTGGCTGATTCTCGCGTCTCTTTGTTTGAATCGGATCCGACTCCCTTGTACCGCAACTCGAATAGAGTTGACACGCCGGATCCCTCCCAGGTTAATGCTCCGGTGGATAATTCATCCGATGGAGATGAACCTGAAGTTGTTTAAATCTTCCTTTGGCGAAACGAGTTACGGTTTGTTTCAGAAATACGTTCCAGAGGTCGGAGTGACCCCTGAAACTTCGAGGGGCGTAAAGGTTTCTTTCGGCAAAGTCGAAATCTGTTACGTCTTTTCAGCTTCGAGTTCAGGACATTCATAAAGAGGATTCGTCTGTGCTTCAACTAAACCGAAGAAAGCCGTACAAGATATTCCGAAATTAGTGTCGGGTATCTTTGTGGAGGGGATGATGGTCTTTTATCACCAAAGCCCATCTCCCCGGAGGTTTGAAGTTGGCGGATGTTTTGACAAGTCCGGGAAGGCTTCCTTAATGAAAACGGACAAAGATGATTTGAAGTTTCGTCTTCTATTACGGGCAGTCTTCGTTTGCGGTCTGAATGACATGCTTCTGGAACTCTTGGCTGGTTCCCAGGAATTGGACATTTTCTCCGCCAGACCAGGCTGAGATTCTTTGCCTTAGAGAGGTTTCTTCTCTTTTGTTCTCTCAGATTGCGGCTACATCCACTTGTTGGATAATGCCCGTAGAGTTCATGTGCTTGAGGCTCTTATATCAAGCAACATCTCATCCCGGAGATGGTCAAAGAGATTGACGTGACTTCCTCCTCCCTTTGCGGGAGCAACTTGGCAGACATCTACAAAAAGAAGTTGATTCTCGTAAGAAGCCCAGGAATTGTCTACATCTATTAGAGATGTTCGTCAGGCCCCTTCGTCTTCGAGGTCTAGCAAATCTGGCTTCTTCAAAGCTCCTCTTTCCAGGAGGGCAAGAAGAAGAAGGAAAGAGAACTTTCGTTCCTGCCAGGTCTCCCCGCAGCTCCTCCTCAGGATCGTAGAGTTGCCGACTCTTCTCATATTTCATGACGACAGGTGTCTTTTCAAGACCAAGACTCCTCGTCGAGGACGTGGAGGTGGTAGGGTTCTTCCCGAGGTGTCGCGAAGAATCAGCCCTTTCGTCAGGCGGAAGCATTATTCCAGATGACTTCCCGAGTTCGCTTGGGATCCGGTGGGTGGTCGACTTCCGGAGTTTCTTCCAGCTTGGAAGTCGATCCACGGACGACGTCTTCGTCCCTCTCCGTATCAAGACGTCTTTGATAGATCTAGAAGAGCCTCTTCAGGGGTGTTATCCGAAGTCGATCACCGCACGCAGTCCGATCCTTTTTCAGGAGCATATTGTCCTCGGAAGTTACCTCTCTCTCTGAAAAAGGACGCTGTCAACGGTAGGATCACGACCTTCTGTGTCTCTCCCCCGTTTTTGTGATCCCCAAGCGTTCAGGATAGCTCAGGATGATCCTCAATATGAAGAGGATCAACAGGCACATCGCAAAGTCGCCCTTCAGGATGGATCATCTAGCCTCTATTCTTCCGGCTCTCGATCAGTGACGACTTTGCGTGTCCCTCGACCTGAGCGATGCCTATTTCACATCCCAATAGACCCCTCGTGAGGGATCTTTTGGGTTTGCTGTAGGAAAGGGATTTTCGCTTCAAAGCCCTTCCTTTCGGGCTGCGTCCCGCTCCCAGGGTTTTCACGAGGGTGGTCTCAGCGTTGATGTCGTTCCTCAGGGGCAAAGGTCTTCGGATTCTTTGCCCTACTTAGACGATTGGCTCCTCGTCGCCAGTTCGAGGTCCTGCTGTCACACCAATCTTCGTTTTTTAGTGAAAACGACCGGGAGAGTTTGGGTTCATGATCAAACGGCCAAAATCGGAAATTCATATCCCTTCCGGACTCGATCTACTTGGGTGCCCAGTTGGATATCAAGATCAGTTTGGCTCGTCCGAGTCTCGAGAGGTAGAGGACTCTGGTCATCTTGCCAGGTCCCTTCCTGAGCATGCGCGAGGGTTCGAGCCGAGGTTTGGTTGAGATGGCTGGGGCTTTTTAGGCCAGTCTGGTGGACATCTCCGAATTGTCGTTCTTTTTGAGCACCCTTCCAACTGCATCTCCTGAAGTTTTTCCAGGCCGAATCTCAGCTCCCTTCTAGTCTGGAATTCCATTGTGAACGGTGGGAGAATCAAGAAGCTTCTCCCCTTGGACGAACCGTTCTTCCTTCTTCAGGGAAAGAGATTCAGGACCTCTTCCCTCACATTACAGTGACCACGGACGCGTCTCTTTCAAGGGTTGGGGGCCATTGTCAAGCCGGATGGTTTCGCGATCTGGGCCTTTCCGAGTCCGCTGCCTCCACATCAAATGTTCTGGAACTTTTGTCAGTTCTGTTTGTCCTCCAACGTTTTCAACGGACCTGTTGGGGGCCAGTTCGGTGTTGATTCTCACGGACCAACACCTCTGTGAAGGCCTACATCAACAAACAAGGAGGGATCACTCCTGGAGTTGAACAGGTAGCGTTCTCCTTTGGAATGGTGCAATCGGGAGGGATCACCCGTGGCCTCCACATTCGTGGGAGGACAATCTGATAGCAGATTTTCTCACTCCCGAGGTCGCTCACTGCCATCGATGGTGTGTCCCTCATGTTCGAGGTAGTAGTTCCAGAGGTTCGGAGCCTGGAAATAGATCTTTTTTGCGACCTCCTGAACAAACAGACTCCTCGGTTTTGCTCTCGAGTCAGGGAGACCTCGCGCCTTCGTTCTGGACGCTTCTCTCTTCATTGGAAGGGGTGGAAGGCTTACGCCTTTCCACCTTTCAAGGTGCATCCCTCTGGTCCTTCGAATAGGGAGATCAGGCAACAAGTGGTTCTTGATTCTCCCCACTGGCCGTGCGAGCCTGGTTTCAGGACCTGTTGCTCTCTGTTGTAGGGGAGCCGCTGCTCCTTCCGGCCGTACACGGCTAATCTCTCAACCTTTGTCGGGGGTTCTTCAGCGAATCCATCGCAACTTCATCTCACTGCTTGGCTCTATCAGCCAGCGGGCTAGGGATGAAGCTTTTCAGACCGAGCAGCTGAGCCTGCTAGTTGAAAGTAGACGGAAATTCGACTAGGGTTGGTATTACATTTCGCGCCTTGAGGCTTCTTTGCCTGGTGCGAGCCTCTTGGGGTGTCTCCCCAGAGAGCTTCTTTGCCTCTTTATTGCGATTCCTTATTCTCTGTTCGATAAGGGTAGGTCTCTTTCGACGATTTCGTGGATAGTCGTTCGGCTATTGCGGCCATTCATTCTGGTTTGCAATGGGGATCGGTCTCACCTCCCCCAGCTCTCGGCAGTTGCTTAGGGCCTTTTCTTAAAACGCCCTATTTCTTAAAGCCCTTGCACTCCAGCCTGGAATCTTCCTAAAGTCTTGGAAGGCTTTGTCAAAGCCAACGTTCGAGCCTTGAACTCGATTTCCCATTGAATCTTCCATTAGACTAGTTTTCTTCCTGCTATTGCCTCCGGCAAAGGAGAATTCCCTTCATGCTCTCTTCAATATCACCAGGTCATATTCGTGGAGAGACATGGGGTTCGTATGTTCTATCAATTCGTTTTAGCAAGAACCAAACAGCTTCGTCGGGCTCTATCGAGATCTTCATTCGCCTCTGACTGGGTTCTATGCTATCAGAAAGACAAATTATGGATGGCCCCGTTAGGGCCCTCAAATTGGTACCATCATAAGAACGGAGAATCTTCGAAATCCCTTCACAGTTAATTTGTTTCTTCCCGTGACCCATAAGGGGTTTCTAGAGATCTTATCCCGGTGATTGTCTCCGCTATCAGCTGCGGGAGTGAAGGCCCTTGAAGGGATCTACTCCCAAGGCCCATCAGACCAGGAGCATCAGCCCTCTTGGGCCCTATTTACACGGGGTCCGGTGTGGAAGAATATCTGCAAAGCTGCCTTTTTGGCGTTCTGCGAATTCTTTCACCTCCCTTTTACCTGAGAGACGTTGCCGCTAGTGAGGGTGTTTTCTCCACTGCACCCTCAAAGCGCGGCGTCCTCCAAGTATTCATAAACGTTATGGTTGCCCTCCCGACTTTTGTCGGTGCTGGTCCAGCAATGGTAGCGCAATGTATTTTCTATTGTTAAGTAAATCATAAAAATTATCAACATAATTTATTATTTACGATATGGAAATATACATTTGCCTACATCCCCTCCTCCGGTCCCCCTATCCTTGCAAAAAAGATAAAACATACCACGGACCCGAGTTTTTGGCGGCGAGAGAGTTAGAGGAGGAGTATTAGATCGATGCGCCGCATCCTCGTCGATGGAGGCGCTATTTAATGGGGGTGGGGGATAGGCAACCTAGGGCAAATTTCGGTGTAATTTTCGTTTGGGGCGATTCGAGGTCAAAAAAAAAAAAATTAGCAATGGTAGGCAAATGTATATTTCATATCGTAATAATATAAATTAGTTGATAATTTTTATGGTTCATTGCAAAGTATACGCCGATAAGTTATTTTCAGATCCAAAGTCGGTCAGTCGCTAAGTCGTTGGTGTGTGGTGGCCTTAAAAGGATGCAGTAACATTATTGATATTCAAAACAATTTTTATTCGATTTAGCTTATTTTGCCAACATATTATAAACACTTAGTCAGTTTGGTACTCTTCAAAAATTGCGAGCTAATGACTTGCTTTACCTTCGAGATATTAATGATTTCATACTCAAATTTTATAAAACCAACCCCGGATGGTTTAAAAACCATGTGCTTTTCCGGCATAGCACAACACACACCCATTTCTGTTGTATAGACCCGTCCCTAAGTGGTCTTGCTGAACTAGCAGCAGAGGGTACTTGGTGTTGGCTGTATGCTGCGCATTGTTGTTACACTGTATACTAGTAAATGACTTGTCCCTTTGATCTGAAACTTCAGTAGTATTTTTTTTACTGTTGGAACAGTATAATTCATTAATCTTGAATCTAATTGCTCTTGTTTTTGAAAGTTACTAAATTTCCCTTTAATAAGGGAAGAAATCAGAGAAGGAGAAGTTTGCAATTTTTGTTCGTCAGCAAGTTTTTGTAAGTTTTGGTTTCATTTTGAATAGCACATAATATAAGTTACCCATTCTGTCTGTGCTTTAGGAGTAGTACATTACAGACCGATGTAACTGTATAGTTTGTTGGCCTGCTACAAACCTTACACGAACCAATTTTATCTAGTTCCTGGATTTATAGCCAATTCCATTAAAAGAGCTTGTACAAAACTGCCTCAAGCACTTCAGATGAAGGATAATAGTTATCAATACGATGACATGGTTTTTATTCGTAGATGTATGAATTAGCACTGTATAGATTCATTCGACTGGAACAGTACTACCATTCCTGATTGAAAACCATAAATAAACAAGAACTTGATTTGCATCAGCAAATTACCCTGTTTTCCGGTGCCTTGAGAAGGAGGTTAAATATCAAAATGAATGAGAGAACGTTTTATTATAATGTGTTATTTTTATGTGGGAAAACTATCGCGGGAGCTGTTAATAATAATATGAAGCTATTCTTCTGTGTTTATTGTTTCGTGAATTTTGCTGTTCAGCTTTGGAGGGGGTGGGATTCCATTTACATGTCACCTTGAATCTGGACAATTCTTTCTTCTTTTAAATTCAAAAGTCTGTTTTATCGAGTCTGATATCATAAAAAAACTAATTCTCTAAAATAATTATCTCATGTACATTGTTAGAGTTAACTGTTGTTGTTTTATGTATATTTTTCTTTCTCACATTTTTTGGAACTATGCCACTTTAAGGTGTAAATGTTACACAGAGATGTAGCTCTCAAATCACTTTTATAGAAATGCTGCATGTCTTGTATCCAGATTAAATATCTATTCAGTCATTCTTTTTAATAGCGCATTTTCAGAACCAACAGGCCCTCTCAAAAAGGGAGGGCATACTACAAGAAAGGGTTATCTCCTGTGGGTGGTTATACTTCTTTAGTCACTGCTTCACCTTTGAACCTACAATCCATACATAGAAAGTTGTAGTGAATAAGTATCAGACCTGTGAATAGTGTACATCCATGGAGGTAAAGTTAAAAAATCTAGAGGAGGGCTGTTCATGGTTGCCATAATGATATTTACATAAAACCCCATCATAATGAATGTGCAAGTATGATCAATCACTATCCATTATGACCTGGAACTCTATTTCCTGTTTTAATTGAATCTAAAAGTAAAATTCAACTTAAATGATTCATTTTGATTACATCAAATAAGATAATAATATACAATCTTGTTTTGCATGTATGGGTTGTATGAATGATTGGCTGTGAGCAGATTTAGTTAATTTCACACCATTTTCGAGAAATAGGCATCTGACAATTTCAATAAACCCATACACATGTTCTGTATGATGAACCTGGTTCCTTGCCAAGGCCCGGATCCAAGGCGCCCTCCAGCAACACAAAAAAGAAAAAACAAAAATAAGGGAAAGGAAAAAGAAAAAAAAAAGGATAAATAAAAGGGAAAATTCCTGTATGAGCGAGATTACGACTAGGACATATTCTGTAAAGATTGGATTATATTAAGGGGGCCACAGCTATGCTTGCCTTCCAAGTAATAAGCACGAATTTTGCATTTGGAATACCTTCCTTTACTATTTTGATGACTTACTTGATCTCCCGAAGGCCAAAAAAAATGTAATGCTATTGGGGTCCCAAACCCATCATGTCCTATCTTTGTCAATTATTGTTAAAATGTGTGTTTTTGATGGTTTGAAATAAACTTGAACTGGAACTTGAACTTATGCTGATGATGGATGATTATGCTCCGCCCGGGTTTGACAGGAAAAAATTATTGGGGTGTACCTAAAATCTCAAATTCCAATTGGGGCCCCCCCCCAATCAAATCCTGGATCTGCCACTGTTGCATCCTTTACAGGCTTTGAAAAGATGCAGCATGCATTATTTTTCAAAGCATAAATTTGACTCAGGTTACATGCTGAAGCGCATCATTATGTCACCCATTAACTGTGTACGTGCTGCTTATATGATCACTCAATCCTACACAAGTGATAGAGTGTACCATGCATAATACAAATTTTTATCAACCTGCGCTATATTGTGATATATATCAGCTGTCATAAAATTATATGTCAGCTTTTATTATTAAAATAAACATTTAATAGCTTTTTTGAGGATTTAATTGGATTGACATTGTCTGAGAAATTCAGGGGAAGAAAGACTGAGCTGTATCCACGTTCTCAATTTATGTTAAAAAAATCTTTCTCACGTAAACTATTATTGATTTAGTCATTTTGGTCATAATATTAAAAGCAAACTGAAATCTTTAGATCATTTTTCATCTGATTTTATTCACAAATGCATAATGTAGTGCTCAATAATATTTGTGTAAGATGATGAAATATTTCAATGTTGGGTCCATGGCTATAGTCACATACTGTAGCTAGATACATGTACCCTACATGATATTATTTTAATTGTCTTGAAAATATGATAATAAAAAATGTGTCATGACTTATGAAGCATTAAATTTAATGTCAACAATAAAAGCAGCAAAACATACAGCCGTATACATGTACTTTGTTCAATACAGCTGAAAACAACTGGCCTAGTCACACTTAGTCACAAAACAAATATTGTCTTGAAGATATAGACTATTAATATGGGAAATCCATTGTTTGTTATGAATGATGACCTCACATCATATATTTGCATAATACAACATTTTGTGTCATAAGATATTAATGTTGTTTGGAAAAAATATAGTTGCCATTTTTTTAGAAAGAAGAATATATACAAATTATTTCACGTACATGTATGCTGTCAATATATCATAAATTTACATGTAATTGCCTATGAAATGGATCTACATAATATTCCTTCATCATGAGCCATGAAAAAAAGAGAGAAAAGTTAGAGAATTCACACAACACATGGGAGAGCAACTCGCAAGTATGTACCATCACAAAATCAATATTTGAAACATTCAGAACTTTATAATTGATTCGTTGGTAGATCTTCTTCTAATTTAGCTTTCATGTTTAAAGGTACAAGTTAAAAATGTAGGTCTCTATGTTCATTGGGGTGCTATAAAGGTAACACCTACACAGTTCTTTGTAATATATGGGGTTTTTTACACACCTCTTCACCTCAAGGGCTTCCAAGGCTTTGAATGAATTTGTTGCTCAATTCTGTGTGTTAAATCAACAACTTTGTTGACTTATTTGTCTCTCTTCACTGCATATGTCTGTAATAACCAGTGTGTTCACAGATCCATTTATACACCAGACAATGATAAATGGATTTTGTATAGGTCCTACACATTAGTTTGAGATATGTACATTAGACATACATGCATATATACCCGTATATAAAAATTGTGTAATTTCAAGTGCTCCAATGTGAATTTGCTGTGATACATGAATCTGCATGTAGTTTGCAACAGAAGGTTGATCAATAAAAAGGTATTTATGCAATTAATTGTCGAGGTAAATTGCATGAATTTGTGTAGATAGTATAAAATTTATGATACAGTTGTATGTTTGTAGAAACATGAACAGTTATGTTTGTTTGTTTGTTCATCATTATTTTTATGTTTCACATAAAAAAAAACCCAGTAATTACAATATAAAATTGAAATGCATACATAATATATAAAAAGTTGTTTTTAACCCCTCAGATATTTTGTCTTTTTTATAATTTTATATTTTATTTATCATGAATAAAGAAACCAAAATGTGCCTTCCTTCAAGTGGGGAGGGGGGGTTCCAAAATACTTCCCCCCTCTTTATTCACCCAGATAATTCATAAATGATAATGTAAGCATAATCAATTCTGGTAATGTTGTAAGTCTAAATACTTTGTACATGCATCTAACCTCAACAGAGTATGTATACTTCTAAGTTCTATAATTGATTTAGCTGTTTTGTGGCAAATATCTGCATATTATTTATTCTTGGCCGTCATTATCTATGTATATATTGGAATCGTTTTGAAATCAACGTAAGCTTTTATGTTGTTGAATAGGGAGTGTCAATCATGAAATTCTTTCTTGAAAAGAATTCAGTCAGATTTAAAGCTTATTCACCTGTACAGATTGATTAATATCATCAAATCACTCAATCAGCCATGGTTGATTAAATTTAATGAAGTGCATGGTGGCAGATTGTTAGCGCTAGTCTTAATTCTGAAAATATCCCTATCACTTATAATTCATTCTGAGTCATATGGGCAAGTCCAAGCTATTTTGCACTAGTAACGCGTGGGACATCACAAGTATATTTAGCCCTATATCTTATATTTAGTAATCAAAGTTCATTTCTTGGGGTAGTTCTGGTAGATAGTAGGATCTTCATACAAAAACAACAGAATAATCAGAATTACTCGTTACGTATAATTTATGCCAATTATTCGCGCAGTAACGCGTGGACCACAAAAATCATATTTTTTTCTTGTTTTACTTTGTTTCTGGAAATATTGTGAAATATTTGTGACCTTGGAAAATCATTGCAAACAAACTTGTGTATACATCTATACTGAAGATTAATCAAAAGTTTCTAAACATGCTCAATCAATTAGTTTTTTCTCAAGGTCAATTTTAAAAATATAAGGATATAATAGCGTGGGACAAGTAACGCAGTGGACACTTTTTCACTATGATAATTACTGTAATGACACTTTTACTTGAGAAAAAGTTGAGTTTGGTATTATTTTTAAGCAAATAAGACAGATACAGAATGTTTGACTCCATTTCCTGGAGGAAATGTTTTATCTATCACTAAAAATCAATTAATTAATTAACATATATATTAAATATTAAGTGTACTTTAAGATATATTTTTTATGAAGATTATTGAAAATTGTCGGATAAAATGGATGAAAGTAGGCTCTTCAGATTACATTTATTGGTATCAGGACAACTACCCTGGCCAATTACCCCCCAGGACAACTACCCCAGATTAAAGGATGTGGGTAGGGTGTAGGGTTATCAGGTGTATATTTGGAGGGGGAGGGGATAGTTCTCAGGGGTAATTGTCGGTGGGTAGTTGTTTCTAGAACAATGCCCATCATCATCATCAATGCAAAGCTCAAAAGTCATACCTGTGCATCTCATAGTCACATGATAACGTATAAATTCAAACAAAAACCTGAATTGGACAATAAACCTGAGTATCGTAGTTTTACATACATCAAATATACTTACATTCTTCTTTTTGACTACATGACAAAAAGAGAAGGGATATGTATAGGCCTAGTACATTGTGAACAAAAACTTGATAAAAAAACAAAAGATATGCATGTGATAGTCACACATATAAAAGAAACTTAAACTCATTTTCCATGATACCAGTTAACAGCATTATGTGTAGCACATTGTCTCCTGAATGACAAATTTTGAAAAAGATGAACAATGGAAGTTATGGAATAACTCAAAAAAATAAAGCTTCAGTCTAAAACTACATACTATTAATACTAAACTATATAATAGGCCTAGGTCCTAGTCTATTATATAGTTATATAGCATGAAACATTAACGTATGCCTTTAAATGCAACAATGACAAAAGTTGCTTGTGAGAATTTACATGTAAATAACCCTTTAAAAATAATTTATTTCTTCATTGCTATGAAGGAAATTATATTGTGCAGCTCTATGCCAATAAAACATTGTTCGATGGATTGATGAGGAATAAAAAAAAAAAAAAAAAAAAAAAAAAATCCAGAAGAGCGTTGTTTCCTTGTGGGGAGTAATTTTTCATTAATTTTAGGTTAAAGGTTCTGGTTGATGGCCAATGGATGCACTGATCATGTTATACTTGATTTTTCAATGTTCAAAAAGGTTATAGGGAATTTCCCCTTCCTTTTGGCAAAACTTAATGTACTTCCATACGTTTTACACATGTTGTCCCAAGCGTTACTGAAATGTCCCACGTGTTACCAAATCTAATTAAAGATTGTGTTAATTAGATGAATTAGAATAAACTTTTTTCTTCTGATTATGATGGAGCCTACTGTAAATTTGGTCTTTTGAAAGTCTCATGAAAATTCAATCATTATTTTTTCTGCAAATGAGAAATAATGACCTAAAAAAGTAACGCGTGGGACATTCTAATTTTGTACCATCCCTCATTTGCATATTTAATTAGTTGAGAAACTGGAAATCATAGTCATGATAACTTGTCATTCTGACTTTAGGGTCCCAATAATATTGGGATAGAAATGTGTAAAACTTTAAAGATATCTTTTATAAAAGCCAAAATTTTTAATGTCCCACGCGTTACTCAAATTTTTAATTTATGCAAATGTATTCATTTATTATTGGTCATTCATGAGCATTTTTTTTTCTCGTTATAAAATTCTTGTACTTTAACATCTTGGCTTTCAAATGACACCAAGTTTGTCTTTTTTTAACCATTTTGAAATTTCACTCATGAGTGATCAAATAGCTTGGACTTGCCCATTAATTAAAAAGTGTGAAGCGAAAATGTTGTGGGACTGCCAGAAGAAATATTGATGCAAAAACGCTTAGACTTCTTTTATTTGAAAAATCTTGCTTCCAAAAATCTCTTAACTTGACAATATTCACTGTACACATACACGTATATAATTCTATCCTTGTACATGTACATACCAGGATGCCTTTATTTGAGATCCACACCATTTATTCATGAATCATAGAACGATTGCTGTTATGATCAAATTCTCTAAAGGACATCAAATTGATGAGCTTGCATATGGCTGTACGCCTGGGACATAATTGGTCGCTTCGATATTCTTGATTTGTAATTGAGTTTGTATTACGGGCAAGTCAGTGGGGGAGTTACATAGGGGGATAGTTTGCCCCCATATTGAAGAATAATTTTATATGGAATGGCATGGATAAAGAGAGAGAGAGGGGGAGGGAGAGAGAGAGAGAGAGAGAGAGAGTGAGGGAAGGGAAGAGAGGGAGAGAGGGGAAAGAGGGTGGGTGGGGGGGGAGGGGAGAGAGTCCAAATTTAACCCATAAACAACCTCCCTAATCTGCCCTCCCCAAGTGATATTAAAACCCATGCTCTACCACCAAGGCAAACCATGGGTCTTCCATTTTATTTAAAATTAATGAATAATAAGACTCTTCAACTCTACGGGGTACATGTATGTGATTCTGCTTGTTCATTATTTTGTTTGCGAGCAATTTGATATAGATGGGGGATTTTACTTCTAATGAAATTGATAATTTTGAGGCTTCGTCATTTAATATTGTTATTGGTATTTAAAGTTTTTTTTTTTTATCCAAGAGACATGTACATGTAGGTTGAAAGATAAAATATTCTTGATCATATTTATCTCAACTTTTCTTCACAATGACAATTGAAAATTGACTGCAGTTATTTTGAAAATCTATCAAATGATACTCTTGGTTTCTCTGCCCTGAAGCTACACATTCTTTCAACTTTAGATTCATTCTTTACTTGTGATACAGTCAGGGGTTAATCCCAGCAAAGAATAAAAATAAATAAAAAATTGACCACTGGCCAGGCAGTATCATCATTACAAATGAAAATAGAAATTATCATGGCAGGTTATTTGTGAAATTTGTGAATGAGTCTCTCGGTATCTCTGCCTGAAAGCTTTGAAATATATGCCTTGATGCTTTGAAATCTTTGCCCATATGTTCCTATTTTTTCTTGAATCAGGGGTTAATCCAGCCCCTAAACTTGACCAATCACCAGCCTTATATTTCATCAATTTATCATTACAGTGTAACTAAATTTCATACACTAATCAAATGATTAATTTAAGCTTATGACTTAACACTATACCCTAGACCCTAGACCTAACCCTAAACTTAACATAAAACCCTATTGCAACCCTAAACCTAACCCTGTATCTTAAGCCCCTTTTAGATTGGCACTCAAACAAGGGATGACCTCCGGAGGTTACCCTTTGTTCACCCCTTGTTGCCTCTAATCTGAAAGTAACCAGAAAAAAACACCGGGTGCACTCGGCACGAACACAGCGCGAACACGAGTAAGATTCACGCTAGAAGGTCTAGCACGTCCTGGAGCGTCATCCTGTGTTCATCCTGTGTCTACCCTCGTTTATCGGCGATCTGAATTGCCTCGGCACGTACACGAAGTGAATTCCGGAACCGGAAGTACGGGTTGTGTTATGCGCGCGCTATAGAGGTCCATGCTTAGAAATTATGCGATGCACTTTTAATGCACGATAATGCCGCATGCGGATTAGAGAAAGTAGAGTTAAAGAAAGAGACACCGACTAGACAGTTACAATAATTTTAGTCAGATTTATTTTTATGTTTACATATTTAAGATAGACAGAGGAATACATAGTAGAAAAGACAGACAGACAGACAGGCCCGATTTGCGGTGTTGTCAGGAAACTACCTCGAACTCGTACCGCGAGACGAAACACACACCACGAGCGCACCTTCGTTTGAGTTTGATCTGAAGGGTGGCTCGATGTACCCCGTGTTTTGACAAGGATCACGCTCCGTGTTCGTCCTGGAAGTCCTCGGAGGTCCTCCGGAGACGTTCCTGTAGTGACAATCTAAAGGGGCTCTAGAAAAAAATAAGCCCAGAGAAATTGTCACAGGAGCAAAGCGCAAAATGTCGTGTCACCCTTTGGATCCTTAGACCTATTTTTATTTCCAGTTTGGGGGTTAATCCACCCTAACTTTACCACTCAACAGCACTGTGTCATCACTTTACCTAACCGACATCTCGGGTTATTTCGTAAATTGGAAACAATACCCGCTGATCTAGAAGACCTCGAAGAGGAAATGCGATCTCTGTCGTTGCTCGGTCAAACACCTGAATGCCTCTCTACACTAAGCACCCTTGAGATATTTATAAATCATTGGGATTTCCATAATTATGAAGTTGTGTGACTCATTCGTTAACCATGCGCCACACTTGTTATCTGCTGCTGTGCCCATCAGCTATTGCTCGAAAACTGTGCCGCCCTCCGGTCTTTTCAGGTTAAAGTGATCAAGTAATTTTCTTTAAGGTACTAAGTATTAGTTGTTGCCATGACATTCATGTATCCATATAAAATGTTTGGGATACCATGATTTAGTTAAATGAAAACAATAAACACAGACCTATTGACAATTTTCTCCCCCCCCCAAAAAAAAAAAAAATTGTTATTTTAGGAATGATCTTCTTCAGAGTGTTTGAATAACAAAGAGCTTTTTAATGGGAAGAGACAGTTCTCTTTTTGAGTTTTATATATGTTTGATTTTAAGCATTAATATATCCAAGTCAAGCATTTATTATTTTTTAATTTTCATCCCCATTCACCATGTGCAGGCCTTGCATTGTATGTCTCTTTCTCCTTGTGTAAAGAACACCAAAAATTTTTTTTAAAGGAGAAGAATAAATGAAAAGAAATAAAAGTTCAGGGCTTTATTGTGCATTATTTTCTCAAATGGTGCCTGCAAACTTGCAGACAGCCATATTTCACTTGAGTGTTAATAGGACTATAATTAAGTACATGTAGGCTTCACAGAACAGGAAATACTTAACTCTTAACATAATTTAAGTTTGTCTGATTACTCTACAAATAGTTTCCTAGTCTGATATTATCAGACCCCAATAATCTTGAAACAGCATGTATCCGAGTTGTATGAATTTGACTGTTAGAACAAATCTAGCGCCCTCTATTGGCAGTGATATTCATCATCATTATAGGCCTCCTTCGGTTGGGGTCGACCATGGGTAGAGAGTGATGTTATTTTGCTTAAAATAGACTTGTGAAAATATGTATTTTCTGAATGAAAATACTCAACTTTTGGGGTGCGATATGATTTTACTCGCATAAAATGTTTCTCATATTTTGTGTGTAGATGAGCATACATGTATTGTTTGCGATGCTCATGATTTGTTGAAACTTGTAGTCTTTACATAAACTCACATAGGGGAGACTGGGGTAATTATGGCCCCCTTTTTCACATTTCCTATTACTACCATTAAATGAAAAGTCCAATGATATTCTAAATATGTAAAAATACAGTCGGTCCATATACCTATAATATACAAAGGAAAGTATAAACCTGCCACTTCTCATTTGCATATTAATTACCATTATGTTAACAACTTTAGGGGCCATAATTACCCCACGGGTTGGGGGTATTTATGGCCCCTATTGTAATGACTGTATGAATTCATAGATATTATGCTAATTAATGATGGTAATGTATAATAAATGTTGTTGGGTATTCCTAATACACTTATCAACCACCAACAATGATTTAATCAATAATTGGTTCAGCCAAAATGTTGAAATTGTGCAATCAAAGCAATACATATATTTATGTACAAAATCGTACAAGTTAATGTCCCCATCTACGCTTATCTGCGCTTTTTAATATACACTGTTTATGCATTGGGGGCCATAATTACCCCAAATGACATTTTCAATTTGATCCCCCTTTACAGCTCTACTATTGAAGATATTCAGGTGGAAGTTTTTCTGTTGTGTTTTTTATTTCCTATTGTTTCAGTTTCAATCAAAATTTCATCTTAAATGATTTTAATTAATGATATCACACCCCACATAAAAAAGCAGACTTGCCACTTTCCAACGAACAGAATTGTCATTGCCGTGCATTTCAAGCTCCCCTAAGCACAAAATTTCATTCAAATGGCTTATTTTTCTCATATGAACGTAGGAAGAGTTTAGCTGGGCATGTGTTAAAATTAAATTATCATTGTGTAATGCAGCAAAGAATTATAAGATCTCAAAGACAAAGGGGCCATAATTACCCCAGTCTCCCCTACATGTAGAACATGGGTAGATTTCAGAATCCCCGAAGTAGGTTAACTCAATAAAGTAGCATCCAATTTGTGGTTTTGTATCTATGAAAGATTTCATTACTAGATGGAAAACCATGGTGACAATTCATTTCCGTTAAGCTTAACGTTTCCCTCATCATAGATGCTGGGTTTAATTTGGGGCAATGTCGTATCTTGGAACATCAGTGCCTCTTGGTTTCCATGTTTGTCTGTTTTTAATTTTTTTTTTAATGTAACCACCATAATACTGTTCAGTCACAATTGTGACTATATTGTGAATATAAGATCGATGCACCTAAATGATATTTAAACAAAGAGTGTAATTGACCAGAAATATATAAATATGAAAAAATTAGCAAAGAAAATGGG
This sequence comes from Paracentrotus lividus, assembly GCA_940671915.1. Lineage (NCBI taxonomy): Eukaryota > Metazoa > Echinodermata > Echinoidea > Camarodonta > Echinidae > Paracentrotus > Paracentrotus lividus. Next base: position 6,233,642 of record CALNVZ010000674.1, on the reverse strand, counting down.
ATTCCATTTTTTATTCAAACCAAAGACTTCTTGATTGCAAGACAGGTGCATTACCGACTGAGCTATGGCAAGCCCTTACAACTGTCTTATGTTGGTGTTTGTCCCATTTTCTTTGCTCATTTTTTTTATAAATGATTATTTAGCAAAATGTATGAAAACTTACAACTTTAGGGTAGGTTTATGAGTTGCATATCAAAGATGGAGACTTGATGGTTCAGTGGTCTCATAACAAGAAGGTCCCAGGTTCAAAAGCAAATTGATGCGCTACATAGATTTATTAAATCTAATCTATGTGATAGAACTTTAAACTGTAGATGCCACTTCCATAGCTTGCCTACAGGTTTTTAACAGCTAAAAATGTTGCTTGTCTAAATATTGAACATTTGGCACTGATCTTGACATGAATCCTTAGTAATCCCTAAATTGGCAATCTGGTTTTACTCACTCATGTTGATGTGTTTGTGCGCTGTGTCTGCGGAGACATTACACAGAGGAAACTGTGGTCGATCATTCAGTCTCGTTAAAATTTTTAAGGAAAGTCGGTCCATATGCAAGAGTTCTTTCAAATAATGTGATTCACAATGTACATTGTACAGTATACTTCACAGTACAACAGCTGGTTATTTCGTAGACCTGTTTTCATATTAAAGGGGAATCCAACCCAAGGAGAGAATCAACCTTACAGGAAAGAGGAAAATGAGAGGAGCAATCTAAAAAAGTTTCATCAAAATCGGTTATAAAATAAGAGAGTTATGGAAGTTTGAAAAGTCTAGTTGTTCCTTCTATGGGGATCCTCAAATTGGCATCATCGGCTTCAAAATGGCCGATCTCATGGACAACTCTCCATTCATTTTGTACACAAATTTTCAGATTTTCCCCATTTTCTTTCGACATATATCTTGCCCCCTTCTGAGCTCAACATATGATGTGTGAAATATATTTTCCCATGACATATTTTGAGCTCAGAAGTAAAGAAGACAAATTTTGAAAGAAAATGGGGAAAATCTGAAAATTTGTGTACAAAATGAATGGAGAGTTGTCCATAAGATCGGCCATTTTGAAGCCGATGATGCCAATTTGAGGATCCCCATAGAAAGAACAACTAGACTTTTCAAACTTCCATAACTCTCTTATTTTATATCCGATTTTGATGAAACTTTTTTTACATTGCTCCTCTCTTTTTCCTCTTTCCTGTTATGTTGATTCTCTCCTTGGGTTGGATTCCCCTTTAATGGGGAAGATTTGGTATTGGGTAGGTCTGATTCTCCGATAATGAAATAGGGTTCTTTATTCCGAAAGTGAAATGAGTTTGTCATTGATTCAAAATTGAAATGAAATAGAATTTGTTAATCCGAAAATAAAAAAGCTTTGTTTATAATCTGTACTTACAAGTTATAGTTGTTCCTTTTTATTTTTAAGGCGCTGTTCATGATATGAATATTGACGCCAAAGTAATAATCCCAACAAATTAACAAACCCTTTTTCATTTTTGGATACCCAAACCTTCAGGTAAAGCAATTTTGTTTGTTCGGACTAACAAACCATCAGACTATTGCATCAAATGTTTGGATGAATGACCGTTATTTCATCTTCAGATAAATGAACTATCAGATGGGAAATTTGTGTATCACTTGGTAATTTGTTTGTGGTATGAATATTGTAAAAAAGAAGATGAAATTGACATCATTCAAATGGTGACTATGTGATCAGAAAGCTGCTTTCTGGGAAAGGAAACGGGACAGTCTATTAAAGGTAGTGTCAGCCTTTTTCACAAATTGCGAAAACAAATGCAACTTGGCATAACTTTAGAATATGATCAACCTATACTGTCTATTCAATCTTACTGTCATAGGTTGCCTAGATCAGTAATATGAAACAAAAACCTGACTACCAATCTAGACCAGCTCTCCATCAACATCGTGGATATTACAGTGCGTGCAGCACGGACCAAACACAGCAATATACACACGGCGCATCAGCGTGCATTATTCTCTGCGCTAACGGTCAACGGTTCGCTACGTACGGTATATTTTTCAAGGTTCAAAAAAATAGGAATGAATTTTGATAATCGCAATATAATGACAAATATACACAATTGAGCTTAATCATGTTGTGGGTAGATAAAGTCATTGATATACTACAATATCCTCTCAAAAACTAGAAATTTAATATTTTTGCCTGCAAAAGGCTGACACTACCTTTAAGTAGTTCAGGACTAATGTGATGCTGTGCAGGGGTGCAGGTTTATATAGCCTACTGCCTTCAATTTGGAGGGTGGGATTAAAAAAAAACAGGTTTCCGAATCATGAACTACCTCAAAGTAACAGTTTCCTGCTCTCTTGTGCAGTTCGTGACAGGATGTATTTCCTCATTTTTTTTCTTCTCACTCTCTCTCTGTCCCGCTTTTCATTCTACAGTCGGGATTAATCAGCGTGTCAAAAGTCTCACTTTTTGTCCGACAGTCTATCCGGTTTTTAACATTATATGACATCCAACAAGAAATCTAATCCTACCAACAAAGTCAAGGATTGTTTGGTACAGGATTACGCAGACTAACGTGAACCTCTCGTAAGCGACAGGTGTCTACTTCGATGCGGTCATCTAGGTATTTTTTTTGTCTTTGATGATGTCTCGGTGCTTATCGTTGGTAATCTGCCAGAAATATAATCACAAATACTTTGCAGTGGATCACATTTCGTTCAGCAAATTTACAATGTTTTTGTATAGATGATGTCACATGTACATGTAGCTGTTGTTGTGTAACGGATCAATGCCTGTTTTGTGGATTCATGGAATGGATCTTTAAGAGGTTTTTTTTCTAATTTCTGTCCAAGAATTTATGTGAGATTTTGTATTTTTTTGCGCTACATTTCATGTGGATCAGGATAATCGCATCATTCAGTGATATGATATGCTTCCTGTCTGAGAATTGCCGCTATGTTGTGTCTTCGGTAATTCGATACGACTTATGAGCAGGTTTTGTTTGCTTTTGTACTTCCTCTGAGTCTGTCTGTCAAAAAAGTGCACAGAATATTGGTGTTTGAAGATTTATGGATGCGTACACTTGTATCAAGTACTAGTCCATGAACGTGTGAATTTGATTTAAAGTCATGCGCTGCCCTGATTTATTACTTTATTATAATACTTTGTTTACTTTTATCTGGTGTCTTGAGTAGGCCTGTATTTGCGCTACCAATTTGATTGCACTTATATCTTTATGATCATATATTTCAAGGGTAAGTTCACCCTGGGTTTAAATTGGTTTTAAAAAATGCAGAAAAATAAAATAAAAATATGAGTGAAGGTTTGGAGAAAATCGACCAACAAATAATGAAGTTATGAATATTAAAAGATTTGATTCTGTGACGTCACGTGCGAGCAGTTCTCCTATGTGTTATGTAGTGAAAATTCCATGAAGTGTCATTTTTTCAAAAGAAAATTAGTTATGTCATCTGTGCGGTTGATATATCATCAAACATATGTTCATATGTACATGCCTCTATCAAATTGACCGATTCCTTTATCAAGAACCATGAAAAAGGACAAATTTATGGAATTTACATACACAACACATGGGAGAGCTGCTCGCATGTGATGTCACAGAATCAAAACTTTACATATTTATAACTTTGCTATTTTTTGGTCAATTATCTTCAAACTTTTACTCATATTTTTCTTTTATTTTTCTGCATTTTTAAAAACCAATAAAATTCCAGGGTGAACTTCCACTTTAAGTTTGATTTTTTTTTTAAAGACAATATATACAAGACAGTGCATTAGATGTTTTAAGAAAACGATAATGCAGAACCTTTAATAATGCGAAGCCCCTTGTTGAATGTCCCGTGTGAATAACTTGGTTCTCAATTGATTTTGCATGCATTCAATTATTTTGAAGCAAACCCTTTAAAAGGTAAATCAAGAATAAACAGCTACATGTATCTTGTCTTTTGTTACATTTATATTTATATATTGTATGATTAGTAACTTTTTGCCGAATAAAATAATAATAATACATTTGCCAGTAGATTGCCTGGGATATCTTTCATTTACACTCTCATTAATATCTGTCAAATGTAAAAAAAAAAAAAAAAAAAAAAAAAAAAAAAAAAAAAAAGAAAAAAAAAATTGTAAAATTTTAAATGAGATATTGTTATAATACTATTGATTTAACACCCCCCTTAAAAAAACAACTCAAAAACAACAAAAAATAAAAACAAAACAAACGAAAAACAGATATATAGAGAGAGAAAAAAAAAAGGAAATGAAATGTGCAATGAGTTAATTTGCCTCCTCCATGGACCTAAGACTATTATACCATCCCAATCCCACTGTAATGTATGAAACCAATTACACGAGCTCAAACAATTTTATATTTTGGCCTATGTTCAGATGTACATATGTACATTGTACATTGTAGACCTCTGAATGATAGATTTTGTCAAAAGTTTGTCACTGTGCGTTTGGTTTCACAGTGTGACCTGGTTAGATATTGTATTTTTTTTTTTTTATCTTTCAGAAATATCAACCTAAACTGGATTACGGGGGACAGACATGTTTGTTCAGAAGTGGGTTAACTGGATAAAATTAAAAGCACCCAATCCATTTTCTTGGCATACAGGCATATGTAGCCCAGTAAGAAAAGATTGTGGGTAGATATCTATTTTTTAAAGAGGCAGTATAATTCTGTTGGCTTTCAAGGTGTTTTTTTTAAATAAGATTTAAATGTAATTTATTATATCTGAGAGTTAAAATCTTGGCATATAACTTTAAGATGGAAGATACATTGTAAATAAGGATAAAAGAGGCATGATGAAGAAGGTTTTAAATTTGTTTTTCAAGATTAAAAGACAGTTAACTTCTGTTCATAGTTTAAAATGTTTTTGTGAAGTTTATTAGTGGATGATATAATAATCACTCCCTCCTGCCAGCCAACAATAAAATTAAGTTATAAACAAAACACATGTACATGACTGTATGAGAGATAAGTCTGACAATAAATTCTATCCAATATCTGTATAGAGAATGAAATTGAAATCAAATATATTTCTATATATAATTTGATTGAAAATGGGATTGGGATGTGGTCAACTGGTTAGGTTCGGTTAAATTGCTTAAAAAAAAGTAATTACAAACCAATTTTTGTTTCTAGTTTAAAACAAATACATGAAGAAATTGCATAGAGCATGATCGTATAAATGAGTGACTCAAAATGAAATCATAGGGTGAATGATTCATTAACATGTAAAGTAGGATATAAGAACTTCAAGCTGCACCAAATTTTTACCTTATGCTATAGAAAAATTAAATCATCAGGTCAATTTTTCATGAACATGTATTTAAAGTAAGTTATAAGAGACGGCAATAAACTTGAAACTTAAACTTAAACTGAAACTTAAGAACTTTAAGCTGTATCAAATTTTTTACCAAATATAGTAATGGGATATGCTACAGTAAAATGACATAATACAGCTCTTAAATTATTCAATTAACCCCTCAAAAGTAGTTTTCACTTTCTGTTTATAGGAGAAACAAACTGTTTTTGTCAAGTGAGTGCAATTATTCTTTACGTTAGAAAGCTATTTTTTCCCAAAATTTTCAACCCAATTGCAAATCAAATAATTAATTGAAAATCTTGAAATTAAATGTTGGATTCAAGAAGTGCATTTTATAGATTCCTTCCTAAAAATACTGCCAATCACATACATATATACATGTACATGTATCAATATGTATGTTCTTGAAAACAAGGTACATTGTGTCCTTTTTACATGTATGTTTCATAAGCATACACAATGTACATGTAAATCATGTGTATAAAATGCAAGGCCTCAACATTTATGTGTATATCAGGCTTTTATTTTAATTGATACATGTAGTTTCCCCTTTCCCTTAGAGATTGTTTTAATTTCTAAGTACCTGTACTCATAAATTAGTAAAGAGTAATGATTTTGTATTGTCCAAATAATAAATAGATCATGATGCCACAGTTTATAAATTTACAATTGCAAATGTACAAGTATTAGTGATGCCAGCAAACTGTTTTTTCTTTAGCAGTATCAATTACTTTCTTCTGTAAAAAGTACTGAGCATTTCACAGAAAATACTGTCTTTATCCAATTATATCACTTATGTTGCAGAAAACTTGAATACTGTTTTGAGCCTCAAAATACTGCAATTATTGCTGTTTAAAAGATGATATATGTGCATTTATTATCCTGATCAGTAAATACCTTTGGGGTAGACTTTTCAGGATATCCTAATTGGAAAAGAGCAAGTTTGCTTGAAACGTCACAATCAGGAAACGTACCTTCAAGGAGAAGTAAAGCTGAAATAATACTCGTACAACATGACATTACAACATATAGGCCTACTCTGTGTTGTAATGGAACAATTTTAGAACCAGAATAGTTCAGTGGTGGATCGAAGCGGGGGTGCAGGGGATGTGAGCCCCCTCTATAATTTGAAAAACACTCATTGTTGACTGTACATGTTAAAATCAGAAAATTTTCGACTGCGCCCCCTACTTTTTCAAATTTTTGGGTGTGCCCCCAGTATTTCAATGTTCTGGATCAGCCACTGAAGTTGGTAGAGCGGTGGTCTCGTACATGTAGGACCAAGATTCCTGATTTAAAACCAAGTCAGTGGCCTATATTTAAAGGCATCAATCCCTAATACTGAGTCCCTTGGATAGGACTTAGGGCCGTCGGGTTGCTTAACTCAGTAGGCCTATTGTGATTGTGATGTCTGCTTGGACCCAGAATTATTCAACTTAAAATTCATATACATGTAGGCCTACATGTACATTGTTCATATGGGGGGGGGGGGGGGGAGGTAGGTATATGGATGGGATTGGTGGGGATAGGCATACCAAACACTTATCAAATCAAATCAAATCAGAGTTGATTGAAACAAAATCTTAATTAAGGTATGATAATACACCAGCGGTGGACTGTACCATATTGGAAGAAGAAGAAGAAGGAGAAAATCATGACATGCATGCTTTGCTGTACCTAAATAGTTGAACCTCGGTATTCTGGGTTTGTTTGTTTTTGTTTTTGTTTATGATCCAAATTAAGTGGCAAATATATTGAAAGTTACACTCTCTTGAGCTTTGTGTGAAATTCAGAAGGGTGTTAATACACATAGGATTTTATTCTATCTCTCAGGATATACCATTTTGACTGCTCTTCTTCATTGGCCGTAGTGCATTATTTTAATTAATTAGATTGGTAGTTTATCTTGGTCATTTATCACTCAATTGCATCACAGATGTGACTCTGAATCTGTCATATCGATTCATTAAGCGACTTCATTGTGGATTGTACTACACCATACATGTGTATGATGGGGTAAAATTTAAGGACAATAAATCAAGTCTAAAATTGTTTTCTAATTTGCAAACATATTAAATATATGGCACAGGATCAGTTATGTTTAAATCAATTTAAAGTATTGAAGATTTTATTGGAGAGTGCCAAAGACAAATAGGATATTTTTAAGCATCTTTTGACTACAAAATATGTACATGTAGGCCTAATTTGATGTATTATCATGCATTCCATTTTGATTATTCAAGTTACCGGTAGTCCTTAAAATTGATATCATGAATTGTAATAACATTAGATATTGTATAAATCTGGAGTCTACTGTGTCTGTTCAGACACTTAATCTTCTCATTGGAGTTTCACTCTGTTGTAATATAAAATGTATGTGTTTTAGAGTGTGTTCAATGTCCAGTTTCAAATTTATACGCCAACACGAATCATGATACAAAACGCAATTACAAAACGCTGATATATGTATGTGTTTTACAAGGAAATGTGTGACTCATGCTCAATGTCACATTGTGATAGAATCTCATGAGTAGTATCAGAAAAGCCATAGTAAGAAGGTGGATTCACACCTACAATGTACCCGATCAGGAAAAATTCTAGTAAATTTCAAGAACTGTTTCAATCACAAAAAATCACCAAAAAAAACCAAAGAAATATATACATAAGAAAAGCGGGGAAAGAAGGAAAAACAAAGAAATACATATAAGGAACGAAAAGAAAGAAGGAAAAACAAAGAAAAACATAAGGAAAGAAAAGAAAGAAGGAAACAAAGAAATAGATAAGGAAAGACAAGCAAGACGGAAAAACAAAGAAATACATAAGGAAAGAGAAGAAAGAAGGAAACAAAGAAATACATAAGTACATAGTATGAAGATTAATCACAACCATTCACCCTTTTAATCATAACTTTTAACAATTTTTTTTTCTTCACTTTTTCATTTAAAAGTAATATTGCATTACTATTTCATGTATATATTCCCTTTAAAATTTGATTGGTTTAGGTCACTAGCTATAAATATTGTCTGACCCAAATGGCTACATGTACCTATATGTGGGGCTAATTGCTTGAGAGTCCCCTAATGGTTTTGGAATCTCAATCAGCTCAGGCGTTTCCATTGAACTTTAAGGTTTTTGGGCTCTTACACCAACAAGGGATAAATGGGGATATAGGCTTATTTCTATTAAGGTCTAGATAAAGAATAAGCCCAGATATGGTACAGTCTTTTCATAAAATGCAATACAACTGTAGGCCTAGTTGAGGATTTGAAGATGAAACAGAGTTTTTTTTTTCAGGATTTGTACTATTTCAAAAGTGCCTGCTGCAAAGTCATGCAGGAGCCCTATAGATGGCTTTATAATTTTTTTATGTACTTCACCTCAAAATTCTCTTTGCAGGTTGTGTAGATTTACAAATGGAGGCCTACATGTAATGAGACATTGTCTGATGTTGATATTAGGTATACAAATCTCTGTCACCCCCCCCTTGAATGTTAAAGTCCTTTTAACCCCTTTGGACTTGGCACCGAACTCTAGGCACCCTATTCCCCACAGAGTCTTTGCAGCAGATGTTGTCGCCCGTTTCCCTTGTTTTTGCCCTCCTCTTTCAAAATAACCCAGTGTCCTTTAGAAGAGAGCGAGACATGATCAGGGAAAGAGCAAGAGGATTTGGAATTGTGGCAACATTCATGTTTCGCTAGCTGCAGCTGTCCGGTGTAAAGGCTCTGTGGATAACCACTGACGAAGCGAGGAGTGATTTTCTTTCTCGATTGCTTACCAGATCTTGGTGTTGATATAAACGTTCTATATTTGTCTGAAGCTGTGCTTTTTTTCCTACATGTACATGTAGCTATCATCTCTTGGATTGTACACATGTACATATAATACATAAATGTACAGTGATTTTCAGAAAATAGTTTATCTTGTGAGTAGGCGAGTACGCTATATTTTGGGTCACTCATACAAAGTTTTTCCTTGTCATTTGCTATTTGATTTCATTTGAATTAATTAGTGTAATCCATTTAAGGGCTCATTAAAGAGTAATCGGCTCATGTGTGGGCAAATGTTTTGGATCATGCATTCAAATCCCATATTTGTTTATAGATGTTTTCATTACAGTGAATCTAATGTTCCATGAATTTGAGACCACTGATTGTTTGGTTATTGTAATTCTAGTTTATGTTTATTAACTTATTGAAATGCCCACATATTTTCACGTTTGCTTATTTGCCTCAGTGATTTGTCGTCAATAAGGTGTGTCTGCATTGTACAACTGCTTTATAGCCAAACAATCGTCTAATAGAGTGAAAAGGACGTTAACACCATTAAAGTGAGGCAATCCTTTTTCTAATTGTTACCTCTTTTCAAGTTAAATATAAGGACTGCAAGACTCAATTTTCACCCATTTTGGATTGACCTCAAGAATGGATCCCTTGAATTTCACCCTACATTCACTCTTTCTGATATTCACTCCTTTAAAAGTGAACATTTTCACATTTTTCATTTAGAGAGTATATGGCCTAATTTGCAAGCTTGCTTCATAGTGTTCTGCCGGGATTTAGAAGGACTTGGATTAACATCTTTCTGGCTTTTGTCCAATACAATATTATAAGACCGTTAGATGGGTTGTTCTAACCATCCCTTTATGAGCAATGACTGTGCATTATGTTTTTTCCTGAAGCTCTAGCTGCGAGAAAAAAAAATATGTAAAAAATTGTTATGATGACATCACCGCTGAAGTCTTGGGGTAGTTTGTTTTCATCACATGTACTGAGTCGTTACGAAGCATATCGTGATCTTGATGCCTTGGGCTCAAAATTTGAGTTGACTTCCCTATTTTTGTTGGAAAAGTAGTGTGTTGGACAGGTAACGTGTAGTGCTTGAAGCTCAGAAGAATCTTTAGTCGATTGCCTCAAGATAGGATTTTTCTTTAGTAACGTTGATGTCAAAATTTTCTATCCTGGATGAACATTTCCGTTACAGTTTAAGTCTTGGACACTTGGTAGATTCAAGAAAAAGGAATGAACCCTTTGTTTCCATTTTTTGTGAAGCAACATTTAATATTTTTACCTGAAGACATGCATTCTGGAGATATTTTGCTTCATATTCACTCTCTACATTTTAGTCTTGTCTTTGAATTGGACTGACATTACGCTAATATTTTTTGTGTGAATCAACGTTTCTTAATTACCTGAACATCAAATGTATTATTCTTGAAGAACCTTGCTATGTAACTGTTTCAGACAGTGCTTAGAAATTGTCTGACTGAACACCAGTATATTTTTTGGTGTGTGAATCTTATTCTTGCCTAAAGATCAATGTATTCTATTGGAACTTTTTCGTATTTGACTGATTTAGAATACATGCAAGATAGGTTCCAACTATGAGCACAAACATTATTTGTAAGGAGCAACAACCAAATAAAAGGACTGCATAGACTAATATCCGGCCTCCTTGTTTATGTGTTTACCTGGAGCATTGAAGAGTAAAGACCCTGAGATCTTGTTTACTATCTCTCATCATAAATACCTTCCTCACCTAGGCGAGTGTATATCTCCAGGAACTAAACTTCACACAAATTAGTACATGTGCCTCGCAGAGGAATAGATCAATATTACATTAATGCCTAAGGGAAGACTGTGTGCTTTGATCATCAACATCGTCTGGAATTAACATTTCAAAATGGCTTCCCTGGTTACATGGGTTCTATCAACTGGGGTTGAGGCAGCGGATTTCTCTCAGATTCTTTTCTGGCCAGCCGACCTGAGGATCGATCCATCTAAACTGGGTAGGTATTTATATATTCTTTGTGACGTACAAAGGCCGGTCATTCGTCACAGGGAAAATGATGCATTTGTGCAAGGGTGTGTTGAAGAGAGGATGAGAAAATCTACCCTATGCTATGACACAGTATATTGCATGTGCGGCATCTATATGATTGTACAGGTCCCGATTGTACTTTGCATACATGTGCTTTCGTTATTACATGTATGGCCTACTACCTGCACTTGTACTGGCCAGACGGTTGCAATGTGCACTGTTATTTATGTTATATATATGATATAAATTATGTGGATTGCATTCATGTACATGTATGTACACAATGTATGTGTTTGCCATGTATATTAAGATTTGATATTAGTGCACATTTCGATCTACCAAAATACTAATTGTGCAATATTAACCATCTGAGATATCAGAATTTCATTTAATTATATACTGTAGTCTGACTATAAACATGTACTCTGTAATTGTATTTAGATTTTAAAAGATGTTGTCTTACAAAAATTTCTTTACAGTGTGTAAATAGGTACTGATTACTATCACTGTCATTTCATGAAAGGATGTGAATTATTATTTTTTCCTCAATTATTTCTTTACATTTTTTTTTTTTGGGGGCGTGGGGGGGGGGTGTTGTGTCACAGACAATTTCAATAATCAATTGAAATCTACAAGAGAAAATGATCAATATTACTTATCACCTTTTTTGTGGGGGGGGGAGGGGTGTCACACCCCCTTCTAGCAATTTCTTTGTGTGGATGATATGGGCTCATGCACCTTGCTCACAGCTGACAATTTTATTGGATAAACTACCATGAAAAAATGCATAAATGCACATGGCCACATGACAATGTACAATGTACAATTGAACTTTTAAAAAAAGACAAGTAAAAAGATAAAATCTGTAATCTTGTTACAGATTATCTTTCCTCCTAATTTTACTGTGTCCCAAGACTCTCATCTGCATAGAGTCAGAATTGTGTTGAAATGTGCGAAGTATACATGTACATGTAATTGGCAGTTCGACTGTGATGTTGTGTGCAATAATTAATTACATCTCTTTATCCTTGATAATAGTAACTCATTAACACTTCAGACAATAGACCTTTTGATAAAAATTCAGACACAGAAATATATGTAAGAATTTATACAGTATGTACCCCATAATGATGTGCTCCATGTTCTTTTTCTTATTATTGGCAGGTACAATTCATTTGCATTGTTCCTTTGTATTTTTGTCCAGCTATCAGAATTAACAAATAAACTTTCTAATTAGCATACTTTTCCCCTTCTTCCTCTTTCATTTTTATGTACCATAACTCATCACTTTTCATTCTCTCTCCTTGCCTTTCCCAACTCTCTTTCTCCTTCTCCTCTTGCTCTCTCTCTCTCTCTCTCTCTCTCTCTCTCTCTACCCCTCTTTCCAATCTATCCCTCTTTCCATTCCCATACACAAAATGTATCTCTCTTTATTTGCATGTTCCCTCTCTGTCTATATATCTATCTATCTATCTATCTATCTATCTATCTATCTATCTATCTATCTATCTATCTATCTCTCTCTTCACTTTTCTCATCCCCTCTCCTTCCTGTTCATTGCAGGAGAACAAGAACTTCAGTAGATGTGGACATACTACACTGTATAGATGTTTCAATTATCAACTGTTCAGAGGCAAAAAGCTGTTTAGCTTCTCTGAGGTTTTGTTCTCTTCTAACTAGGTCTTTATTGGAGATAGTATTACAGACTAATGATATTAATTATTGGATGCACATGTTTGTTTGTTCTTTGCAGGACAATTACCTTTAGGTACATTGTATTGTGCAAGAGCAAAAAAAAAAAAAAAAAAAAAAAAAAAAAAAAAAAAAAAAAAAAAAAAAAAAAAAAAAAAAAAAAAGGGAAGAGAAAAGAACTAAAGGGAGCAAAACAAAACAAAAACAACACCAACATAGGGGTCTCCTAGTAATCAAAGAAAAATATGCAATAGGAAATATATATATTGTCATATATTATGAAAAATTATAAAGGAAAAGAAATCAAGAGCTACATGTAATGTACTTGTATAGAGAGAGATTTATACATGTAAGAGAAAAGGAAGAGGGAAATAAGCAAGGGGATGGAAAATAGAGAGAAGAAAGCTAGAGTAGAAAGAAAAGGAGAGATAGACATAAAAGGATAAAGTGGGAAGGAGTTTGGTATATGGGGTAGATGAAAGTGAAACATTAGAAGGGAGAGTGATTGAGAGAGAAAGGAATGGAGCATGCCTAAAAAGAAGAGGTGGAGAGACAAAACATACCAAGGAGAAAACACCTACATTTTGCAATGAAAAAGAACATATTGATAAAAATAATTTAATTATAGAGTTAGACATTAAAATTAGCTTCCCCCTCGACTGTATCATCTGATATAATCTCAACAGATTACTATGCATACTGATGTGGGTTAAATGTTACCTTAAGAAATCCATATGGATTCACACCTAGAGACAAATATACATGTAGCATTGTACTAAATGTGGCGCCGATCAATCTGTCTAATGAAACAGAACATACTGATGAACATTTTGTAGTTTTAGAGTTTAGTCTTCCCCCCCCCCCAGTGTCATCAGTTAGAAGTTTAATCTCAACTGGTTATTATGCGTACTGATATGTGTTAAATGTTACCTTAACAAATCCATTTGGATTCACACCTAGAGACAAATATAGCATTGTACTTTAATATGTCGCCGATCAATCTGTCACGTCACCCAAGTGTGTTAGGCAGGCTGAGCACTCTGCCTCGACAGTTGGAAAACAATTGTTTGTTGTGCAGGCGCAAACAATTACCTGCATTTAACACTTCCATATGTTGGGTAGGGATTGTGTCGTGTGTGTGACTGTGAGAGAATAGAGGAATAGGATTAATTAGTATCTTCCCCCTCCTTCGTTGATCCCCTCCCTCCCGCTGTCGGCGAGGGATCAACCTTCACTTGCTGTTCTGACTAGGCTTTGGAAGAGAGCATTAAACTGGAAAGCATCTGGCTTGGTGCTGTTGTGAATTCAACCATCATTTAAACTTTGGTTGAGTGAATAACGTTTACATACAGGTAGATACCCACGCTAGGCAACCTCACAAGAAATAATAATTAGAAATCATCGGACGAACTCACCACCACGCATCATCGATGTCGTGTAGGACTGAGACCGACCTGGGTCACCTGTCCCAAGCGTGTTGATGATAACTCGCTCGTTATGGGATGATGAGTTTTATGCATGAGGAGCAGATCAGTTGAGTGAACGGAGATCACTACCATCAAGGATTACGTACATATTCAACCAAAGTCAGGACATCTGGTGGAATGTACCTTCAGTACAATTTATTTTCCATCAGTGATATATCTGATGCATGTCGACGACAGAGGCCCTGCTGCACTGGGAGATTGGTAGTCATTAGAAGTTGTGACATCTTCAGAATTTATATTTTATTTGGAGAAAGTGACATATTTAAGTGGAATACCGGGTAGCTGAAACTGTGAACGTTCAAAGGCATGACAAGGAACATACTCTAATTGACATGCGGATCTCTAGTTCTCTCCAAGGATAAGCTATAATATCAAGTCTGTATACATTTAAATGGTGCTACATGTAAAAGCAGGAACTATAAGCATTGACTTGCTACATGTTGTATACATGTACGTTCCACAGTTTTAAAGGAAGAAATATGTCTCAAGGACTTGGGATTGTTAAAGTGATCTCCTTTTAGCGGAGTTATAAACAGATCTTGATTTAAATGCATAATCAAGTAGTGGATTACAGAAGGACATTATAAAAGACATCAGTCAAGGATTGGACAATTAAACCTGTGAGTCTTATATTTTCAACAGAATGGAAAGTCTGTAAAATTTATTCTTGCATGAGGACATGAGGGGTCGCGACCTTCAGAGACTTTCTAATTGACGGATGATTGGATATACGAGATCATATGAGGATTGTATATCGAGACAACGATCAAAATAGAAACATTCTTCGCATGAAACATATCGTCTCCCTCTTTCTATCATATCACAACAAGGAAGCTTTAGTTCATCGCAACAAACTTTATTCTTTCAGCAACAGATCGAAAGAGAGACACTCCTTGTAAAATTGACGCCTCTCCCGCCTTCTTATGTCAGCTGTTGAAATAGAGATCGTCTTCGATTTAATGACGAAAAAAGGTCTTGAATTTGTCACCTCATCAATGGTTGAAGAGCACTTGGGCTTGACGGGCTATTTGGATGTCATTTAAGGATTAACCATTGCTTGTTTCATTTAAAAGAATCTGTGAGATCCTAGATAGTTTACAGATGACTGTCGCTTATATATACTTGAAGGCATTTTCATGTTTGCAATGCCCTGAAAGTTATTGTGGAATAAGAAATGTGTGAAATATGATATTACAACAGTAGATCTTGACAAATACTGTATACCCTCAAAGATATGCTCGGAGTCATAGTCAACAGGATACAGGCTTAAGAAAATGTGTTAAGCTGATTTGAACTTTGAGCAGCATCGGATTAAACCCCTTGCCCTCTGGATTTGAGGATTCAGGACATATGCTGCCTTTTCTTCTTGATGTTGCCCCTGCACACATGTACATCTGTCACTTCAGGTTCAGTTCATTGATAAGAAATTAGTTTGACCACAAGAACATGTTTCATGTTCGTCTTGAAGTTCATTCCATGACTAATGATCCTTGACAGAACTAATGTGCAAGCAGAACATGGGAGGGCGGGTTTCAGTTGACAGGAACAGAAAGTAGAAGATTGTCGACAGTTGAAAGGATGGTGGTGTGCAGGCTTGTATCTGATCCAACACCTTATGCGTCATGAACAAACCAATAGGTTTCCACCTGTGACGCTTCATGAAACCTGAACAGGCCTGCTGATCCCGCAAGTCACAGGCAACATCCTTTGATTAGAATACGTGTCGGGTCATCCCCTGTCCTGTAAATGCTGCATTATATTGGACTGATCTCAGAGTAAATATCCATGATTGCACATGTATTACCTAGATACAAACTGCATCTCGTGGTAGGATACAGGAACTTTCCTGTACCGCTCTGCAGAAACCAAAACAGCCTTTGATTAGTATTACATGCTCATTCCCTCTGCTGCAATTGCTGCATTTGCTGCATCAGATTGGACTCGCCTCAGGACTGAAAACAGTGATTGGTGTTAAACATAACCTTGATACGAACTACATCTTTAGGGAAAAAGACAAATTACCTAGCTTGCACCCCTCTACAGGAACCAAAATAGTCTTTGAGGTCAGAAAAGGAACCTCCTTGATCAAAACTGCACTTGTACTAATCTCCTCGGCTACAACTCTTGCAGTGGATTGGTCACTTTTCGATCCAGAACTCCAGGATTCTTTCTGATATCTTCTTGATACCAACTGCATCTTTTGGTGGAAAACAGGAAATCCCTGCACCCTTGTGGGAGCAACTCCAGTTCAATATCCTGTAAGAGGATAGAAAGGACCGAAGAAGTGCTGTCAGAAATTACCTGGTAGCATGCAGCTGTATCTTTTTGTAGAAGACTTGAATTTCCATGAATTCACCAACATGGACCTATTCCAGTTTGAGCTTTTGCAAGAGCAACCATCTTGATAGGTGTGCAAGAAATGCAGGAAGCTAGTCTATTCACCTTGAGCTTTCAAGCAAAATTGATATTTTCTTGAAAGGGATAATAACCTGGAAATATACAGAAGGTTGACTTTAGTGCCACAAAGTTATCTTCAAATTCTGCAGAATTGATACTCGTTGCTGAAACTATTCAAGAACAGAGAGGATATGTACATGTGATTGGATATTTATTGGATAGCACTTCAACAAGTTAATGGAAGTAACATACTGACAAATTCATTGTTTTTCTCATATTTTTGTTGTTAGAGGAACAATATTAATTGGATAAGAATGTCTTTTGATAGAGTTTGGGAAACAATGCAGTCAGTAGCTTCTTTCTTCATGGAGATGAACTGGGCAGAGAATCACTCAGGTAAGTGGGTTCATCTTTGATACCTTGTTCACACGGAGATCGACTCCGAACCGAACATAAGATAACATTATTGTTAATGGGAATTAACTGGTGGGTTGTAGTCGGTCCAATTGGTGTGACCAAAATATAAAAATCTTTCTCAATTTGCTTTTGTGCCCTCTGAAAAACAAATTGAGTGAAACTGTTCACTCTTGAAGGAGTGAGTATCAGAAAAGAGTGAAATTAAAGTAAAATTTAAGTGAATTTAGAGTATACACATTTTCACTCCTTTTTCACACATTTTGAAGTGAAATTCACACGTTTTCTCATTTAGAGAGTGCGTGCGCAACAAAATCTATTTCTCCCCTTGTGGCTATTTTCATAGTGGTTTAATTTTCATGAATTCTGTCGAAATTCTCCATTTCAATATAGTGTAATCTATATTATCCAATCACGAATGTCATTAACTAGTCCAAATTCGTGAAAACATTGTCTTTTATACTTTGCATATTAATAATATCCTCTACTTTCTATTTTGTGTCTCTACCATGCAAGCTGCATGAATACATGGGTCGTGCATCACATTGAGTCATTTACATGTACAGTACCACCCTTCTCTATATTTATTCTGGTCATATATTTACTCCATTTTTGATTAATAAGATTTTTTTTTAAATCAATATGCCCAGCTGTTAATTCCACCTAAAGGCAAACACATTTGAGATTTTTTAACCCTGGTATAGGAGTAAATAACAAAAATTATTATTATATGTGTTTACAAGCAACACATGGTTTACATGACCCAATTGCAATGCAGGTCTACATGTACATAATTATATGATCTACTTTTAATGAAAGTTTTTATGCAGTTGTAAATGGGCACTACCTTCAATTATTGTTACTTGCAACATATAAGGATGCCATAATTGGTTCATGCGAATCGACATGTAGCTGCTAATATACATTTTACTTTTATTTGCTTCATGTAGAGGCTGGTATCCATGAATTGATGAAATTTGTGTGACTAATTTTCCACTGAACACCTCATTAATGTTCATAATGAAATTCAAGGATGCAATGATCAAAATTTAGGCATGATATTACTCACCTAGTGACATCATATATGTGACCCATCATACCAAAATCAGACACAAGTCGCCAGAAAAGAGTCAAAGATTGCAACAAAACAATCAATTTTTAAAGGCTTTCCCCTGATCATTTTTACTCATATTTTTTTACAGAGCATAAAAGAAACATTGAAAATTCAGAAAATCAAAAAATATTTCCCCCCAAATAAGACAATTTTTATTATTTTGCCGATTACCTCGACACTGCGCTGAATTTCCTCGGCGACTTGTGTCTGATTTCGATGTGATGCGTCACATATACCATTTTGCAAATGCACATTGTATGTGACCTGCTGGTTCCTTCCCCCCCCCCCACAAACACACACACACACACACACAGGAAAAAAAAAAGGGAAAGAAAAATGAAAATCTTTGCCTGATAGCCCTACACTACATCAAAATACAGTACTTTGCTCCCAATTTTTAGTACGTTTTGGCGTCTATTAGATTTTGCTGTCAAATTCCTCATATGGTATACCCATTAAATGTGAGCAGTCAGTATCGATTATAGTTGCTATATCATGCACTAGTCAATCAGAATTCAATCTGCTTTAATGGAAAAATCAAGGCATTAGGTATATTGCCTAAAACAAAGACAGAGAAAGAGTGAGAAATATACTCTACATGTATATAACCAATATTTTGCGCACAGATATTTCTGCAAATAACGGGGTCACAGACATTTTCGTGAGTTGTTGCTTTCACGGTTTATAGCAATTCGACAATGAAATACATGTACTGCGTTACTCAGTATTTGCGTGTTGTTGAATTTGTGACCACCCAGTGCAAGTGGTTGGGTAATTCGTGAAAATAACATTGCAGTATTGTTAAGAGACATAGAAAAGAGAGAGAGAGAGAGAGATAAGAAAGAAAGAATGGGAGAGAGGGTAAAATACATACTAGAGAGAAGAGAGGGAGATAGAGAAAGAAACAGTGCAATGAGAGAGAGAAGAGTATTAAGAGAATGAGTGAGTATGTGAAGTGTGATAAAGAAGGGGTAAAAAGGCATGCAAGACAGCGAATAATCATGATAGGCTGGGGAGCTAGAGATCAATATATGTTGTTGTGAATTCTACTGAATATCTACAATGTATAGTGTATAGTTCAACTTGTGTAATGTCCCTGTAATTGAACGTGTATGAGTGATGCGTGAGTACATTAACCTTAGGCCGCCATTTCATACTAAGGACGTTTATGCAATACATACATATTCATTTACTACCTCCACGACTCTTCAACTCCTGTTTCCAGATTTTAATTCATATATTTTTGTTTACTTGTTCATCTGAGTCACTGTAAAACCTTGTGAAAAGCCTGCAATTTTGATGTACTTCTACTATCTTTTTTTTTTCTTCTACAGTGTGTCCCAGAAAGAACTATACACTTTTTAAATGGCTACAAAATAAGAAATATATAATTATTTGTGGGAAAGATTGATAGTAGAGAAAGCTCATATCCTCAACTATCATTTGACACCAAAAATGCCCAAAATGATGAATGCTTCAATGAGCAATGCCCACTTTTGTAAAGGACACAAAACGAGGCTGCGCAGGAATTTGCTACGCCTTTACCGCCTGCCTATGGCAAGCCGTGAGCGATAAAAAGCAATAATGGCGTGAATCAGCTAACAAAGACAAAATAAACCAAAAGACAAAACAAAAATGTTGTCAACTACATTTTTGCATAACATTGATGTTGGTTTATTTTTTCTTTGTTTAATAGCCGATTTGCACCATTATTGCTTTTTATTCCTCTTGGCATGCCATAAGCATGTGGTAAATGCATAGCGAATTCCTGCTCAGTCTCGCTTTTGTGTCCTTCACAAAAGTGGGCATTGCTCATTGAAGCATGCATCATTTTCGGACTTTTTGGTGTCAAATGATAGTTGGGGATATGAGCTTTCTCTACATATGAATCTTTCCCCCCAACAACCATATAATTCTTATTTGGTAGCCGTTTTGAAAGTGTATTTCTGGGACACACTATATTGATTCAATATACTAATGATACATTTCCATTACTTTTGGACACAGAGAGATGGGTGTACCAGAAAAATAATTCTGCACCTTAAAGTTTACATTAAAACAGTTAAGTTTTGAGTAAGGTCAAATTTCTCTTCATTAGGCCGCAGTGTGAAACCCTTCATGTATTTATAAGCTGGGAATTCTTAGATAGGTATTACCAAGACCATTATTTTGATCAGTTTCATGTATAAGTCTTGTTCTTTTTGCATGGTAAATTTTGGTCAGTGCCAGTCTAACACTGCACAAAGCGGTCTGAAACATTGAGATGCTACAGTATCATGTATTGAGTGAGAGCTTGAGTATAGTCTTCATTAAGAAATAATATATTCTGTCATTAAAGAGTCATAAAAAGTCTTTGTTTGCAGACTAGCGCATAAAATTACTACAATGACTCTTCGTAATTCTAAAATGGCCTATTTTTTGGTTGATTGATGGGTTCATTCAACCGTGAAAAAAAAATATCTGAAAATGGGTCCGATATCATTGAATCAAAGTTGTGATTTTAGGCTTGTGAACTTCAAAAAATGACATATTTGCATTTAACCATTAATCACTGAAGCATGACTTGATGATTTTTCCTAAAATTCGGTCCTATGGTAGCTAATTAAATTCCCTACATGGACATATATTTAGATTTAAAAAATTCCTCCTGGTTTAAAAATTATTGATATCTGAAATAGGGGGAACTTTCTTTTTGTGTTGTGTTTATATACCGAGTGAGTCAAAAAAAACTTTACACCTAGAAAAATGTCAATAAAAAGAAAACCAAT
The DNA here is from genome assembly GCA_940671915.1 of Paracentrotus lividus. Classification (NCBI taxonomy): domain Eukaryota; kingdom Metazoa; phylum Echinodermata; class Echinoidea; order Camarodonta; family Echinidae; genus Paracentrotus; species Paracentrotus lividus. Next base: position 6,212,620 of record CALNVZ010000674.1, on the reverse strand, counting down.
TTATAAACCCTAAAATATTTTACATATTCTGAAAGAGGAACTCCTCCCGCATCTTCTTGTACCATTTTTGTGTGGTATGTCTTTACGCTTGGATGAACACGACGCATTGTTTGCAAACATGTCAATTTCGAATTGTGCCAGAATGGGAGTAAAATCAAAACAAAAAAAGGTAGAAAAAAAGCAACTTCATCCTGATTAAAATAACATAACTTTCTAACGAAAATGTCTTCCGCTTGATAACTTGGCAGGGTTGTTGTTACACATATTGACTACATTTTGTATGAAAATTAGATTGATCTGTAGTGTCAGGCATGAGTGAGCACACGTCAAATACAAAATAATCACTTTTCGAAAGTATTAGGAGGCCCTTTTTGGTCTGTCAGTGGCAATTTAGTCTTTAATGTGTACTCATTCGTGCATTACTTTACGAGTCAATCTAATTTTCATACAAAATGTAGTCAATATGTGTAACAACAACCCTGCCAAGTTATTAAGCGGAAGACATTTTCGTTAAAAAGTTATGCTATTTTAATCAGGATGAAGTTGCTTTTTTCTAGCTTTTTGTTGTTTTGATTTTACTCCCATTCTGGCACAATTCGAAATTGACATGTTTGCAAACAATGCATCGTGTTCATCCAAGCGTAAAGACATACCACACAAAGATGGTACCAGAAGTTGTGGGAGGAGTTACTCTTTCAGAATATGTAAAATAATTTGAGGTTTATAAATTGGTTTTCTTTTTATTGACGTTTTTCTAGGTGTAAAGTTTTTTTTGACTCACTCGGTATATATATATATTATTCAAGTGTTTAGAGAGTCTGTCTTTGCAGACTAGTCACTGAGAACATCAAAGGTAGATGTTAAAACATTATAGAATGACTCAAAATGCAACATTAGTCATTTAAAGGGGAAAAAAAAGAACAAGCTAACCCTGTGTATCATGAATGCAGACACCAAATTTTTGTAAAAGGATGATTTTGTAGGATCTACATGTAAGACAGCAATAGCAACAAAATCCCCACCGATTGGTCATTTCCTCCAAAACACACACCACAAACTAATCAGGGTGTTATTTCAAAAACTAAATTGTTGACAAAAATGTGATAAATGAAAGAAGCAGCCTCAGCGACAGCTTAACAAGGCGATTGATTACTCTGAACAATGTAGTGAACTTCCTCTATGAGGTACCTTATTTCCTTGCCCTCATAATGCCCTCTACAGTGCATTTCAGAAAAAAGGGTAATCCATTTTTAGAGGGCCCATATTCCAAGCTCATTTGTTTTTGCTGTTCATATGTTACATTTAATTGAAAATAAAATCTCCACCTTTCTTGAATCATAAATGTAAAGCATAACTGAGTAAATTGCAAATGAAAATGACGTTACAGAATCATTTTTTCCCCCAAGTTTTAAGGAAATGAAAGAAGACAGAGTAGATGCTTTCAAAGGAGTCACACATCATCGCACGCAATCCTATTCAATGCTCTGGGAAGCTGGGTCATCATTCACTCTGTCTTATTTCATTTCCTTAAAACTTGGAAAAAATTGATTCTGTACTGTTATTTTCATTTGCAATTTACTCACTTATGCATTACATTTATGATTCAAGAAAGGTACCATTGGAAAGGTAGAGAGTTCATTTTTAATTATATGTAACATATCAACAGCAAAAACAAATGAACTTGGAACACAGGCCCTCTAAAAATGGATTACCTTTTTTCTGAAATGCACTGTATACTTGGTGCTTCACTAGACACAGGAGGTTAAGCCTAAAAGTATGGGGAAGCTGGCAGCCAGTGAGCAGCGCCAGATCAACGTCGCTCTATCCCTTTCTTGTTGAATGCCAAACAGGGTAGCAGAAACTCCCATTTTTATGGTCTTTTGGTATGACACAGCCTGGGATCAACCCACGACCTCACGATTATGAGGTGAACGATCTATCCACTGAGCCAACACATCGGTTCCATAGGAACTGTAATAGGAGTTTTAAAAAATTATCTTCTCTGGGAATATTTCAGACCAACCTCGTATTTGACTGATTGTGCATAGTTTTGAAGACAGACATCTCTTTTAGTTATTTTTGCAATATTTTGATGTTGTATTTAAATGTAAAAGCACCTCGAGCTTTGTAACAAAATGCATATTGGCACTATAGAAACCTCACATATTATTATTATCTCCAAACTTTGGTCTAATAAAGCACAATCTATGTCTTATCTTCTTAATTAAAGGAGGTTAACAAGTAACTCCTGTCCTACCCCCTTCTTATCCTCCACCCCTGTTAGGGTTCATCCTGATAATGTGGATTTCCGTCTTGAATAGATTAACCGAGCGGTGATACAATGCGACCGTTAACTGGATCTATCGTGTCAAACAAATTGAATTTGCTTTCTGATTGGGACCATACTAGGCAAGCTGGGGATCTGTATCTCACTACAGTATATCCAGAGTTGGCAACTCTGGCCTCCAGTATTTCATGCTATATATTGTGGGGAGTATTGAAGGTTGCAAACAAATATTGCAGGTTTCCAAAGTTTCAATTTATACATGTATATTGTAATACTGTGTTAGTTTGAAATGATTAGTTTATTTTTTTATTAACTAAGTAGAACCTGTAGACCAAATAATAGGTCTAAAGTTATTTATGAATCTGCTTACATTTCTAACTGTATTTCTGGGTGGATCAAATACTTCCTACCCCCTTCCCCCTTTCATTAACACTTACAATGTAGGATAAAAAATAGCATAAATATCTTAGCGCATGACGTGCACAGTGTAGATGTAATACATGTAAATGGAAAGGTCACTTCTATTGGGCTCCATTTTCCTTGAAACCCTCTCTTAAACTAGCCATCCATTTGGGACGCCTGACCGGAATACATCACTAATGCATGCATGCGTATTCCGTTTGCTTACCCATGATGCAATACGTCCACTCCATCGTGAAATGGGATGTTGCCGAGACTTGAATGATGGGGCATCGTGGGAAATCTGAAATGGTTTGGTCGATCGGCGATGCTCACGCGTGTTGGTTCTTTCGGACATTTCTGGGTCGTGTGAGATGATTGAACTATCTGTTTGGAATCTTGAATTCTGGGATGGATGGATAGTATCTTAATTCTTAAAGAACATCTATCGTTTGATACCATTCTTTAAGGATTCTTAAAATGTGTTAGAATACTTAAGGTTAAGTCAGATTGAATAAAAGGAAAATTAATATTCATTATCAACCTATTTATGGTTTAGAGGAAGCTAATTGTTGCGATTTTATAGAATCTGTGAATCATTTCTATCAAAATTCAATTTATCCTTCATATTAGTAAGAGCTATCATACTTCCTATGAAATAAATTAAATGGTGTAACAAGTTTCAACAGAATGGATAAATTATGTCCTCCAAAAACAAATTGCATTTCATACACAGAGACATCCAGTAAGTCACTTTTTAATAGAGGCACAATGTATGTTCATTTCGACATGCAAAGTCACCTTGCAGAAATAATTGCCAATTAATTAACAAATAATACCAAAGTTAGGAAAAAATCTCTGTTGCAGTATTACATTCCTGATTATAATGATTATATCATTCATGTGTGTTCATTAATTATGAGGAGAAGATGAAATATTTTTAATTTTACTGTTGTGTTTCTATCAAGAGTAAAAATATAAAAATGTGTTTGTAAATTTTCTAATATACGAAGCTTGAACTTTAAACAGAGACATAAATTACTCCCAGTAGAGGTTTTGAGCACTGTCTATGACTCACTTCATCTTACAATTCAAGTTGGTGAGAGTGAGTTTAATGTCTGTCTAGTATGTTTATATGTTTAGAAAGGGCGGATGAGTGTAGTCCGCTCTTCAATTACCATGCTGTCAATGTGGCAGCCTTATCACTGAGTCATCATAAAGATTTGAATTCAGCGAACATAAATGTAGATTCTAGGCAATTTCCCAGATATACTGGCAATACCTTTATTTAGGGCTATCATAGGGCATGGAATTAAGTTGTGCATTGTATTATCACTGATTAAAAAATGGTTATGATACTAATATGTAAATTTGCAGGCCTATCTGATAGTGCTGATGACATACAGTAAATGCAAAAATAAATGTTATTAATGATTATGATTATTTGATGGTGATGATTATAATGGTTTGATGATAGGGGTGACGGTGGTGATGATGATGATGTACATTACAGTGAACAGTTGTGGTTGAGACTGGAAATGGTGAACCTTGATGATGATGATAATTTCAAAATATATACAATTGATATATGTGATGCATCACATCGAAATCAGACACAAGTCGCAAAGCAAATTAAAGCACAGTGTTGAGGAAATTGGCAAAATCATCAAAACTGTCTTATCTGGGGGGAAATATTTCTTGATTTTCTGAATTTTCAATGTTTCTTGTATGGTCTGTAAAAAAGATGAATAGAAATGATTAGGGGAAAGCCTTTAAAAATGGATTGTTTTGTTGGGATCTTTGACTCTTTTCTGGCGACTTGTGTCTGATGTGATGGGTCACATATTAAAAACACCAACATTGAAATAACCCCCCCCCCCAAAAAAAAAAAAAAAAAAAAAAAATAAAGATGTATAATTTGTGAGAGTGAATAATCTTGTCTCCGGTTCTTTTCTCTATTTCATCTCATAAAAATTCCCCCTTCCTTTTCATTCCAGCATAAATACCACCTCCCATCCTAATATCACCCTCAGACGTACATGTACATGTATAGAGTAGTTATCACCCTTAGACGTAGAGTTGTTATTCTTGATTTCAATTCTCCTCCATGCCCCATTTAACCGTAAGCAGAATTCCCTTACACATGACCTGTGGTGTGAGAATCTCACATCTGTCGTCTTTCCACAATCATGCGGAATAAAAATAACAGCGTGTTTATGATTGAAAATCTAGTCGCATCTACCAAAATCTGACGTTGGCCTCAAGCAATATATCTCGAATAGAGGCACTAAAGAAAAGTTCTGATAGGTTAATGGAGCTGAAAAAAAATAGATTTTATTGGAAGAGAAAGAATACGATATTGCTCACTGGAAATTAAAGGGACGTATAATTGATAAAACATGGGGAAAGCACCTTATCTCGGATGAAAAGATAACATTCCAATCAGAGCCTGAGGCGTGTTGCGTAATCTTACCAGCGACAACGCATCTGGAGTTATCCGGTTAATCCTTCATGGCTAGACTAACTAACCAGAATTCCGAAGTAAATCTAGCTTATGTTTCGGTTTTGAAATGGAGCATTATACAAGTCCTCACTTTGAATTTATACGAAGAGACCCGTTGAAAGTCTGTAACTAAATATTGTTGAGGACTCTAGAATCCGAAGCTATTGACCCTATTTACTGATTGAATTCGGTCAACTTCGTTATGTTCGTGCTGTCCGAAAGTTAATCCCCAGTAGTCCGACCCATGCGTAAGCCACTGTCGATTGTGTACGAGTCAATGGAGCTCTGGAAAAACGCGCATTCCCCACGATCTTGCGAGTTGCGAGCGCCTTTAATATATGTGATGCGTCACGTCGAAGGAGAGACTTTTTCGCAATTTTGAAATCCATTTTATTTGATATTATTGATCCCTGATTCATTGCCTTGAATTTGATATATAACCCGACTGTAAAGAGTACATAGAAGTGGAGATATTAGCCTCTGAACGCGAGGAGAATTGTGCTCTTGGAAATCAAAATCAAGAGAAAACGTCTGCGAAGTTTGACTTCCTTTGTACCCCGCGCCAGAAAAATAAGAACACTCTGTCACCGCTGTACTCACCGAAATGCCCTAGCAACCACTTGTTACAAAGGTGAAACGATTGACCAATGAGGAGGCTGCATTCAGGTATACAGAGAACAATACTCGTCCTTCACGTATGATCGAGGCAAGCGCAGCAAGCGGAAATAACAGCGATGTTCAATCTTCTCAAAAAAAAAAAGAAGCTGAATTTGGTTAGTTGTTTTATATCTTCGTCAAATAAATGAAAACGTCATGCTCTTTCTAATTGTTTAAGAAAAAGTCCGCTCTTTTAGAAAAGTGTTTACCAATCCTGGCGCTAAATTAGTTAGAAACAAAACTATTTTAAAACCTTTTTTTGGGTTTTTATTCCGATGTTTGCGTGCGTTCTTTGAATGTCAATCGCGTACTCTTACTCATAATAAAGCGAGTCATTTTGATCTGAACTCTGTTGGAATTTTAAACATAATAATGGTCTATAGACTAAATATTCTTGTACAGGGCTTATGCATTTTGTTTATATTCTTTGAATAAGTATATGATAGACATAAGCCTCCAAAAATGTTTTAATAAATTATTTGCGCCACGAATGTATTTAGAATTTCTCTGATCACGTTTTATGAGTGGCTAGGTTAGCTTAAGAAATGAAAATAAAACGTAGAATTTGCTCGATCTCGTCTTTATTGATCAAACTTGTTACCAGTAATAAGAAGATATTAATAATTTTTAGAAATGAATTATTTTAAGAGTAAATCGTATTTTGTTTCGTCGTGTTTAGTATAACGCTACTTTAAACACATTACTTTGTAAAATAAACTGCAGAAATTGCTAGTAGCTGTGGTGCATCTCACCTCGCGGAGACGTCTCCGCGACAGAATACAAATTTCGTCTCCGCGACGGATAAATAGTATTAGAGACGTCTCCGAGAGCAGCGGCAACTTATGAAGAGAAATCCGTCTCCGTAATTCAGGAGACGTCTCTAATACTATTTATTCTTCGCGGAAACAAAACTTCTATTCTTTTTGCGGAGACGTCTCCGCGACTCATGGAACACTTTATCTTTTGAAAGCTATCTCTCTCTCATCTCTCTCTCTCTCTCTCTCTATTATCTGTTTCTCTCTTGCCTATTCTCTTCTTTCTTATGGCATTGCTATTTGGATCGGTAATTTGTTCCGATCGAGTTTGCAAAATTAAACTTAAATTGATAACACCAATTGATTTGGGTGTGAGGATTTGGATTGCCTATTTTTGGTCAAAAATGGGGCTTACGTTAAAAGCCCGGGGGGGGGGGGGTCACTCACCACATTATGTGTTACTCAAGGCGGTCCCCGTGTCTCCGTCGACGCTTTACTTAAAATAGGGGGGGTATTTATACTCCTTACTATCTCCCCTCTCTCTCTCTCTCTCTCTCTGTCTTTTGTTTCTCTCTTGCCCATTATCGTTCTTTATTATGGCATCGCTATTTGTATCGGTAGTTTGTTCCGATCGAGTTTGCAAAATTAAACTTAAATTGATAACGTCAATTGATTTGGGTGTGAGGATTTGTCTTTATTGATAATAATATTCGATAGTAGCCAAAGCTGAAAGACAAAATAAATTAAAAAGGTATATAAATATGAAAATATGAAAAACAAATAAAACAAATCTTAAAAACTACACAACATTAAAGTTTAAAAAGTTTAATTTTGTGTAAATTCTTACGGAACTTTTGTCGAAGTGAAGGGTGATATAGCGGAGACGTCTTCGCAACGAAATCGTTTCTTCGAGACGGATAAAAGTTTATTCCGTCTTTATTCCCGTCGAGGAAAAGTCTCGAGATTATCTCCACGACAATTATCAAAATTTGTTTACAAAAATAGCGGAGACGTCTTCGCAAAGGAATCGATTTTTCGCGACGGATAACGTTTATTCCGTCTTTATTCTGTCGAGGAGAAGTCTCCGAGATGTTTTCAAAATCTGTTTCAAAGCAGTTTCAGAGAAATGTCTCAAAGTAGTATCCGCGATCATGAAACGTCTCGGAGACGTCTCCGCGACGTCTCAACAACTCGTCTCAAACTTGTTTCTAAGCCGTCTAAAGTTGTTTCAAAGTAGTTCCAAAAAAGTGAGATACCAGCCGCAGTTATAAACTAGATTGATTTGCCACTCCCCCCCCCCCCCCTTAGCTCATTGGTTTCCACATAATGCAATATCAACCAATTTTAAAACCATATTTTTTTTTTCCAATTTTAAATTAGCATCTCTTACGCGTCTTAAGACTTTAACCTAAATACTTGTATCAGAAGTATTATGATCACGTCACCTCTTTTGTGTGCTCTATGTTTCCCTGATGGAACCAAATTTGTTTATAGGGAGGTTTTAATTTCCATCAGGACAACAGATATCGCGGCCCCTAAAATAAAATGCTGAAATTAACATTCATTTGGATCCAGATAGCTAAGTCAAGCAATAAGTAGCTTTTCCCCACATAACCCCCCCCCCCACCCGATTGTTAGATTTGACATTCGTTTGCGTGCTCCGCTATCCCGGATGAAACAGCTTTATTCACAGCAGGTTGTGTGGCATCCGCACAGCTGAGTGCAGCTAAAGAGAGTTTATTTCGCTATTCGCTCACAAAAACGAAACAAAAAGCCAATAGAAATCACACAACACATGACCGTGAACGTCCAACAAAACAAAGCCATGCGTTGCTAAGGGCGGAGCTAAACGGAGAGGGGAAATGAGCGTGGACGTGCGCTGTATGTCCGGGAAAAAAAAATTATGACCGAAAAAAACACTCGCCGAAAACTGCTTTTTTACCACTTTCCCGTATCATTTTCACTCATTTTTTTTACAGAGCAAAGATGAAGCATGGTAGAACCAGAAAAATAATAAAAAAAAATTTCCTCAAAAAGTTTGAGTTTTTTATTAGTTTGTCGATTTACTCGGATCTTTGATCTGCGACTTCTCTCTCATTTCGACAAGACGTATCACATATGTTGTCTGTTGTAAGAGAGAAGGGCAAAAATTCAAAATAAGCAATAATTCAATTCATGAGTCTCAAAAAAATTGTACATTTTTAAACAACTGCCTTTGGTACAATGGCCTTGTAAATTAAAATCATGAAGCTGTAGATTCTTGCATTCATGTTTGTACTATTAATTCAATTACAGAAACTAAGCTATGTTCTGATCGATACTAATTGTAATTGGAGAACAGTTGTTTTCTCTTAACAGAATGGATACAAACACATGTATCCAAACTCAACTGTAGTATTAAAGAATCTTGATTTAATCTCGCAGTTGCCAAAAATGTCATTTGATTCTAACCAAAGTCAAAAGTGCTGCCCATATGCATTACAGCTGAATTAAATTTATCACTTTATCTCTACTTCTGGAGATAGTTTTCACCCATATTAAGCCCTGGGAAAGCCAGAATAGAATTTTGTACTGCAACACAGCAAATACACTCTTTGGAGGTGGAACTTATATCTGGGCTATGGAATAACTGTGGATTCTTTATTTTTCAAGCCATATGAAAGTTTTTGTTTCTTTGATGGAAAAAATAGTATTTATTTTTATGAGGATTTTTATTGATAAAATTCTAAAATGATATTCTTTTACAACATGTGGGATTGCTTGTGCATGGAAGGTAAGAAAATGTGCTTGTTTGAGAGTATGAATGAATTTTTCTTGATGTCTTGAAAATGGCAAAGTGCACAGCTACATGTATGTGTGCAGAGATTTATCATTGAGTATTTTATTCGCATCAAACATGATTTGCATTGCCTTTCAAACGATAATACGATGCCTGTCAAAATTAATGGTTGTGATTAATTTGTTAGCAATACCAATTCCCTATCTCTAATGCACATAAAACTGCAGTTAATATTATACATTTGTAACTCTGTATAAGGTACATGTAGGTCTTATTTGGCTTTGACAAGATACTGAATTCAGTTATAATCATTCAGAATTGAGTGCTTTGGTGACTGAAACCAAATAAAGAATAATTTATTGCAAAACAAACCTTTATTAAAAATTATGTAAAAGAATTCTTTTTTCTTCTTTTTTCAATTTCAGACTTTGACATGGACATGTCGGATGAGATCCTGATCACTGACATCATTGACCAGCTCAACCACAGGGTCGCATACATCACAGGTCAGTATACCCTGTCCAGATTATGGACATAAATTATTTCTTTTATCATTATGATACGGCACCGTATCTCAACAGAGTGGTTCATAAAAAAGCATAGAGAATCGAAAAGGGCAGGTTATTTTCATTATGCCTCCGCACACCGAAAGTTGTGGCCGGAGGCATTATGTTTTCGGGTTGTCCGTCCGTCTGTCCGTTATCGCGATATCTCAAAAACCACTTGAGATATGAACTTCAAACTTGGGGATAGTATGTACCGTATCACCATAGGAAGATGATCTGATTAGATTTTGGGGTATGTAGATCAAAGGTTAACGGTCACAGAGGTCAAATTATGAAATTCCATGTATTGAGTTAGATATTGCCATATGCCATGGAGACAATCTTATTAGGTTTTGGAGTATGTAGGTCAAAAATCTAGGAGGGACTATGATCTAAGAATGTTTGGGGTCACAAGGTCAAAGGTCAAGGTCAAAGATGTCTTGGTTTGAAGGAAATGTTTCTGATCTGGCAATGGCGGAGGCATATATTTCGACCGCTTGTTGGTTCTTAAAATTCACTGCTTTCATTAATTGGGGGGGGGGGGTGTGGCGGCATTTTCTGCTCTAAAAAAAATGCTCTAAGATTTACTTCATGTAAGAATTTGGTTTAAGGTTAACACAGGGTCTTGAGTTAGGTTTGGGTTTTGGTCATACAACAGCAGTGGCAGTTCCAGGCTGATATTTCTACTCTACAATATTTTTACTCTGTACATGGATGTACATGGAGGATATTTAAACAACTGTGAGTGCAATGCATATATAATAATGATAATAGTATTTTGCCGTCAGAAGTCATAAAATAATTGAGAGAGTGATAAGGTCAAGTATGAAGAGCAAAGTTCATGAGTAAGTATGATTGATGAATGGCTAAATAAATAGTAGGACTACGAATGTGTGATGTCACTATTCAAGTCCATCAAGCGTTTTAGGAAAGGTAATGGTTTCTGACGCCAGTGTGACGTAGTCATGTTATTTATGTCCCAGAAATCTCTTCAAAAAGACTTTCAGAATAATGGAGTTGAATGAGAAAACTATTGCAGAATTTACCCAACTTAATTACTAGCAAATACAGGGCATTATATGTATATGTATGTACATTGTAAATGAAACAAAACAAATAAATAAACAACCTCCAAACCATTACTTACGACATAAATCACAATAAGCATAATGCTAATATTGATGACTCATTGCACGAGTAATTGTTGTATTATAATTTAATTACAAAGTTAATAACATGTTTAGCTAAATTAAAAAGGCTGCATATTAGTAGTAGTAATCTGGCTGTTATTGTGCATTGTGCACTGTACTATTTCATTTGTTAAATACAATTAATCAATTTTCATATTGCAATCATTGATAAGAATATTGAAATTAAAATCATTTCATGTTAAAATTTTCTCACTTTATAATTGTCTGCCATTAAGTTTGGAGTTCAGCCAATTTAGTAGCTGTTAAAGGAGAAGTTCACCCTGGAATTTCATTGGTTTGAAAAAATGCAGAAAAATAAAATAAAAATATGAGTGAAAGTTTAAAGAAAATTGACCAAACAATAGTGAAGTTACGAATATTTAAAGTTTTGATGCTGTGGGTCGCGTGCGAGCAGCTCTCCCATGTGTTGTGTAGTAAATTCTATAAATTTGTCTTTTTTTCATGGTTCTTGATAAAGGAATGGGTTGAATTGATAGAGGCATGTATATGAACATAGGTTTGATGATATGTCGACCGGACAGGTGACATAAATGATATTTTTCTTTAAAAAAAAAAAAGACACTTCATGGAATTTACATTACATAACGCATAGGAGAGGCAGCTCGCACGTGACGTCACAGAATCAAAACTTTAAATATTCATAACTTCATTATTTTCCGGTCGATTTTCATCAAACCTTCACTCATTATTTCCTTTTATTTTTCTGCCTTTTTTGTATTATCAATTTAAACCCAGGGTGAAGTTTGCCTTTAAGGAGAAAATGTTAATCTGGATAGTGACTTCACATCAACTTAAGATGTGGTCTGCCACAACTCAAAATTTAAGAAAACTTTTCATTGTCATTTTTTTTTCATGCTCAGCTGTTCAAATCACCCCATGTGCTTTCCTTTTTTTTTTCCCCCTCATAAATCTGCAACTTCCAGTAGGCTTGTTTATTTGAAGGCCCTCTGTTTTATGTTTTGCTATTGCCATATTAATCTAATCCTTAATCTTAGATAAATATTATAGAAAATGTAAAGATGAGATTAATGTTTTTAAACAAGAATGAATTACATGTAAGTATCAGTAGCATCAGTGGATTGCATGCAACCTTGGTTTGAACTAATAGGCCTCGGTCGGCTCTTTGTGGATTAGCTGATGTCTGAAGATGTAAAGTTTTTTTTTTATTGATTCATTGTCAAACAATTTTTGATTAAAAAAAAACAACAAAATAATAACTAGAGCTCCTCAATTTTATCTTTTATGTTCCTCTTGGAAACTTTAGATATATATGCTTTCCTCTTGAGCTTCCTTTCTAGCTTATCTGCCTGTCTGTCACTTTTTTTCCAACATTTTCTTTTTTCTAATGAATAGCAAAAATCAGCAAAGGGGAAATTGTGTAAATTTTTTTGTGATTTTGTGACTAGGCTTATTAATGGATGGGAAAATCAATACAATTTGCCTTGGAGCAAGACTAGAAGCTATAAATGGAAAGAAATTGTTTGTTTTTAATCCAAGCTGTTCAATCTTGTGTAGTATCCCTAGAAAAACAAATGAAATGTCTGCCTGATTACACACACAACGTCTGCTGCTATACAATTACATAGATAGGAAAACAGCATTGATATTTGTATTGATAACATCACATATTCACATCAAATTGTATCTGATTTAAACATTTATATGTTTGATAATATGTTATTAGCTTTTATATAATTAAAAAAATAAATGGGGGGATATCTGGCATGCCGAGAGCTGCTAATTGTATTGAACATAATACGATTACAATATGTGTTCTTAATCTTCTAAAATAATTAGGTATTAAAGCATATTTATAAGCATAACATGTATGTTGGAAGGATTGCATGATTCTCTTCATTTTGCCAACAACATTTGGGTGGAGTCCTGTTAAAATTAATGAATACATTATTCCAAAGAAGACTTTTTGGCTGTATGTGCATAATTTCCTCAAATTGTGTTTTTATTTTAACCAGATCATGTGCATAAACAATACAGTAGTAGTATGTATAGTATTACTAAGGTACAAAATTGGCCTTTGCTCGATGTTGCTCTCATAAGTTTTTGCAATTTTTTTTTAATGATACATAACCATTTTACCTTATTATCTCTACTTATGAAGATATGAACTCATTATTAATAAAAATATTTAAAAATCTGATGTAACGTTATAAGTCTCTTAAAGCAATCTTTATGATACATAACCATTTTACCTTATTATCTCTACTTATGAAGATATGAACTCATTATTGATAAAAATATTTTAAAATCTGATGTAACGTTATAAGTCTCTTAAAGCGCTTCAAAAACATTTTAATATTTCTGGGTTCTAGGACAACTACCGCAGGACAATAACCCCCGGACAACTACCCCCTGCCAAAAATCTACTTCCTAACTCTACACCTAAACTTAACCCTATTTCTGGGGGTAATTGTCCAGGGATAGTTGTCCTAATATGATATTACCGTGGTCATTGGATACATCCAAGCTTCCTAGCAGAATCTTCATCAGAGACCAAAAAAAAAGTTAAATAAAATGAATAAAATAAATGAAGATATATTTATTAACCTGTACATGACCATATAAAGACTAGAGTATACCATTAAAAAATCAATTCTGCCTTAAATTGTCTCAAAATGTCTAAGAGAAATTAGGCCTTAGATTTTAAAAAATTATATATCCGTGCATTGTCAAATCAAGAACAGTTTGGTTTTGACAGATTTTAAAGGAACTGAACATTCTCCAAACACACCCATTATCTTAGGTCATATTCAGACTAAGTGGGACATTCAGCTGAAATTTCAATGTGGCGCTGTGCCTTTGAAAATGTAAATTAGGACCTGAAATCAACACAAAGGCCTCTTTACAATACAAACAATTATTTAAGTTCAAACATTATGTGATCCAGTTTTCTTACGCTGAATAATTGAGCAAACAGGAAATTGCACGTATCGGACTATGGTGCTTTAAATGCCTCTTATTCTTATAACTAATCACTTTTGTAAGATTTTTCTTGCTTAAAGTAATTTTCATGGATTACCCTAACATGGCATATAAATACAGGCAATTTGGATTTAGTTATTTACTTGAAATGTTGAATTTAAGGTACTGGTCTTGTCACTCACATTTTGGATGTCGTGTCACTCACGACACATACATGTAGAGGTGGACCATTTTCCACAGAGAGGGAATGATTGATAAACATAATAAATGTCGGGGAGGTACACTATTCATACACATATACCAGCACCTATGGTACTCTTAGTGATCTACCTGAGCACAAATCCAACCATAACAAATGATGGTCAGAAACCCATGTCTTTTTTCTGTCGTGTCACTCACGCACTGTTTTTTAATCATAATTTCCAGGACCAATTGTAAAATTCAAATCCAAGTGGTAATGACACATGCCACTCGAACATTATACATAATATGGTAGTCATGATCCATTCATAACCTACAAGTGCAAAAATATGCGCCCTTCTATCAGTCCAAATGTCGTGTCACTCACGTTTGAATATGACCATTAGTATACATTGATTGAATATAATTATAACAAACAATTTATTCATACTGTATGTAGAGCTGCATGAAAATGTATCTCTTATTAGTAAATAATTATGTGTACTTCACATATTGTACAAAATATGACTATTATTTATCTTCACATATTATTATTCTGTACATGTATGTCCTGTAATATGAGTTATGACAAACAGTTTTGAGAATGCCAGCAAAATTTAGTTTCCCAAAAGGAAGTATGCTAGGATAGATTATGTTTACTACTAGGTTTAGGATAAATAAATCTTAAATTACTTAGTACAAGAAATGTCATGTACTATATACAAAGAGTTCTAGTATACAGCACTATATATTTCAAAGTTAAAGAAAAATATGCTGAGTATTTCCTCTTGTACAAAAAAAAAAATGTAAGTTATAAATAAAATAAAATAAAAGCTCTGACATAAATTATCATAAAATATGATACATGTATATTGTGTTTTGTATCAATCATACATTTTCATTTGATGTTCGAGTATAATTATATGTAGGAAAGTGAAGGTGCAAGAAAATTTTCTGTTTAAAAAACAGAAGTTTTAAATTATTCTTTGTTATGATTTTTATGTCTATTGCATGCTAGGTCATTGTTAATGTTTCACCATTCCTGTATTGAACCTATGGGAATAAAATATTCAATTGGCCCAGTCAATCTTGGTGCTTTTTTTTATACATGATACGACTGAACTTGGGATGGTATATCATTGTTCTGAACAACAACAAACAAAATAAACAAGACAAAAAAAACAAAAAAAATCAATTGTCTGGACCTCAACATACATATTCAGTTTATTTCATGTACATTTAGTGTATGTTCATCTCCTTTGCCAGTCTTTCAACAGTAGACTATCTACATGTACATGTATTCCTGTGAGACAGATGTTGCCGATGAAAAAATCTCATTATGGCCAGGAGCGCATAGCGGCATACAGCGTAGTGTTTGGCCCCTAACAGGATTAGGATAGAGAGATAAAGAGAGAGAGAAAGATGGTACAGACATAGATGGAGATGCAAATACATTTAGCGAGAGAGAAGGAGAGAGAATAAGAAGGTTAACTAAAGCGATAAAAATGAAATATAACCTTATCAATTTTATATATAATATGTAGAAAAGGTTGTTTCATTTTGTCCTTCAAGTTTTTAATGGCTGTATACATGTAGGTACATACTATATGGTTTGTAGGGGTCACCATGTCATAAGGGGAACATTGTTTTGGTGGTTGCTACCTTTAGCATAATGTCTATTTGTGCCTTTCTAATATATTTTCGAACATTTTTAAAAAAATATTACAATTATGTATTTCTGCTATATCATGAAGCAAATGAATAATAATAATAATGTGATTTGTATTGCGCACGTATCCACTCTGTAGAGTGCTCAATTAGGCGCATCATATTATTATTACCCGGATTAATTAGCTAGGCTACCCCGAGAATAAGAAAACATATTCATTAACTATTCCAGTTGTGTGATTTTTTGACATTTCCCATGTTAATTTTCTTTCTTTTAGTCTAAAATATGCTTTATATCTTGACTTCATCTTTTTCTTTAATCAGGTGGTAAAACACAGGAGGGATATCCGATCATCAACATGCCAGAGTCTCCCAAGTTCAACGTGATCCGAGACGAAGACTTTGTCAGACTCATGACGTACCTCGTCAGAATACCCAGGTAAAAAGAAAACTCATTCAAAGTACATCGCATTGGTTTAAATTTGTTTCAGCATATGGAATGAATCAATGATTATATTTTCCCTTTAAATCTCAGGCCAAGTTGGGTATTGTTATTTTTTTTAAGGATAACAAAATTCAATTTATACCATATATCTAGTATGGTCCACATTGTGGTTAAAAGGTGCTCAGGAGTCTTTTTTAAGGTACAATTCACAGTCAAATGACAGATTCATAAATTTGATGTCCCATAACTTTCTTGTAATTTTTCAAGCTTCCCCAAAGCCAAACAATTTCTTTCACTCGTCAGTGTACACATAATACTCCTTTCGAAATTTGGAATAGATATCCAAGCATAGATGTAGATCTTTAGATTTTTTTCTAAGTGCCAGTTGTTTGTTTCTTGGATTTTTGTAACTATCTAGGGGCTTTGAGCAAAAAGCGTTGTCAATATGTTACAAAACCATGGCACCTCTCCTTTGCCACAAAAGCCACTCATTTAATGGCAAAAAAAGCAGAATGAATGAAATGCATGTTAAAAAAAATAAGCTAAAAAAATTAGTTAACATGATATGCATCATAGTTTGAAGGACGTTTAAATTTTTCAGTCAAGACCCTAACAAGGAGAATCTCGGTTGCTTCCGAAGACCCTAAATGCACTTACAGCTCCCACATCTTACCCTACACCTCAGAGAATGTCGCCCCCATGGTCGTTCACTCCTCGTTACGACAACGAGGGAAACAGGATATGTTCCTTTGTGTTGTGAAGTGGTGAAGTGCTCATTCAAATTTCCTGAATTACGGTTTAGAGGCTCCCCGCTGTAGAGTTTATGAAGACGCAGCTACGGGGGTCTTTATTATTTTAACCACGCTTTGCTGACAGGCTCTAATGATGTTTGGTGTCTGAGTGTACCTGAAGATTTCAATGGTGCATGGGAAGAAAAAGTAGGCCTACCAAATTTAGGTACTTCAAACTTGTCCCTTTTTACAATATTTCTGAAATCATTTTGCAAAAATCATCTGACGTAACAAAATAATGAATAATAAGCTATCATTTACATCAATAGAATGATATACAGTGTCCCCAAAAATTATTTGTACACTTTGAAAAAATAGAATTAAACAAATCGATGTTGGTTTGAAATTTTAATTACTATTTATATCAAATGGTAGGTAATGTTACTATCACCTAACACTAAATCTCAAATTTTCCGTCAGTCTCTGAAATTCTAGGCCGCCATTTTCAATTTTCATGGCCCAAAAATTATTTGTACACTTCAGAACATGGGTTTTTAAAGGAGTGTTTACAATTTTTGGGGCTTCTTCGGCTTCCAGGACAGTCATCAAATCTTCTTGGCATACTGTCTACCATTTAGCACTCATTTCATGGCCAATACCATTCTAAGTTCGCTGGAGCGTGTCCTGGAGCTGCTGGATGTTGGATGGTCAGTCTAGAGGGCGCTGTCGCTTCAGATCACCTCTCAGGTGCTAAATGGGGATTAAATCTGGGCTGTGAGGTGCCCTTTTTTGCAGCTTCACATGTTTCTGTTGTAATATTGCTTTAATATGGTTTGCTGTGTACTTGGGGTTATTGTTATGTTGGACCGTAAATTGACGACCATTCAGACTTGAAGCAGATGGAGCATCTGAGCCTTTCTGAGGGGAAAGGATATCCTCATGGCTTCAGCATTCATGATGCCATATTATGAAATTTATCTCTCCAACTCTAATGGCTGCCATACAACTCCATATCATGAAACATCCTCCACTGTGCCTCACTGTTGGCTCCAAGCATGATTGACTGAAAGCTTCCTACAAGACACACATGGTCCTGTGCATCATGTCCAATCACTTTTGCACTAGTTAGGTCTTAGGACAGAGTGCTAGAACTCCGCAGGCTTGTTCACATGTTGTTTGCAAAAGCATGACGCTTCTTTGTTACTGTCTCTTACATTTGGCTTCTTTCTTACCAAGTATTCCATTATAGTCATGTAGCCATTTAGCCTGTTGCAGACACTCTTGAGGGCAACAGTCATTCTTCAGCCTCTGTGGCCTTGGATGTAATTTTCTTTTGGTCGCAAATTGCAATGTTTCATTGCTTACTGTCTGTTTATCAATATCATCATGAAAAATGATGTCCATGAGACTATTTTTGCCTCTTAGGGTCTCCCACTTGCGTAAAGGCTGATCGGTCTTCAAGTTGTGTTCCAACATGACAGGGACCCCAAGCATCCAGCGAAGCATATTAAAGCATTATTTTAGCAGATACTTGTTAAGAAGTTGGAAAAGGCACCTCAGATCCCAGATTTAATCCCCATTTAGCACATGAGAGGTGATTTGAAGCGACAGCGCCCTCAAGACTCACCATCAAACCTCCAGCAGCTCCAGGACACGCTCCAGCGAACTTGGAATGGTATTGGCGGTGAAATGAGTGCTAAATTGGTCGACAGTATGCCAATGAGGTTGATGACTGCCCAGGAAGTCGAAGAAGCCCCAAAAATTGTAAACACTCCTTTCAAAACCCATCTCTGAAGTGTACAAATAATTTTTGGGCCATGAAAATTGCAAATGGCGGCTTAGAACTTCCGAGACTGACGGAACATTTGAGATTTAGGGTTAGGTGATGTAGACATTACCTACCATCTGAATTAAATAGTAATTGAAATTTCAAACCAACATCGATTTGTTTAATTTCATTTTATCAAAGTGTACAAATAATTTTTGGGGACACTGTATTTGCCTACCATTGCTATTTGACCTCAAATGAAAACAAATGTACAATATTCATACAAAGCTGCAAATATGGAGTGTACTTACATGTAATACTGTTGTAGGCCTCCACTCAGTATTATTATTGTTTCTTTCATAAATTGTATTTAAAGTATCTTGTTCTATTACATCTTTTCTCCTGAATTATCTGTGTCTTTCTTTCATCATTTATCTAATTTAAAAATATTTCAGTCAGCTCTAGGAGATTTTTCTAAAGTGTAGATGTTAATTGTCCTTCATTTCTGTACATTGTTTTCTTGGTAATTCTCGTAATTGTAATCTTTTTCATGAAATTATATTAAAACAAAGATGTATTTCATGTCATTCTTCTTCTTCTCATCCATTTTCACCCCTCTCTTTTCCTTTGTCATGCTTCCCATCATCACTTAGTTATTTCCAAGGCCTCCGATGTGAAAGGTACCCACATAATGAGTGTCTTCTAATAGGGTTCATTCCCACATGGCTGCAGTGTAATGCACTTAACACTTATTGCACCTGCGCGTAACTGTAGTGTAGGCTAGCTTCAAGGCACTTTAGCTTTTCCCTGGTGAATAAAACTGAGTAAAAACTGAGTTGATATTAAGTATTCCACACACTCAGTGGCGGATCCAGGGAACACGCACCCCTCTATAATTTGAAAACCACTCATTGACTGTACATGTTCAAATCAGACAATTTTGGCAGCTCAGCCCCTCATTGGGCCTGGCGCCCCTCATCAGGCCCGGCGCCCTCTCTATTTTCAAATACTGGATCGGCCACTGCACACTTACACTGATGGACAGAAAAATCATTCTGCTTTCGAGCCAGGCTAGGCGGGTAATGAAACTGATGAATTTTGACAAGATATTTTTATAAGATCCAGGAGGAATAAATCGCTTGCATCCATGTGGGAATGAATCGTTCTTCTGAGTGTACCAACATGTAATTTTTTATGCAACTTTTTATGACTACTGTACATGTATATTTCTTATTATGTATGTCAATAGTATGTAGCATGTTTGTTGCTTTCTTGAATGTCTTTTCTTCTTTTTTTAGCCCGTCTTGACTGTGTGCATATTAAGTTTGAGATTAGTTTTTGAATCTGTACTTGATTCTTGTTTTACTTTAGTCCCAGATACATTTAAACACGTTTGAAAACTCAATCCTGTTCAGTGTTGCATTTCATTGCAATCGCGATGCTCAAGGTCGTAAAATGGAAGCTGATTGTGTTTCAAAATGCATCTTTTTCGGCGTTTAAATTTTCCTCTGAATCGAGATTTGAGACACGTTTACTTTTACGACCGGGGATGGGGGACAATGAACACATACTTTGTTTCTCTTTATATCAGCGTTTTGTAATTGTGTTTTGTATCATGATTCATGTTGGCATATAAATTTGAAACTGGACATTGAACACACTCCATGACACCTACTCCTAACCCTTACCCAAAACCTAAAATAAAACCCTACTACATGCAAATCTACGTTTTAGATGAAATAAAGCGCATAGTAACCATTGCTGGAGGAAACAAGACACTTCAGAGATATATTGGAAGTATTGGATATATAGTTGTGTGTGCATACATCTCCCTAAAGTGATTTGTCACTAATAACATCTAAAGTGCAAGAGATGTAGGGAATGGAATGCCAACAGGACGACTGTGTATGTCATCTTCTTGATGAATTTGATTTCATCTCAAGGACAAGTTGCTGAGCTTTAGAGCAAAAAAGGCAATAATTCTGTCTTAAAGTATATGTGTGAATGCCCTTTTGGCTGTCAATACATGGTACATGGTTATATAAATGATTGGTTTAAAAGACACGTTATAAGGAGCATATACGTGTATAGAGAGCAGATGTTAGGTCTGCAAGCACAGACTCTAATTTGACACCCTAAACAAATTATTCCAGGGTATGTATGGTCTTGTGCTGAAAAAAGTATTATTTCAAGTTATTAATGATATTATTGAAAATTTTATTTTATATTATTGAAAGTTCTATTATTTATATATTATTGAAAGTTCTATTATATATTATACTGAAAGTTCTTTCACATATTATTGAAAGCAACAACAACTTACTTTTGAAATTTATAATTACATTTTATTTGAACAGTTACAATGTATGTGTAGATGTGATTTGTAGTTTATTTATTATTCCCTGTAATATTCTCTGTGTATGTTTGTGTACATTGCTGTTGTATATTGTAATGGTCACATGCATGTCCTTCTGTTTAAACTCTGTGGTAACCTCTCTCTCTCCATTCATTTTGTTTGTTTGTAGTGGTGTGTCTTTGTATAATGATGATCCATCATCTTAGTGACACTTGTTATTTCTGCATTTCATCTCATGCATAGAGATATATATTTCATCAGCTGGAAGTGGTTTAGATGTATGCACTCTCTGTTTGGGGAAAGGATGGAGACATTTTCATAGATAGGGTACATGCAGGTAATATGGGCCAGCAGGTAATATGGGCCACCTAAAGCAAATCATGTCGTGACCGTCGACCGGTAACCGGTGACCGGTGTGAGCACCATAATGTTGTTCATATGAACTGTACGCAAATATATCGTCGTGAGAGCATCTGATGCCGAAATTTCTCTGAGAAAACTGCTGAAAACCAACAAGGTAGGTAAAACTTACGGCATTTTTTTACCTTGATGTAAAATTTGATATTTCACAGAATGTGATGGTGAAAGAGTGTTTGAGGGGGTAACCTCAATTGTTTTGTATATTTAGTAAGCTTATAGTTTCATTTTGATCATACTAGCGTGTACAGGTCAATTTGTTTTAGTGAAGGGGTGCAATGTGGCATTGAATGCTTGCCTGACACAGCAACATTAGTGCAGGTAATATGGGACATCCAAAATGGCGGAAGTGATTCTGGTACTTAGTATTGGGATGAGGCATCAATCTCTTTGCTACGATTTTTTGGGGTATATTCACAGTATATGATTAATATAAATAACTTGTTGTAGGCCTATATTGACTTAGTATAATGAACATAATATTTAAAGAATATCAAAAAAGGAAATAATATACAAAATACATAATAATGAAATATATGGTCAAAGGATTTACTGAAGGGTCTTATAATTTCAAATTATATCTTAAAGTTAATGATTTTCAACATTTTAAGCAAATTCCAGACATGGTAGAGTCATTGTAGTTTTTAAAACATACATTAAATACATGTGCCCATATTACCTGCACATGCAGGTAATATGGGCACTTTGGTAATGATGTCAACATTTGAATATTGCAGACAGGGGGGTTGGTGATAATTTTTTTTCTTCACAATAAAAGTTAGAGCAGTAGTTATTGATTAAATATAAACAAAGATTAGACTGTGTGTCATTTCGTAATTTTATGCAAATTATAGGCAAATGAGCTTAGGGGGCCCATATTACCTGCATGTACCCTATAGGAAAAAGTATTTTGGTTTATATTTTCAACCAGTCTGTCTCTCTAGGCGCTGCTGCACTAGCTCGAGCTAAAAAATAGCGCGCTAATTGGTGGATCGGGAAAAAAGAAACCGGTCCTGCACTAGCTCAAGCTATTCTAAAATTTCGCTTTAACGACCAAACCCGACCTTGACCAAACAAGCCAGATGTGTATTGTGCAACTGGTAACTACCACTAGCTTCTACACGCACAGGTGCACGATTTCGAAATTAGCTCGAGCTAGTGCAGCACCGCGCAAAATAGCGCGCTATTTCGTGCTAAAACCGCAAACAAGCTCGAGTTTTTTCAAAAAAACCTAAGATGACTCAGGTTTGAATTTCCTCCAAATTAGCGCGCTATTTGACCACAAAGTCGGATCTGCTCTGATCGAGCTAATTCATCAGATCACAAATAGCGCGCTATTTGAAATAGCTCGAGCTAGTGCAGCAGCGCCTTCTCTCTATCTTTCTCTCATTGTCTTTGTCTTTTATTGGAGACATTTTCATAGAAATGGGAAAGAGCATTTGTAGGTTTATATTTTCAATCAGTCTCTCTCTCTCATATCTTTCACCCTTTATTTAAAATGTTCTATTGCCTTTGTCTTTTGTTGTATCCCTTTGCCCTCCAAGAATTTGGTCTCTCTAACTTTTTGTGTTTGCTCATTCTTGCAAATGTTCACTATCATTTGCCTATAAATTATCGTACAATCTTTCTCTCTGTATTCCCCTTTTACTATTTCTTACTCATTCTCAAATGGTCATGACCATCTTTCGGTATGCACAGCCAATCTTGGCAAGAGTAGTACCAATTCAGGAAAAATAGAAAGTGTCTTGAATAACACATTTTGTGAATGCACATATAAAAGTTAGGCAAAAACTGAAGTTTATCGCTGATTCATTAAATTTCTTATAGAACAATTTTTGCTTTTAATGATTTCCGCAGTATAATTATATTAATATACACTAATTTAAATTTGACATTCTCAACAGTATACAATGGAGATTGAGAACACTTGGACTTGCATTGCTTGCATGGCCATTTTTGTTTATACATGTATGGTGTCAGTACTATGTAGCTTATCAAGGTATACTATGTAGCTTATCAATTTTTTTTTCTATGTAGCTTATCAATTTTTTTTTCTTCTATGTACTAACTATGTAGCTTATCAATTTTTTTTTTTCTGCTTTGCATTTTTTTTGGAGGGGGGGGGGGTGTATATACCTTTGGGTATACTTTACTGGGGATACTCGGATCATATTGTTATGCTCTGTTGATAAAAAGTAAACTATTAGGATATTGTATGGAGCATATTTGAACCTTCACATTTTGCATGCCTGTCATTCCGACATGGTGTTTTGTGATGTTTAAATCATGGAATGCAGACTAGTGGGAAGTACATGCAAGGGTGTAATGGATTAGAACTTAATTCGAAGAGGGTCCTAGTAATTATTACGTATCAGCAGTGAATCCAGGGGGCACAACAGGTCCCCCCCCCCCCATATTTCAAAAACCACTCATTGACTGTACATGTTGAAATCAGACATTTTTTTGGCAGTGCCCCCCCCCCTGTTTTTCAAATTTTTATTCCATTTTCTGATACATCTTACAACATGAGATTTACATGGATTATTAATCACTCTGTTAAAATAGTTTATGAAGACTTATTCCCCAGTATACAGTACTTACTCTATACCAGTAGTAACCGTTAATGTTCATATCCACATTGTTGATTTTACTCGTTGGGTATTAAGTCATTGGTTCTCAGATTAATTGTAAGTTTGTGTGTCAGTTCATTCCAGAAATATTCATGTCCTCTCACATCTTTTGTCCAGTAAAGATAGGGTCTTCCGTCACTGAGGTACAACCTCGCCAAGAAAGGTATCTCATCTTCCGGGATGTCTTCAAGAAAGACTACGACAACGAATTCTGTCTGGGTGTCACTGACATGGTCCATGGCTGTGCGGAACTTAAGCATGAACCAGCGATTGTGCACGGCAGCTTTGCTGAGCACTATGACAGTCTTGTAACTATGGCTCACCACATAGTCAACAGAATCCAAGTAATACAAGGTCTTCATCACCAAAGACATTCCTCTGAAACTGCGGAAGTCGTTCTTGAAGAGCAGGTCGGAGATGTTCGCGAATCCATTCTTCGTCATCATCATAGAAGATGATGTTCAAGTCGAACTCGTATTCATTGTGGTCCCGAGCATCTTGGATCTCCTTGTACCCAATGGCTGCTAGCTTCAAGAGAAAGAGTTTGTGCCTAAGCGGCCATCGATTTTGATAAGTGAGTACGATGATGACAATCAAACAAATGCCAGCGATTGGAACTGAACAGATTAGGGCTATGTTTGGCCCGCACAATACATCGGGGTCAAAACCTAGTAGAGGTTTCTCGCGAGCAGAAGGCAACGAGGATGATGAACAGACAGTATTTTCGGGATCGATCAGTTGTATTGATTGGACTATTATCCAATCTGGAAACCATTTCAAATCACAATTACACACAATTGGGTTCATTGATATATCAACTTGAGAAAGTGAAGATTCTATCAGTTTAAATGTGGTTTTGTTGAGACGGTTTAGTTTGTTATCTGCTAAGAAGAGCTCTTCAAGTTTTGAGTTTTTTGAAAATAGAACATCGTCAAGGTAAGCTAAAACGTTTTTATTTAGGTTGATGATTACTACCTCATGCAACACTTCAAAAACATTGTAATAAAGGTGTTGAATTTTATTTCCTCGTAAACTTAGCTTCTGGAGTGATTCTAAACCAGAAAAGGTGAGAGGGTGAAGACTTGAAATGTCACAGAGGTCTAAATTAAGCTCTTTCAGAGCAGAAAGTTGACGAAAGGTCCCAGGTTGAATAACGTCTGTAGGAAGCATTTTATTGTTACTCAAATCTAAATTGCCAAGATTAAGCAGTCCGTCGAAAAGAGAAGCATTCATAAGTGCATTCCATAGGTTGATTGGAAGAAGGTTTGAGTCACTAATATCCAGATGAACTAGAGATTTGGAGTCTGCAAAAGATTTTCCTGGCTTAAAAGGGCACAAAAATCCTCCATTATTTCTCAGGGAAAAGTATGTCAATGTTGGGGTCTCCAATTGCAAATCTGTGATTTGGCAAGCTGACAGGATAATGTATTGGATGTTATTAAGTCCTGTGAAAGCTCCAGGTCTGATGCTCGTTAACTGTTTATTTAAGCTCAGATCTAAATAGTTTAAGTTTGTCAGACCCAGAAATGTAGCCGGGCGAATCTCTGTCAAAAGATTACTTGTAAGATGCAATTTAAGTAGATTGATCGTCCATGTAAGACTGTTACTGTTGACATATTTTATGTTATTATGATTTAGATTAAGATGCTGCAACTTTTTCATGCCCCCAAAATAGTTTGGTTCAATGGAGACTATATCATTTCCAATCAGTTCGAATTCCGTGAGTCGTGCTAACTTTGAAAAAACCAAAGGATATAGGTCCTTTATGGAATTTGAATGAAATTTAAGGGAAAGAAGCGAGGCATTTTGAAGGGGATCAAACAAATCTCTTGGAAAGAGGCCTGCAGTCCATTTAGTACTCCTTATTGAAAGTGTGTTTATCTCGGAATTCTGTGAGATCCCGAGGAATATGTTTCGCAACACCTCAAATGGCATTATGTTTTCAAACAACAGGGACCGGACTCTTAGGGAGGCAATAATAGTGGGATCAATTGACTGGATTGGATTGTGTGCTAAATCTAGACGTTCACTCTCACAAGCAAAGATGAATGTTTCTTGTGTGAGTTGTTCAATGCGATTACTATACAAGTACATGTTATCCACTGTGTCACAAAAACTTATATTAACGTCGGAAAAGTTATTGTCGGAGAGTCGTACAGAACTGAAGTACATGCTCCATCGAAGAATGTCATTGGGGAGTGATTTCAATTGCGATTCACTTATATCTAGCATAGATAACTTACTAGCCCATCTCAGGAAACCATAAGCAGGAAGTACAAGGTGTTTGTTTGCAGACAAATCTAGAATAGTTAACTCCTTGAGAGGATGCAGAGCGCCAGGTTCTATCCATCTGATGTCGTTGATAGAAAGATCTAAGTTAGTTAGGTCAATGTATCTTTGAAACGAGGTATTCCAAAGAGCAGTAATGTTGTTGCGTGACAGATCGAGTCTCTCGATATCTTCAGGTAGCTTCTGAGGAATCAAATTTAATCCGCTGTCACTGCAGTCAGCACTGTCCTGCTCAAGATTAATTTTACATCTTTCCTGCTCTAATCTGAAAGAGGTAGTCGACAATGCGTCTCCGTGGAAAGTTTGGATAGACTTTGATGCAAGAAGAAATGCTATGATGAACAGACGACATGGTGAATGCTGTCTGGACGCCATATTGACTCAATCTCTTCTGATCATGATGCCCAGAAAAGACGAGCTTTTATAAAGTCACATAATTTCCTGGTATAAACTTGTGGCATATCCAGAAGTGGTCAGCCCAAAGGGATATGATGGAATCTTCGAGAACAGTTCTGAGTGATCAACGCAGCAAGTAAGTTTCCGAATCCTATAATAAGTGGTTTGAATCGCAGCCACTCCACAACATGTTCTTCAGGCAGGAAAATACATGAAGTTACAAATTGGACAGCAAATTTCTTGATCAGGGTAGCTCAGCTATGACTGGGGAAGTAATAGCTTTGCCCCTCAGAATAATCTATATGTAGCTAGGTTACACAATACAGTACAAGTGCTTATAATATAGAACTTTTCTTTTAAATGGATACTTTACTTACATTATAATTATTGTTTGATGGGTGATGAAAACAAATTTACAGATCGTGAACAACAATAGCCAATACTTAACAATCTAATAATATAGATCACTGTACTTTTTATGACACAAAATGAAAGTTAATTTGATGTTTAAATTTTTTTTACCCCCTTAGACTTTAAAGGATAAGAAAAGGAGCTTGTGAAAAGGATATTTCAAAAGTCTATTCGAAACAACATATTCATTTTTTTAAAGATTTGAATATTAATATAAAACTAAACTTATAACAAATGGTAGTTGTTGCAAATTAAAATAAAAGAAATAAAATTATATTAGCATCGTTTAGATTCTCATTGTTTTTTGCAGCTATTCAAACTTCAAATAACGAGCTAGGTAAAGCCTAATCGAAACAAGATTTGTTGTGAGTTTTAATTGGTCTTATAATGCTTAGGGTGTGTTCAATGTCCATTTTTAAATTTTAAATGCCAACAGGAATCATGATACAAAATGCAATTACAAAACGCTGATATAAAGAGAAACAAAGTGAAAATGAAAATATATTTGATTGGTAATATGCCGATTCATTTTTTGTTACCAAAACTATACACCAGGTGTAAATTTTCGACACTGAACGGTGTACCTCTGATCACGTTTGTGTTCTGTGTTTTGTAATTGCATTTTGTATCATGATTCATGTTGGCATTTAAATTTGAAAATGGACATTGAACACACCCTTAGTTTTATAACAGGTCAAATAATTTTCTTTAGCCAGATCTCCATTCGCAGCATTTGACCCTGGTAAGGAAGAATAAGAGGTAGATGCTTAGAAACACCACTTTCCTGTAACATGAAAATTTTTGAATAATTTAAAACAATATAAGCCAAAAATTTGGCATCTAGATTTACTCAGAATATTGGACTAGGTGGGAAAAATTTGTGTGAGCATAGTATTGTGATTAATATTTTTTATTACTATCATTAAGTGGATATTTTGTACGAAGACATAGTCACAAACTTTGTGACAATACAAGAACAACCATGGAAATAATATCTCTCTCCTTCAGTCACTTCCATTTACATACGCATGTCTCGCTCGTGTCTTTACCCTCTCATTCCTCTCTCTGTCTCGCTTATTCCGTTATGATTTACATGATTGTGTTGTGCATTGAAAAGGACTGTCAATCAGTTACTTGTTGTTTCTGTCTCTTTTTTCTCCTTCTCTCTGTCCCTCATTCCAAAATGCATTTATGTCGCTGTTGTCTCTTTATCTCTCTCTCTCTCTCTCTCATATTTTTCTGTTGTCATTCACACATTTTATGCTACTATTTACCATGCAATAGACTTCATATCTACCATAGATAGCATTATACATAATTATTTTCCCAACATACTGACTTTTTTCTTTTCTTTTTTTTTTCTCTCTGTCAAGCATACTCCAATCAAAAACATGTGCTGAGATACTAATTAATATCTTATTACACACGGTGTTGCTTTATGATAACACTGCATATGATTATACATGCTTGAATATGCATGGGTATTGTTCTTCGCATGCCATATGTTTATACTATGTGGTGTGTAAGAGGTACTGCTTGATATGAACCCTACATAAGTTTTGACACAGAGGGAGCTCTTTCACTTTATGTGTTGTAATCCTGTGCTAGATAAAAACAATGCATATGTACATTTACATGAAATAGACATAATGTCTATTTACCCTGTTCATTTATTGTTTATTGCCTGAAAATTAAATCAATGTAAAATTTGTTATTATTTTACTTTATAGAATTACATGTTTAAGTTTGTTATGACTAAAACATCCTTTTATTTCAAAATATGATAATGTATGACTTTCAAGTCAATTAAATTGATAAATATCTACCTAAATATATATTCTGCCTTTATGGATTTGTTTATAGTGAATTTTTGTTTTGAGTGTGGTGTTCTTGTCTTGCTTTTTATTCTGAATACATTCAATTGTCATTCAATTGTCATTTAATAGTCATTATCTTTTCTACCATTGTGTATTTGTTGTGCGATGTAATTGCTATAAAAAATCGACTTTTCTATGAATCTCCTAATTATTTTGAATGCCTAAATCATATTTAATCATTTTAATATCTAATTTGTTCTCTCTTCTAGTCGTCTTGAGTTTGACAGGGGCTTCGTGATAATCATTGATCGATCTACAAATTCATGGGGAGACGTCAAAACCACGCTGATCAGGATAGCGGTACGTATCAACCAAATCTTTCCAATTATCTGCATTTTTTTCATAAATTTCTAGGATATTAGTTAATAATTGTATTGTGAATGTGTGATCCATCAAATCAAAATGAGACAAAAGTCTCAGAGGAAAGAGTCGAGGAAATCGGCAAAATAATCAATTTTTAAATACTTTCCCTTTATCTTTCTCACATTAATTTTTTTAAAAGAGCACACATGAAACGTTAAAGATTTAGAAGATATAAAAATATTTTTCTAAGAATTTGACATTTTTTATTATTTTGCTGAGTTTCTTGGCTCAAAATGGTAGTTGCTCGCATACAGATATGCATTATAACTATGTTGAAAAGATAAGAAATGTAGTTTTTACCCCCATCTGAGGCATTTTAAGTCCCTCTCATAATATATTTATTTCATCTTTTTAGATAAAGAAAAGCATGTCTTGATTCTGATATGAATATTAAGGTACCTTCCCAAAAGTTAAAGCCGCGGCCCGCTGCGTGAACGCCGCACAGCGGCGCTTTATAATTAAGTCAATGGAAGAATAATACTAGGGGAACGGTATATCCTGCCTATAAGCCCGCTGTGCGGCGTTCACGCAGCGAGCCGCGGCTTTAACTTTTGGGAAGGTACCTAAGCTAGATCATCATTTTGAGCACTGAATTGTTTTATTAATTTTGTTTGTTATGCACTGCCTGCATGCTGCATGCTTCACATAAATTACATCAATTGATTTGCAAATCATTTCATTATGTTTATTATTTTCATTTTGATTAATTTCATGAAGGAATATTATGTAAGAATCTAATTTTGTCATCTTATTTTGCCTGCACCTACATGCCTTTAGATTAACAAGCTTTTGTCTCTTTGTTTTTATTAATGTCTAGTGTTCATGCACATGTAGTCGTTGGTTAAAGCAACGCTCAACACTAACATTTTTTAGGAGTTGCCCTCCAAAATGGTTGCCCGAATGAAAAATCTGGTTGCCCTGCCAAAAAAACGAAAACAATCACATCATTTAAGATTTTATTTTTATGTAAAAACAATGAGCTCACAATGTAACCTACAATGTAGTTTACAAGGTCAAAAGCCCAATATATTTAGTCCGTCATGTAAGCCCTTACATTAGTCCCGCAAAAAAATGTGGTTGCCCAGTTCGGGCAACTACTTTGATCATTTCTTCCAAATTTGGTTGCCCGAGGGTCAAATCTGGTTGCCCCAGGCAACGGGGCACATGCTAATGTTGAGCGTTGTTTAAAGTTTTATATCTGTTTGATTCAGTCTGCATACGTGTACTGTATCTGTAGCATTAGAGCATTTGAAACATTTAACCTATTCATGCAACATGTTTGGCACATAGTAATTACATATGTGAATACATGTACATTTTAGATGTAATAGAGCTTTCTTTTTCTGTTTTAAAAGTGAAATATAGATTCACTGAAGACTTTAGAATTTCCTTGCCATAAAATTTGTTGTATGGATAGTTGAGGGAACCTTGTAAGCCTGTAAACTTAATATTTGTACTTTATCAAGATAATACACTGCCCTCTATGAGCGAAACCAAAGATCTTGTATAAGGGAAAAAGGTAAAGGCCAAGATTGCTACTGTATTGCTTTGAATGGATTATCAAGGCATAACCAATAATGAATGGTGGCTATGTTGTTCATTCTTACTGGAAATTCCTGGTTTAGAACTAATCATAAACTGATTGTCCCTTTTCAAAATTTACAAATGTTCAATATCTATGTCTTCCAAATAGGACATTCGTACAATATTTACTCAAACCTTTTTATTAAGTCTAGATATGTTGCTTTCCTTTACCTGTCTTTTTTGTCTTTACCTGTATTAAAGGAAACTTAGATTAAAGATCACTCATGCATTGAAAGCTAAGGGTTTTCTGGGACGGACATCGCCATTAGGGCTTTCCATAGCTCAGGCGGTAGAGTCCCTATCTAGTAATCAGGAGGTCTTGGGTTCAAATTTGGATAAAATCCCATTTTCTTTGCTCAATTTTTCAGGTTTCATTTTACTTTAAAATGCAAACAACATCAAAGACCAATATTGTTTGTCGCCCTCTCTGGCAACATTGACCTTCCAAAACGAAACCATGAGCATACCTATTAATAAACAGTCTACCTCCCTGACTCACCCCTCCTCATGACACGGGGGTACATCCTCTACCCATTACTCAGGGAAGGGGGGCAAATGGTACCCCTTCAGTTTGGCAGCGGAAATGAAGAGTTAGCTAGGAAAACAAGCCAATATGTCCAGCCTGGTCCCTCCTGGCTGGTTAGCCTTTAAAGGGATTAGTCAATATTAAAATGGTTAAATCTATACAACATAATTAAATTTATTTTGTACAATTTTATTTTGACCCCCCCCCCCCCACAAACAAGGGAAAATCCTGAAAGTCTTAATTAAAAAAAAGGGAAGATTGGCATTGTTCAATCAAATAGGGAAAGTGAGATGTTTCCAATGATTTTTCAAATTTTTATAGGCAAGAGGTATGAGAAAATATACATAATTTTTTTAATGAAAATTAAAATAATAAAAAAAAACACAAAACAAACAAACATAAGGAGTAGCAAATTACATGAAGTAGTTTGTACATGTATTCATATAAAATCACATTAAATGGTCTGGTGAAAAAATTATTTTAATTTTTATACTATTACAAGCTCTTTTCTCCACAGTCTAATATTCTTCTAATAGTTATTTTGTTCTGTAAAAGGTTTAGTAGATTAACATCATTGAATTTCGACAATCCCCTTTTTATGATATTTTCTTGATATAGTATTTCATGCAGGGCGCTACAAACCCCACTTGCCAGCTTGCCCAGGGCAAGTGAAAACCACAAGTGGGCAAGCAAAGATTAAACTCACTTGCCTGATCGGGCAAGTAATGATATGAACAAAAGATGTTATGTGCAACATCTCAACTACATGTAAAAAAACACAGACAAAAATATTACACATAGATATCAATCTTGAGAAATAATTACGAGACAGTTTAAATCAAGTCCTCAAAACTTCTGATAAAAGCAAGTTTGTTTTTCAAAACATCGACCTGTTTGTAGATTTTGACAGTTGTAGCATGCTTGTTCAATATAATAGACTCATTAGGTGGATTCACACCTACCCGATCAGGAAAAAAACTAGTAAATTTCGAGAACTGTTTCAATCACAAAAATACCCGTAAATTGTGTTTTGTGTTCACACCTGCCCGAACAGTCTTTTTCCAGGGAAAATACCCGAAGTTATAAACAAAGGAAGAAATAGGAAAAACAAAGAAATACATAAGAAAAGCGGGGAAAGAAGGAAAAACAAAGAAATACATAAGGAACGAAAAGAAAGAAGGAAAAACAAAGAAATACATAAGGAAAGAGAAGAAAGAAGGAAACAAAGAAATACATAAGGAAAGACAAGCAAGAAGGAAAAACAAAGAAATACATAAGGAAAGAGAAGAAAGAAGGAAACAAAGAAATACATAAGGAAAGAGAAGCAAGAAGGAAAAACAAAGAAATACATAAGAAAAGCGGGAAAAGAAGGAAAAACAAAGAAATACACAAGGAACGAGAAGTAAGAAGGAAAAACAAAGAAATACATAAGAAAAAGAAATGAGGAATAGAAAGTTCCCGTAATTTATGTTCACACTACAAAAGTTCCCACGACCTTGGCGAAACTACGCGTAGTTTCGACGAAGTACCTACTAATTTACGGGAATTTATCTTCGGGAATATTACGCGTAGTTTGGTTTCACACTTGCAAAATTACGTGTAGTTTGTGATCGGGGTAAAAATACCCGATGAGAGATTACGAGAACTTTTCCAGATCGGGCAGGTGTGAATCCACCTATTGTTATATTTATTAGCCCTGAGATAAGAAATAACATAAATTTAGATGCAAGTATATTTCCTTTCCCTTTTGTTTAATGTTTCTTTCAATGCTACTTTAAAAAAAAATTCTCACGTAGAAACCAGATAATTTGGCTTAAAAATCAATCCATTAATTTTACAATTAATTCTTTCTTTTTTTCTGTTTGTCCAAGTTTAGGGGTGTGGCTTATATTCTTGTATACTCAATCTTACTAGGCTTGTCAGTTAGGTCTAGATTATTGGCTTCTAAATATAAAAATTAAAATTAGGGTCTATACAAAGAAAATGAAAAGAAAATCCAGGCAAGTGGTTTTTTTTTCTGTCCTTTGCGGTCTAAACTTTGCAATGAGATGGCTGTATGACGATGGTTAAAACCTGTGCTTTCTTAATTTATGCTTTTTTTACTTTCCAAATTAAAAACAGTGACCCTATCATGATTAAACCATTGCAAACAGGTGTATTGATTAGATGATAACAATGCAAGTAATCATGTAGGAATTAGTAATTCTCAGGTCATTGGTGCATTTGAAACAGGTGGGAGGGGGTGGGGGGGGGGGGTCAGACAGAGGGTGAGAGAATCACAAAATATGAACAGATAATACCTGGTAAACCCATTGACCATATATCACCTATTATCCTATATGTATATAGAAATTTTGATTTGAGAAAATTCAGTTGTCAAAGGTTTAAACGGTTAAAAATCACCTAAATTATCATTTTTTTAATCTTTGGGGTTCTGTACGTGGCAATGAGCATATTAGTCCAGGCTAGGCCCCATAGGAAAAGACTCGAACCTTGTTTTTTGATATATATAATGTTTTTTGATGTTTCTTTGTCAATTCGAGGGTGCTGATTTCAAATCCGATGAGTGCCAGACGCTAAACCTTGAGCATTTTTCACAAATCGCGAAAATTCAAAATGGCCGCCAAAATGGCCGCCAAAATATGAAAATGAGTATTCCAATGGTATTTCTGAGGTTGTTTTGGTCGTTTCTTGTCAATTTGAGGGTGCTGATTCCAAATCCGATGAGTGCCAGCCGCGAAACCTCGCGGATTTTATGCAAATCGCTAAAATTTAAAATGGCTGCCAAAATGGCCGCCAAAACTGGAAATCAGTATTCCAAGGGTATTTTGGGGTTGTTTTGGTGGTTTCTTATCAATTCGAGGATGCTGATTCCAAATTCGATGAGTGCCAGCCGTGAAACCCAACATATTGTATGCAAATCGCTAAAATTCAAAATGGCTGCCAAAATTCCCGCCAAAACTGGAAATCAGTATTCCAAGGGTATTTCTGGGGTTGTTTAGGTGGTTTCTTATCAATTCGAGGGTGCTGATTCCAAATTCAATGAGTGCCAGCCGCGAAACCCTACAGCTTTTACGCAAATTGCTTAAATTCAAAATGGACGCCAAAATGGACGCCCAATTGAAAATGCGTGTTTTATAGGTATATTTCAGGGTGTTTTGGTGGTTTCTTGCCAATTCGAAGGCGCTGATTCGAAATCTGATAATTAACAGCCATAAAATCCTACAGGATTTTGTAAACCACTCAAATCATCTGTCTAAAGATGAAAATGTATATTGTTTCATAGGTTGTGTTGGTGGTTTCTTGTCAATAAGGGTGCTGATTCCAAATCCAATGAGTGCCAACCGTGCAACCTCTCTACATATTATTCAAAACAGCCGCCAAGTGAAATGAAAACGCGCATTATGATTATTGTTATCTAAAAGTTTTTTTTTGTTTTTGTTTTTGATAATTTCTTTCAATTGAGAATGCTGATTCAAAATCTGATGAGTTAGAGGTACGAAACCCTGAGCATTTTGCCCAAATCGTCAATATTCGCTGCCATCAGCCACGTTAAAAATTTCAATGTGTATATCCGAGGTTATTTTTATAAAACTTCTTGTCAATTTCATGGCTCTGAATCCAAATTCGATGGGAACCTTTCAGAGATACCTTGATTTTTTTTAAAACCGAAATCGGATGAAAACGGCCGACAGTCATGAAAAAGGCTTATTAAATTCCAAATGAAAACAAATTCGTGAAAATGCCTATTTCATCGGTATTTCTTACGTTATCTAGTGGCTCTTGTCAATTTAAGGGTAGGCCCTAGGCCACCCATTCAAAATTACGCGAGTCCTAGAAATAGAACATTTACCATTTTACTTATAGCAAAATTAGTCATATGATTCAGTCTCGGATATTTTTTTTTTCATTATTGTATATCGTATGTTTTGTAAGACATGCAAAAGTATATTCATATATCACCTCACTATTACAGACATCATACATTTTTAAAAATATAATTTAAAGACTGGGTTTGTGAGTGATCCCGACATCAAAAAAATATTCTTGGATTCCCCCCCCCCGACAGAATAGAGGCTGTAAATAAACAGATAAAACACTGGGTTTCCCTTATTAACCCTTACATGATTTATTGAACAACAGAAACACATTACATAAAACTAAATGATCGAACACGACTAAATAAAAAATAATTTGTTCTGAATAGATGCAGGATATAGGCGTACTTCTTCTTCATGTCAGGGGCGAATCCGAGGGGGTGGGCCGGGGCGGAGGGTGCGGGCTCCCCATAAGATCTGACTTTATCCGACCCTTATAGGTAATGGTGACTTTCTTGAAGGCCGAAGGCAAACAAAAAATAACAACTGAGAGAACAATTTTGATAAGGAAAAGAATCATGATTGGAGAGCATTTTCATGTGGTTGTGGGGGAGCCTCAATTGTTCAATGCTGGAAGCACGGTTTTAGCTTGGGACCCTATGACAGTAAACGGCAAAAAGAGTCTCATAACTTATTATTGGCAATTTGCCATAAAATAGATTTTACACGACTTCAGCCATTTTATTCCACTTTTCTTTCTTTTCTGTCCTGTGTATTGTTGTGGCTAGTACTTATCGGATTTGGAATCAGCGCCTTCGAATTGGCAAGAAACCACAAAAGAACCTTAAGATATACCCATAGAATACGCATTTTCAATTGGGCGGCCATTTTGGCAGCCATTTTGAATTTCAGCAATATGCATAAAATCTGTTGGG
The DNA here is from genome assembly GCA_940671915.1 of Paracentrotus lividus. Lineage (NCBI taxonomy): Eukaryota > Metazoa > Echinodermata > Echinoidea > Camarodonta > Echinidae > Paracentrotus > Paracentrotus lividus. Next base: position 6,176,150 of record CALNVZ010000674.1, on the reverse strand, counting down.
TTTCGCGGCTGGCACTCATCGAATTTGGAATCAGCACCCTCGAATTGATAAGAAATCACCAAAACAACCCATGAAATACCCTTGGAATACTGATTTCTAGTTTTGGCGGGAATTTTGGCAGCCATTTTGGATTTTAGCGATTTGCGTAAAATCCGCGAAGTTTCGCGGCTGGCACTCATCGAATTTGGAATCAGCACCCTCGAATTGATAAGAAACTACCAAAACAACCCCAAAAATACCCTTGGAATACTGATTTCCAGTTTTGGCGGCCATTTTGAATTTTAGCGATTTGCGTTAAATCTGCGAGGTTTCGCGGCTGGCACTTATCGGATTTGGAATCAGCACCCTCAAATTGACAAGAACCGACCAAAACAACCTCAGAAATACCTTTGGAATACTCATTTTCATATTTTGGCGGCCATTTTGAATTTTCGCGATTTGTGAAAAATGCTCAAGGTTTCGCGTCTGGCACTCATCGGATTTGGAATCAGCACCCTCGAATTGACAAAGAACCATCAAAAAACATTGTATATATCAAAAAACAAGGTTACATGGTCTCTAGCCTGGACTATATGATCGAAAACATCAGCTTTTAAAAGTAGCTTTGTAAGTTTTCAAAAATATTTGGACATGCATTAAAGTAAAGCCCTTTATTTGATTATGACAGCATATATGATGATAGTGAAAATAGTTATGAAATTTGTGGTATATAGTTTGTATATTTAATTTAAATTTTTCTCTGATGAAAATTTGAAGTTAACCATAAATGAGACCATTAAAAATAAACAATAAAAAAAGAAACAATCCCCCCCCCCCAAAAAAAAAGGACAATTAAAAATTTCATGATGAAATAATGACACTCTGTCTAACATACATGTGTATCATGTCTTGATTGTCTTTATACGGTTCTGAACAGAGATGTCTATATTATTGTTTCGGCTTTGGACAATAGATCTACTTGTAACCTATTTTAACCTGAAATTGACAGCCCTGTAGAAAATGAAAGATTACTCTGCGTTGCTACAGAATGTGTCACACACGAAAGCATTGTTCAACTATTATCTAATGCCAATTATATTAACACTTGATAGATTGAAGGAGAAATCCGTGACGTTTTATGCACATTGCACGGGAAGGTCAAAATGACAGCATTCAAAAAGCCCTCTTTAGGGAATCTCTCTTTTTAGTGTTTTGGATTTTGTCCAGTTCTGAAATATAATTGCTCGATTGTCAAAGCTCATTGGTATTGTCTGTTTTTGTTTTTTTTTGTCTTTCCAGTGCAAGATACATCGTATTTTTAATAGCAAGGCTCTGCACTAAAACTTACATGTATCTTAATATTGGGTCTGGATTTAACCCTTTTTAGGGCGTTGTGTGCATGGCTCCCTATTTGAATGTTAACATGGAGAAGGGGTGGGGGTCATGGTTCAAATCTTAATTGTAGGCCTACATGTATGTGGACCGGGTTTGTGTTGGGATTTATTGCTGCTTTTTACAGTATTAAAGAGTATACAAATACAATGGCTTGTACAGGTATTCATTGAGATTGGTTGTCTGATATGTAAACTCATGGAGGTAAAAGAGATGGAGAAACATCTCACTCATTCTCTTTAAAGCCACTTTGATGCCGCAGGGATAAAATATGCCAGACATGGGTTTCATTGGAATTTCCTCGCAGATTGTAGACAAAAGATTTCTGCCTAACTACAGACTTACTGGCCAGTTAAAAAACAAAATATGCTTTTGTAATGATAATTACTTTTCGCTGCCTCTGGTCGGATTGTATGAGCAGACATATCGCTCACTTTCACAGGGGAAAGCAAAAATAAATGTTGAAATTACTTGACTGGCCCCATGTGGCCGCATATGTGACACATAACATTGCAAATGAATATATTCCAACAAACTAATATTAAATTTTTGTACTGTGGAAGTTTGTGGAAATGTGTAAAATGTGGATTTAAAAATTGTTGAATTCTTAGGTATTTTTTTAACAACTATTAGCATATAATATTTTGCCCAAGTTTATGACATAATAGGGCTTTGATACATATTCCGTCATGTGTTTAATATCCATGTTCTGTGATCAAATAAAATAGAAAATATTCCCAATTATTTATTTTCAACACAAATTACTTTTCAGTTTTCCTATTAAACTGGCAGCATCACGGGTCGCCACCAAAGGCTAGTTTGCAGGCACAAACCCATGTTGTTCGCTTACTAGGGTCTGAAGTTAAGAACTAGATACACTCGTGTACTATAGCTTCTTGACACAGACAGTGAGTATGGAGACTAGTCTCCACTCTAGACTGAAATTGAGTCGGTGCTTGCAGACTAACCAAAGGCTACAGTGCACCTGTGTATTCTTTTGTACTTCTTTAAAAATTGGAAGCACCATGAATTAATTTGCATTTTGTTGTCACTCCATACTTTAAATCTCCTTGGTAAACTGTATGTTTGATCATAATAGTATTACTCTCTTAATATCCATTTGTATGATACACCCTTATTACTCAAATACGATTTACTCATCTGACTTTAATCAAATAACAATGCTCAGTCGACTCTTTTAATAAGAACAAACAAACAAAACATAAAATACATATACATGTCCAGTGTAGGAGTAAAGAAAAAAAAGAATCAGCCAATATGTCATTTTAAAATTTAAAGTAAGCGAGAATTCATCATAGTTTGATTATGGCAGATTTTGATCTTCACTAGATATTAACTCACTAATATAATAAAGAAATATCTTCCCTGACTTACATCACAAATTTGAAACAGAATTTGTGTTTACTCACATGATGTTCAAAGATATACAATGTATTCTGATACAGAAACCAAATATTGTCACTTGCAGATATTGCTTAAAAGCACAAGTTTTATGATTAGTAAGCATTTGAATCTACATTGAAACACCATCCAACTTTACATGAAGGTTTCAAATAACTTTATCATCTAATGTTCAAATCTGTTATGCAACTTGCTAGTCTTGTGTCTTTCTCATTCTTCAGCATATTAAATAGTTCCTATGGAAACCATATGCATAATTTATGAAGTATACAGTGTAATTTTCATTGTTTTTAGTTTATTGAAGCAGATAGAATAGTATAGAATTAGAAACGACTAACTGCTTGATTAATGCCTTGTGCTGTGCTTGATACTAACAACTAAACCCTTTCTCATGAGCCGGGACCGTCTATTTCCTTATGCTTCTTACAGCAGGGCTACTTCCCCGGAATCATCCAGGGCGTGTATGTCATCAAGCCAAGAGGATTCCTCCAGAAGACCTTCTCTGAGATGCGCTTCAAGGGACTTAAAGATGAATTCAAATTCAAGGTGTGTACCATATTAATTAAGTTGTGTTTGGGGTTAAGGTCATCAAGGGTTCGTATGTTCATCAAAGCCTAGAGGAGACCTCCAGAAGACCTCAGAGATGCACTTCAATGAGTTCAAGGATGAATTCAAATTCAAGGTGTGTATTCCGTATGGTAAGGGTTATGATCATCTACTAAATGTAGGTAGTGTATGTCTTCAAGCCTAGATGATTCGTCCAGAAGACCTCCTCAGATATGTTTGGGTCAGGTTGGTTAAGGTTAACATCAGTCAGTAGTGTGTGTATGTCATCAATCCTAGAGGGTTCCTCCAGAAGACCTTCTCTGAGAGGCGCTTCAAGGGACTCGGGATGAATTCAAGGTTAAGCTGTATATTCCGTAGGGTTAAAGTTAGTAGAGTCATATGGTATCAAGTGTAGAGGATTCCTCCAGAAGCAATTCTCTGATATGCGCTTCAAGGGAATCAAGGATGAATTCAAATGCAAGGTGTGTACAATATTCATTAGGGTCAGGTTGGTTACGGTTAAGGTTATCAAGGTTTGTATGTTCATCAAGACTAAAGGGTTCCCCCAGAAGGTCATCTCTGAGATGCGCTTTAAGGAACTCGAGGGTGAATTCAAATTCAAGGTGTGTATTCCTCAGGTTTAGGGTTAGGATTATTTGCCATCAAGACTTGAGGGTTTCTACCAGAAGACTTTCTCAGAGATGCGCTTCAAGATACTCAAGGATGAATTCAAATTCAAGGTGTGTATTCCTTAAGATTAGGGTTTGGGTTAAGGGCATCAAGGGTTTGTATGTTAAAATAACCCAGAGGGTTCCTACCGAAGACCTTCTCTGAGATGCGCTTCAAGATACTTAAGGATGAATTCAAATTCAAGGTGTGTATTCCTTAAGATTAGGGTATGGTCATGCATCATCAAGACAGGAGGATTCTTCCAGAAGAACTGAGTATTCCTTAGGGTCAGACTGATATGCTGCGGGGTCAGAATGGTAGGGCTTATGGTCTTCCAAAATTATGTTTATCAAACTATTAGAGAGTTTCTCCAGAAGACCTTCTCTGAGATGTGCTTCAAGATACTCCAGGATGAATTCAAATTGAAGATGTGTATCATCTTCATTAGGGTGAGGGTGGTTAGGATTAAGGTTATCAAGGGTATGTATGTAAAAAAAAAAAAGCAGAGGGTTCCTACCAAAGACCTGACCTGAGATGCGCTTCAAGGGGCTCAAAGATGAACTCAAATTGAAATTCAAGGTATGTATTCCTGTAGGGTAAAGGATCGCATTGTACTGGGTGTGTATATGTACATGTATGTCACCAACCCAATTGGTTCCTCCAGAAGACCTACTCTGAGATGCGCCTCAAGTGACTTAAGGATAAATCCAGGTGTGTAAGCTTAGGGTTAGGGTCATCAAGGGTGGTCCCTGTATGTCAAGAAATCCTGGGGATTGCTTCATATTTATTGTATTGTATTGTATTTTATTCATTTATCACCAATATTTCAAAATAAGCATATACAGTATTCAATATGAATATGCATTTGGTAAATGGATCAAACAAATAGCTAAAGCTAATCGAGGTTAGCCCCGTAGTGATCATTACTGTTTTTGCTGAATATGTAAATACATGCAATTCATAGTATTATGGTTTCAAATATAATGGTTAATTGTCATGAAAAGGAGATGTGTGCAATGTACCCCTATGGGTGAAGATCTCCCAATAGTCATTCGTTGAGGAAAACAGAGCTTCCAAACCTCCATGAATATCTCGCACAGCCTGCTCTCAGTTTATAAGACTTGCAGTTAAGTGTGAAAGGGACCAGAAGCTTTGAGATCCGGAGGGTCTGTGAGGTGATGTGACCCGACGAATCATCCATTTCCCCCTTCCAATGCCCCCTGTATCCTGCTAAATAGTCTAAAAGCTCCCAGACTATACCGTATCTTGCCATATCCCCCTGTAGGTCGATCCTGTCTAATAATAGTCTAAATGCTTCCAGACTTTGTTGAATCATTCCACTGCCCCTTCATAATCTCTGTATGAAAATCAGGATAGCCAAATATCAAATTCTGATTTTAAATAAAAAACTGGTGTAAAACAAAAACATTACAGTACATTTTGAAAATGTATTGATGATGGAGCAAAAGATGTGGACCCTTTTTGGTGTATACATAAAAAGTGTTATGGCCAGAATGATGATAATGTATGTTGTAAACATTTCTTTCTTTAAAAAAAAAAAAAAAAAAAAAAATATGCGAAGTTATTTTTGAAAGTGTAAGTGGGTAAAACTTGTTATGGGTTTATGGAGTTCCCCAAAGTTTTGGTCTTAATCAGGGTTTGTAATCATAGAGTAGGGGGGTACAGGAACTTACTCTTGACATTCTGTGGAACGGTTTTCCCCTAGCCCGTCCCAAGAGACCGCTCAGTTTGGTATTGCCCCCTCTGGATCCCAAAAGGGATATGAGGCACATGTTTGACGTCACATGTTCCCTTTGTGTGTGCGCGGAGGTTCCTACCCGTCATATCAGAGAAGTCATGTTTAAAAGTGTGCGTTAGTGTGCGTGTGTGAAGCGAACAATGTTTGACTAGAGTATGTGGATGTGAGTGAGTCAGGCACTGGAGATTGTGCATCAGATAGGTTGTGAGGAGATCGCAGTGGACGCCCACTCTCTCCCCCTCTCTCTCTCTTTTTCTTTCTCATGATTAACTGACTGTCCCTTTAGTCCTCGCACCTGTGGAATCTAACCCAGGTTTGGAGAACGAAACAAACGGGTTCAAGCAAAACAGTTAACGAGAAAGGAATCACCTGACTTCCCCCTACAGGAAATCTCTATTATTGTTCATCGGTGCAGAGTGTCCTTTCGCTACTGTGATTCGACCTATCAACGCTCAGGACTGTCCTCTGCCATCCCATGAGGCAGTTAAAAATCCCGCCAGATTCCTGGAATATTATACGGTTGCCACCGGCGACCCATCGCGGAATCGCCAACCAATCTTCATCCCTCTTGGATTTTTTATTCTCAAGGAACTATTCACCGTCTTAGGATTGTCAAAGTTGCTAATGACTTCATTGTTTGTCTTTCTAACTCTCTCCTCCTCCTCCTCCTCACATTCGTAGATCGATCTTGTGGATAGCACCACGGAACTCCATGCACGGATAGACCCCACGCAGCTGACCGAAGAGTTTGGTGGTGCTTTGAACTTTGACCTGAAGGGGTGGATAGAAGACAGAATGGTACGTATTTATTTTTGATAATTAAATCTTTGTAGGCCTTTTAAAAATCATCTGTTAAGAGGCAGAGGTGGTAACTCGTCTAAAAAGTTATGTGCGGATCCAGCATTGGTGCTGACAATGGATTTTATCTGCTCAAGTTTCTAGGGATAATATCTGATATTATCCCTAGACAATTGGGCGGATAAAATCCTTTGTGAGAGGTGATGCTTGATCTTCGCCTGAAATTATATTAGTTGATGACTCCATTTTGATGCTCAGCAGTTGATATTTTGATGATATACCATTCTTTATGCCTTCTTTTATCACACAGGTAAAACATCAAGATATTCTAGACTCATCAAAGTTTTGAGAAATTTTACTTGAGTATCAAAATCTTCAGGTTTAAAATAATGTTTCTTTTTTAGCGCGGTCTCAAACTTTACAAAGGAACCACATGAGCAGTCACTAGACTGTACAGATACATGAGATCTATGTAGCTGAATGACATTTATAGTGACACCAAAAATATATAAACATTCATTAAATTTTAAGCTTATATAGCCTTCCGATATCTCTTCTTTTTTACAATACTTAAAATATTCAGAATAAAGTATATATCTTACCGTTAAATATATTTTGAGCTTATCATTTTACCTCCAATTTTGTTTTGAAGGTCTATCTTTCTATCTTTAATTTTAACTCGTAAGCTAAATTTTGACATAGTAAAAAATAGCAGTGTCATCAAATTGAATTTTGAATATCTATGTTAGGAAAACATATTTTTATAAAGTTCCACATATTAGAGTAGATAAAAAAAAAAGTTAAAGAAACGGTAAGCAGTTGGCAGCTCCCCGGTTTGTGCAGTGGGTTTGTGCAGTGCCTCTATTATTTTGTTTTGTCATTGAAAAAGAGTAGCATTGAACAAAATTGTCCTTGGATATAAAGGCCTCTTATTTGATATCATAAAGGGATAATTTGTAGAACTATATGCTATGATTAAACTGTCATCTTCTATTAATATATGATTTGAAACATTTATTTGTGGATTGAAGGATATGCTGGGAAGGAGGATTACAAAGCTACATGTATAGTGAGGTCCAACGTAAGGACTATAGATTCAACATAAGGATTATGGTACCTGCGGGAACTTTATTTTAGTTTTAAAATTTTTTGCTCTGCTTAATAAATCTACCATTTCTTTTTTTATTATTCAATCCAAAAGTTATAAAAAGCTTAGCGTGGTAGATGTAGTCTTTATTTTTTTATTTTTTATTAATTTAGATTTTGTTTCATTTAGACATAAAATACAGTCCACTCCCATTATTAGAAGGTACTTGGAACCAAGCCAAATACTTGGTCATTACTGTCTCATCATACAAGTTACATAAGACATAGATACACAAATGAATGTGTATAGTTTAACTCTTTGCCCGCCACATTAATTTTAGGCATAAAAAAGAAGACTTTTCTCTTTAATTTTTAAAAATAGTATAACAATATTTGCTTAGTATGAACTACAAGAAATTATGCCGCAGACCCGGTCCTAGCATTATCAGTGATTTTCAGATCTTTTGGCCCAGCCATTACAGAGAAAATGAATTATTACGATTGTATAGTTAATAAGTACAATTGTGACTATAGTCGAACTTGGCAGGCAAAGAGTTAAAGTTTACATGTAGACTGGGAGAATTGCCTCATTATAACAATTCTGTTGTATACATGCTCATAATGGGAGTAGGCTTTAGGCCTACTCTTGTCAGAAACTCTTTTGATCAGATAATGATATAGGTAATTAGGCTAGTCACTATAAGCATTGTTGGGTGGAACATTATTTTCCTATACCCTCTTGCCTTCAGAGGAATAGAGAGAAAGATTAGATGTAACATTAAGATTAATGTGTCATACATTGCATTTATAATGAATGCCAATATTCAGAGCTGCAGGCGGGGGCGCAGGGGACACGCAACCCCTCTATAATTTGAAGACCACTCATTGACTGTACATGTGTTAAGTTTTGAAAATTTCGGCCGCTCAGCCCGGATGGAGCCTGGCACCCCCTCTTTTTTTAAATCCTGGATCTGCCACTGGTGTTTTGGGTTGTACACACCTAGTATTTAGCATCTGATCTGCCTGCCGCATGACAATAAACAGGAGGGATAAACTTAAATTTGGTGCGGTGTTCCACACCCTTGCATCCTGTCCCCGAGGATTATGGGATATCTGCCGACAAGCCCACAAAGTACAACACCTGTACTTTCAAAGTGGATGATAAAACAGCCTATATGTAACCTTGGTCTATACATGTACATGTACATGTAGTCTGATTTTTTTTCCATACCATTGCAAAAAATAATAGGCTCAAAAGCAGAAGCTTGGTTTGCTTATGTAATAGGAGATATCAAACATTTTATATTATTATTTACACCAATTAAATTTCGCTTTAGACTAAGAAGAATGAATAATATATTTGCAGAGAAATGTATATTGTAGCTTCTCTTCTATTGTGTTTAGTCATTAAACTTAAGTCTGCTCATTACATGATCTTCATAAACCTTCTAAAAGCAATTTCTTTCATGACTTGGCAAGTTCATAGTAATTCAATATACATTTGCATATTAAATTAGTTAATATACTAGAGTAAGTGTTGTACTAGTACAACCAAAGTATTTTTGTGTTAGAAGCTGTATTCCCAATATAACAAATTATAAACATTTTGCAGCATGATTCTTTAGTATAATTGTTTTGGTAAGGTATTTACACAGCAATTAATCACTATTTTAAATTAAGAGCTTTCTTTTTGAGGATATTCCTTATGAGATTTCTATTGATAAATAATCCTTCACCGTATATTGGCTATATTTCAAAATCAAGCACTAGCATTCTTAAACTGCAGAGCATTGTGTTATAGACTGCCACGTACGCTGTTTGTCTTCTTCGCTTGAATTAGATGGAAATTAGGTCAATTAGCATCTATGTATGTTTTAATTGGTGTACACTGAACACATCCCGAGACATTCAAGGCTAATGATTTAAAGCCTGTCCTAAATATATGAGGTCTACCTAACCTAAACCAAGTTGATCCTGTATTTATAATAATAATACCTTTACCTATACTTTTTTTTCTGTTCCTTTTATTTATTATAATTCTTTTTGCTTTTTTTAAATACAAGAACGAGGTCGGTTCTTTATTAGAGCGTATATGACAGATATTTTGATTTTCTCGATTATCATCAAGCAAGGCTTTGTATTTAAGGAAAAAAAAAAGAAAAGAAAAGAAAGAAGATCTTTTCTCAACAGGAAAAATCCTAATTACATGTATATGATTTTCTTTAAAAAGAAAGAAAAGAAAGAAGAAAAAACACAAATGATAAGGCGTAAATATTCATATAATGAATGAAAGCGCCGTAAAATATAAAAACAACAACAATTCTATTATTATTATTCTTGTGTCACAAGGTTATTACCAAAAGATGATTGTGTGATGATTAAATCTAACGTTAATACAAGATGGAATTAATTCACCCAGGTCGAGTTTGGCAGTTAAAGATTGAATGTCTTGTCAAAGGACTTTATCCTACTGGAATAAGGGAATTCAGCAGTCAATGGATTAATGAAAATGACCTACCTCACACCTTTTTGCATCTCGTATGCATCAGAAATAAAAAATAAAAATAAAAAGAAGAAGAAGAAGCTTGCTTTGGACGCAGTGAGGTGCACATCTTTCAGAGATCATGCTGGTCAAACTCTTACTATTGTCATGTCCAAATGCAAGGAATCTCAAGAGTTTTCAGCCACACAAAAATGCAGGCTGTGGGACTTAAACAGCTGGTTGTGACCTTAGCATAGATCAGCTTGTGACATTTTACATGTACATTATACCTGTCATTGCCAAGTTAGATCATGATCATTGATGATGGGTTGACTAATACAATTCATCTCCGCATTGTCAGATTTAGATGGATCACTTACATTTCCTTCTTTTGTCCTTAAAGGTACTTTTCAAAACTTTTGAAAATACATTTGGAAATAAACATGGATGGATAATAACCCTTATATCAGATGTATATTAGACCTTGAGTTGTAATATACATAATTAAGATGTTGTTTTATTCAAAAGTCATTCAAAATGTTAGTTTAATCAACCTTGTTGGCATGTAGTTTTCTTTGAAGGTAAATGAACAAAAATTTCTTCACACAAAAGATTTGTTAAATAGTACTTTATAAAAAATGTTACATCATTACCTCCCAACCTTGTCTATATTTTTAATTTGTGCTCCTTTTCATGAAAATTTTCTATAAAAAAAGACAAACTTTTTATCTTTTGGTGAATCTTTCTCAGGTTTTACCAACTGAGTTTAAACAAGTTTGCTCCCTCAAAAAGATAATGATCATTCATTTGATCAGTCCCATGCCTAATAAAGCCTGTCATTATGAACCTGTCATAATCTTTGACGAGAGATATGACTAAGACAAAGCTTCCGAAACAGTTAGTATTCCCCCTTCTACTTCAAATTTTTGTTCCTGGTACTCGTAAGGGTTCTACTCCTTTACAAAAATCTTTACTTTTATCCGTCGGGTTTTCTTGTCGAGTTCTCTTCCTCTTGGGAGTTGTTTCTGTCTTCCGGTTCATATTAGTTGCCATGTTTAAACCAATGATTAACAACCCCTCGGGGTTCAAAGTTCATAGTAAACTGGGAAAATATAAAACCTTATGTGGAGAGAATTTGCTACTTATTACAGGCTTAATTTCTATTGATTTGAATTCATTTCTATTGATATCATGGAATATGTTTAAACCAGTGATTAACAACTCCTCGGGGTTCAAAGTTCATAGTAAACTTGAAGAATATAAAGTCATATGTGGAGAGAATTTGCTACTGATTACGGGATTATTTCTATTTATTTGAATTCATTTCTATTGATATCATGGACTATGTTTAAACCAATAATTAACAAGCCTTTGGGGTTCAAAGTTCATAATAAACTTGAGGAATATAAGACCATATGGAGAGGGAAATGGCTACTTATAACAGGCTTAATTTATATTGATTTTAATTAATTTCTATTGCTGTCATGGACCATTTCACATACTGGAGAAAGTGGCTATTTACTCATTGGTTCTCTCAAGTTCATCCTCTCAAAAATTTCTACTGTAATAGCTTTTTGCAGTGATAAAATCAGCACAAAAATCGCAAAGTTATCCACTCATGAATTTCCCCAACTAGGCCAAAATCTAAAAATGTCTGCACACAATAATATTGGCTTATACAGTACATAGGTCTCTCTCCTTCTTCTCTCCTCTTCCTCCTCATTATCCTCCTCTTCCTCCTTATCTTCCTCCTCTCTTTCTCCCCTCTCTCCCTTTTCTCTATCTGTCTATCTGTTGGGATATCTCTTTATTGATATCTGTCTTATTTTCCCTTTGCCCTGATTTAACTTTAGACAAAAATAATGAAGCAAAAAAGGGTTTGTATACTTTTTTTTTCAAGGGGCGGGGGGGGGACTTCAATTTGCATTTCTATCACCTGTGTTACTATCTTATTTTACAATGGTTGGCAGAGCTGCATGTGTAAAGTACCGGTAAGGATTTGTCAGTGTATCTGATGTTTAATCTATAAAATTACAGCTTGTAATTCTTTGCCCCTGAGTTCCCCATGCATATGTAGTGAGCCCAGACACACTAGGTTTATATTGAAATCCTGGAAGAGCTTCAGCTGTTTTGTGAATCACTGGCCCCCATGTTGATCCCCCTCCCCCAATTACGATAAATCATCGGTGATTACGTAAAACAGAAGCACCCCTGGATCATTATGAAATTGAATACTGTAAAGATTACACTACGTTTGTTAATGTTTCGTCCCTGTTTTCACGAAGTGACGGATGCGAGAAAATTTCCAAATTTTTCACTTTTGAGTTTTTTTACTTTTTGGACCTCTTTCAATCACATCTTGAATTTCACCAAGTTTCAGATCACAAAAATGTTTAATTACGTTACTATGGCGACAATGCAAGCAAGAAATCAAAGAGGTTGATATTAAGGTCTGAACCTTTGAAAGCGATTTACTCAAAACTAACTTTTTTAAGTTGCGCGCCGTATCCGTCACTTCGTGAAAACAGGGACGGTTTGTTTGTGAACATTGATAAATATTTGTTCAAGAATTAATAAAAAAAACATGAACATATTAAAATGAATTGTAGTTTTACATTGGTTTAATATGTATGTGACCATACACATAGAGGAACATGTCTATCAAAGAGTGCTCAAACTTCAGTACACTGTCCCTAACCCTAAACCTAATATAAACCCTACTGCAACATTAATTCTTAAGCCCTGATCACACCTTTGCGTTTTGGGGCTGCGTTTTACCTCGTTAGCCGAACGCAGCCTTGAGGCAGCTCTACGCAGCCCAATATTCGATTGCAATCACACTGTTGCGGTTAGAGCTCGATGTAGCTCGTACACGGTTTGCTTGAATTTCACCTCGCTCTAGCTCGCTTTCCCTCGTAGCAGTACGATTCATTACAAAGTTTGCTCGTACCATATTGCGTGTGTACCTCATTCACAACTCCTCGTTGCTCGCTAGCCGCTCGTTCTAGCTCGTCTCACCTCGATTTACTGCGCTTTACCTCGCTAAACTTTTTGTTGCGTTCGAGCTTGTTCTGTTGCGGATGTTTGAAAAAATTTCAAACTTCTGCAACTGAACGCAAGGCCTTTGCGTCCGCCTGCCTATTTACCTCGTTCTAGATCGTTCTAGCTCGTTAAGTTGCCTTCGACTGTGTTTAGGCAATCCGCAGCAGAACGCAGCCCCAAAACGCAAAGGTGTGATCGGGGCTTTACCATACATCTCAGATGAAATAAAGTCTGGAGCTATTACACGTATGCGCACGCCGCCCGTTATACACGCACTTTGCAACATTGCTAGTGCGCTGACATTTTGTCCCCAAAATATCCGTTTCAGCGGGATACGTTCTTTTGCTTCGCTCTTCTCATGCATATTCATTTTCCCCTGGGTAACTGTCGAATCAAAAATAGCTATTTCCGATTGAACCTCTAGGTTCAGTGGTCAAGCTCGTTCCAAAAATATATAATTTGTCAACATTTTTTGTTATCAAAATATTCGTAAATTGCTTCAAAAATGGCCTTGTTTCGTACATTTTCCATTGTCAAAATTAAGCTTTTAGGTTTGTTGCTATGTGATAAAAAAGGAATTTTTGGGGGATTCTAATACCTTTTATATTTTTTATCATCATTTGATCTTCAAATTGTTCATTTGGTTTTGCAAGTCTAGTTGGGCAGATTTTTTGCTATCGTCCTTCAAAGTTTCAGTACTTTGCTAGGATTTCTTCATCTTACAGACACTCGTCCGAACATTTGGATAAAATCATATGAACCCGAATGAAAGCTCAAGTATGTGTGATTAATTTCGTAGATTTTATATTGCTAACGATTAAGGTAACATTTTTCGTTGATTAACCTTGTTTTGATGACTTTTTAAGCGTTTGCAATCACCATAGCAGCAGTCTTCAATTTTCGACGAGAGTCGACTGCGCCGTTGGCCGTTTCCACCGGACCAGCACCAACTGCCCCATCTCGTTACGCGCGAAGTGTTTTTATGCTGGATTCTGCCGGAAGTCAGAAAATACCGTCAACATGGGATAGAAATCAATATTAAAATTCCATTTGATTACTGGTGACTTCATTCTTATTTATTCCGATTCTTTGATTTGTAATGATATGATTTGAAAAATATTTCTGATCTTGTACTGCCCGAATTTCGAGAAATAAAGAAATTTTGTAAGAAGTATTATGAAAAAAAATTGTCTATTGTTCGTCTGTGTATTAAAGTGGGGCTCATGGCCATGACGTTGGCAAGGACAGATTTTGCTCTAAAATTACTTATTTCTCACAAATTAAGGGATTAAAAATCATAAATTTTAATTATGAAATAAGGATAAGTTTAGAAGACATAATATGTGAAAAGAAGTCACCATTAATTCAAATGGAATTTTAATATTGATTTCTATCCGATGTTGACGGGTTTTTTCTGACACTTCCGGGCAGAATCCAGCATTAAACACTTCGCGCGTAACGAATGGGGCAGTTGTGCTGGTCCGGGTAAACGGCCAACGGCGCAGTCGACTCTCGTCAAAAATTGAAGACTGCTGCTTTTATGGTGATTGCAAACTCTTAAAAAGTCATCAAAACAAGGTTTAATCAACGAAACAATGTTACCTAATCGTTAGCAATATATAAATCTACGAAAATTAATCACACATACTTGAGCTATCATTCGGTTCAATGATTTTATCCAAATGTTCGGACGAGTGTCTGTATGATGAAGAAATCCTAGCAAAGTACTGAAACTTTGAAGGACGATAGCAAAAAATCTGCCCAACTAGACTTGCAAAACCAAATGAACAATTTGAAGATCAAATGATAATAAAAATATATAGAGGTATTAGAATCCCCCAAAATTCCCTTTTTTCACCATAGCAACAAACCTAAAAGCTTAATTTTGACAATGGAAAATGTACGGAACAAAGCCATTTTTGAAGCAATTACGAATATTTTGATAACAAAAATGTTGACATATTATATATTTTGGAACGAGCTTGACCAACTGAATCTAGAGATACGATCGAAATAAACCACTTTTGATTCGACAGTTGACCAGGGGACAATGAATATTGCATGAGATGAGAAGAGAGAAAGAACCGTTTTGTTCACTCGGCGAAATGTGAAATTTAAGTGCGCAAAATGGGGTAAAATGGCCGCGCGCATCCAATACCGGCGGTGCGGATACGTGATTATTGCCGGAGCAAATGTGGGTTCCCAAGATGAATGTATGTGGTAAAGGCAGGATTTCAATTGTATTTTTGTTTTAGAGATCTTCCTCTATTGGCAATTTGAAGAAAGGTCACTTTCTCAGAAGTTCTTCACCATAATTCTGTGGTATAGACACTAGGAAATTGTCTGCTTTAAGCCAGAAGGATAAACCTTTTTGACTACTCAACTCTCATAAAACACCTATTTCCCATAATCCTTTCAATTTGAGCTTTTATGTTTTTCCTGCAACTTGAAATTTAAGCTTTGAATGTTATTAAGCACTTGAAGTTTACTAAATTAAAACTTGTTTGTTTGAGTAAGAGTTACAAATTATCAAGAAATATCTGCATCTCATGCCATTTGCCCTGTTTATATTTTTGCAACTTATTGGTGGCGTCTATTTGGTCCCAAACGATACCTCAACGTGTTTCAATTGAATCTACCCTTTTATTTTGTGCTATCCATATCATCACAAACATGTAGTAGAAATGGAAAATATTATCCATCACATTCTTAAAGTTGAATTAAGAAGGGGATGAATTTCCATTAAATTGGGTTCTACAGATAATGTATAGCATATATAAGTTGTTCAAACAGATAGCATATCACAAAAATCCTCTGGCTTCTCAATATTCTGGTTTGATAGTTCATGAAATTAGCCTCCTGCCTGGGCGCGAAAGACTAGTGTACTCTAGTACACTCTGAGGGTGACGTCACGGCCGGGTATTGTGTATATCGTGCCTGGATGTTGAATACAAAATGATGTGCAGAGAGAGATAAATGATTTTACCAATTTTTTTCAAGGAAGTCAATTCAAATAATTAAGGATCATATGTACAAATCTTTACTATCCCTATACAGGGTGACCCAGAAAAAAGGAAACCCAAGTTTGATCATCAATAATCTAAAAAATATTACCATGGTGATTATAAAATTTATATCACTGGAAAGTGCAACTCATTACCATTTTAATGATACCCCGCTCAGCTCACCAATGTCACGCATCACTGAACCTCATTGTTTTGAAAATGTCTTGGCAAATTGTGAGTGGTTCACTTTCACGCTCATTGATGATGGTTTGCTGCAAGTGCCGAAAAAGGAATCCAACTTTCATCATCAATCATTTTAAAAACATGACAGTAGTGATTATGACTTTTATATCACTGGAAAGTGCCACTCATTATCATTGTATTGATATCTCTTCAGCTCACCAATGTCACGCATCACTGAACCCATTGTTCTGAAATATCTTGCAAAGAATTGTGATTGATGCACGTGTCATGCTTCTTACATTATCCATGGGGAACTGAAGGTTCTCTGGTTGTCGTGACCAGTAACATGTTGAAATTACCTGGATGGTAAGATAAAGGACTAAATAAGTAAAAATTCCAACCCATTATCAAACTCATTATTTTAAGCACTGGAATGCTTTACTTAGATTTGTTAGGAATCTTTGAAGCAACTCATCTCAAGGAGTATGAAAGAGAACCTATCACAATTTGCAAGACAATTTTCAAAACAATGGGGTTCAGTGATGCAAGATGTTGGTGAGCTGAGAGAGGTATCATTAAAATGTAATGAGTTGTAATTTCCAGTAATATTAAATTCTTAATCACCACTGAAATATCCTTGAAGTTATTGATGATCAAAGTTGGGTTTCCTTTCCAGGCACATTCACACAAACCATCTCAGGGTCATGAAGTGAACCAGCGCACAAATTTACAAAGACCTTTTCAAAACAATTGGTTTAGTGATGCGTGACATTGGTAAGGGAACGAGTATCATTAGAATGGCAATGAGTTGCACTTTACAGTGATATAAATTTCATAATCACCATTGAATATTTTTGAAATTATTGTGATCAAGTTGGTTTCCTTTTTTCGGAAACACCCTGATAAACAATA
This sequence comes from Paracentrotus lividus, assembly GCA_940671915.1. NCBI lineage: Eukaryota > Metazoa > Echinodermata > Echinoidea > Camarodonta > Echinidae > Paracentrotus > Paracentrotus lividus. Next base: position 6,158,875 of record CALNVZ010000674.1, on the reverse strand, counting down.
GTATGAATAAACGATTTCCAAGTCTTAAATTGTGAGAGTATTATTGCAAACAATGAGTTTATTTTGATAATTTTCACTATTTTATATATTTTTAACTCCGAGTATACGATCGAGTTCTGTGAGGTGACGTACATTGTAGATCCGGTCGCTCACACAGTGCACACGCAACTTGAGCAGCTTGTTCCGTATACGTGTGCATGTACGTGTGTATTGTGTGTGTTGCTTTGCTGTATACTATACTGTGCATGTCTGTGGCTTGCTTGTGCGTGATGATTTCGTTATTCCTTGTTGACAAGTATTCAAGATCAAATGGGTGAAGTTTGGATCAAAATGACCTTTCTATGAATTTCGAAGACACATAGTGAAAGATGATGAAGCAAACTCACAAAGAAATTGATTAACAATTCTACTTACTTACTTCGAGGCCTATACCGACTGATTTTCGTATAAATTTTAAGGCAAAACCGAATTCATGAGACGGTATTATTTGCAAAGTGAAGCGCAAAAGCGAAGACTTAGCACATAGACATGAAGCTAGCTAGCCAGGCCAACCGCGCCGGCGGCAAGCGCAGACCGATTCCGCTAGCGACTTGGTTTTTCAAGAGCCGGCCGCATCACACGCGGAAGAATATCTTGCAATAACACGAACGATTAGCGTCCGCTACGCGATTGACCGGTGAGCATATCTCGATCAAATTTCATATTATTTCTCTTAAAATTAAGCTATAGGTCTATCGTATCATTTAGAGGGCAGTTACATATTTTGGAGAATGAGTATGTTCATAAATCTACTTTTATAAGCATTTACGTTTCGCAAATTGATCAACTGCACACCACAACTAGCTGATTTTTATACCGTAACACTATAACAGCCAGTATTTATTGACTTGTTTCGCCACGGTCCTCGTCTTAAAATGCTACAAATAAGAATATTGTAACAATGTAGAGGCATATTATTGACTGCATGACATCGCTTCATTTTTATTTCTGTTTTAAAATCATTCACATAAACTTAATAACGATAAAATAACAGTTCTGACACACAAGTAGATTCATATAAATGTGTCAGTGTGTACGCACGGCATGTCTTGTGTTTACTTCGCCAAGACCGAATTCCCGTTTGTGACGTCGACGGAGAGAACACTAGTGTTAGTACGCATCCCCGGGGAGCGAACTCGGAAAATATGGGTAGGGGTACATCGTTAAAATTCACTATTCTGAACTTATTTTGGGGGTTGAAACGCCACTCAGTATTTTTGATGGGTTGTAAGGATGCTATTAATATAAATATCTCAATATTTGGGATCGTCTTCTTAATTCAACTTTAAAGGTCAGCTGATTTCCCAAGATGAGACAAAATCCAGGGATAAGCGATCCCCTTTCTGCCCCCCTTTTCACCTCAAATTTCCAAGATTCTTTGAATGTGCTATCACATTGAAGATATCTTTTTCAAGTCTGGCAACATAATGTCCTAAGGAACACAGTCTTCACATGCAGTTTCCTGAATGCTTGTGATTGCGTACGTGTACGCCCACTTCATGTATCAGGCCTGCACGGATCTAGGATTTGAAAGTTGAATAGATTGAGCAGGCCATATTGTCTTGGAACAATATCAGCTCTATTATGTGTGACATGGGCTGCTACTTTCAATTGTGTGATGTAAAGCTGAATCTGCTTCTGTATACCCCCCCCCCACGATCCACAAGAAAAATTAAAAAGGACTTGGGTACAAGGATGTTAGTACATGCAACGCCATGTGCAATTTGAAACAATCACAGTTGAATTTATTATTGAATATCTGATGTTAACTTGGATATGTTTTGGGATCATAAATTTAGGTATAAGAAATTGTAGTATAGATAATTTCTTTTTTTTATTTTTGAAATGAAAGTATACATAAACATGTATGTATAAAAAATACTTGTCTTTAAACTTTAAGAAGCAAATTGACAGACACTTAAAATGATTTCACACCTTTTTTTTCCTCGGAAAACTATGGCAATAAAGAAAGTTGTCTTTAGGTTGAACATATTTTATTTCTTTGACCATATTCACCTATTTCCAATTAATACTTTATACTTACCAGTGTATATTATGTATAATAATAATGGTAACTAGTTTTGATATTAAAACAGCTACATGTTTATAATATTATTTTCTAAAAATCCTTAATTAGTACACTGTACATCTTCTTTTGAGTATGATGGAATGCTCCAATGCTCCAAATTTTATTGTCCGAGACGGATATTTGTTTTGCCCTTTTTCTTGTGGGCCTGGCAGTCGCTGAGCAGCGCCAGATGGACGTATAACCATATAATACAGCTACAATATGTAATTTGGTACTTGACTTTACTAAGGCCCTATTTTGTTTCCATTATTTTGGATATTTTATAAAAATGCTCCCCTTTTCGTCAACCCTGGACTGTTTCCAGTGAATTTAACAAACATCATTAAAAAAATCTGGCTCTGATTTGAACCAAATAATGAAAGGCTCCCCTGTTGGGATATAATCAACAATTAATTAGTCCTATTTTTAATTTTGGTAATTGAATTATCTGCTAGTAGTATTGTATGCACGTTATGTTGGCTCAAATTACTGCAAAATAGATTTCTATACTTTCTTTGCCAAACATGAGAGGCCTGTTTTTGCAACAAAAAACAAAAAAAAAAAAAAAAAAAAAAAAAAAAAATCAAAATTAAAAGCTGTGATTTGCTCTGTGTGTATATTGAAAATAATATTGGGTTTTTTAATCGCCATATCAATTACATATGGTCAAAGTGCTATGCATTCAACAAAGTATAATGATATAGAAAAGTGCACATAAAAAATATTGGCGGAAAATCATGTACTGGAAAACAAGTATTGAACTTCACGGTAACGTTTTCTTATAGAATGTGAAAATAATTGTCATATGTTTTTTCGCCTGTAAAATAATTTGCCTCTTTATATTATGAAGGACAAAAAAATGTTAGCCCCTTTTTTTACCCTCTTCTAAAATATGTAATTTCTAATTAAATTAAAGAGGTCCTGTATTTGGCTTGCCGTATTTAAATTTCTACCATACAAAAAGTTTTCTTTTTCTTTTCTTTTTCTCCTTTCAAATCATTTCAATATGTGCCTCATACAATGTACATGTATCAATTCATGTATGGTTTTGAACTTTGCACACAAAAAAGACAGAATAAATTGCCATTGTTTTGTCCTTTGTATTGTTTACAGAGGGATTTATATTGACGTTCAGGGAGAAATTCACTTCTGTGAGTAATATTGTAATAGTATTTTTTGTGGGAATTAAATTTTTGCTATTTACAGCTGCTGTATGTATCATACATGTTGAGGAGGATAGAGTCATGATTTAGTCCTGGAAAACTCCCAAAATATCTGGAGGAAAATGACAGACATGAACTGGCCTTGTGGGTCTTGCATGCAAAGAGAGAGAGAGAGAGAGAGAGAGAGGGAGATTAAAAGAGACAGAGAAGACGTCAAACCTTGGGAGTGGGGGAGAAAAAACATTTAATGAAAAAAAAGAGATGAAGAATTGACAGGCTCAGATTTAAAGCACGGAAAGACGGTCTGATTTGTTTAAACATTTTACCCAAAAAAAAATCAGGTTTTCTTCCCATTCTGAAATTAAATGAAGTGGCAATGTACCTGAATGATAATGACGTATTGCAAACGGGTTGCCGTACTTTGATCATGTTGATCCTGTAATTTACCAAGACAATCTTAGGGACAAGTTGGACGTGCTACGAATGATATATAAAGTGAACAAGGAGCTTTACTTATTCTTAACGGAATGATAACAAAATGTGGACAAGAGAAAGACGGGGTGAACGTAACAAGGACTAATATTAAGGGTGGTATCTCACTTCGCGGAAACGACTTTGACACAACTCTGAGACGGATTTGGGACTACTTTGAAACGATTTTGAAATTACTTTGAGACGGTTCAGAGACAGTTTTTGAAACTTGTCACAGAGACATCGCGGAGACGTCTCTGCAACGAAATGAAGTATCGGAGATGTCTCTAATACTTTTTATCCGTCGCGGAGACGTCTTTGCGAAGTGAGATACCACCCCTTACAAACCGACTAGCATAGTATCAAAGATATGATTTTGCAAAGGTTATGATTTTCAACCCGAGCAATGCCCATTTTCTGTTATTTTAAAGAATGGGCAAGGACGTTTTGAGAACTACTTCAGTGTGACAAAGGTCTAAAGAAAATAGATGGATGCAGTTATGAATGTAGAAGTAGAGCAAGAAATACAAATTGATAAAAAAAAACAAAAAAAACAAGCAAACAGAGTAAGAGAGAGAGATAAGGTAGAGAAAGCAAGAAACATATATTGTACATTTACAGTTGATCTTTCAAACATTCTTAGAACATTATGAATCTTCATCATAACATTTTCCTTTCTCAATATGCTCCACAAACTGTCAATATTGCCATCATACCAACAATGTTTGTTTGCATCACATCTAACCCTCTAATGACAATATAATAAATCATTATTTGGAAAACATTGTCAGACGGTTATTTGAAATCACAGCATGCAATAATCATTTTGATTCATGACCTCAGACATCTTCCTTTGTTTTCCTCCCTTTAATTAGTGATCCTCTTGAGTTCAAAATTAGTAGCAACGTTTTATCACAATGTCTTCCTCCTTTTTCTTTTTTGTTCCTAATTTTTGTCCTTCCTCAGTCAGTGTGGTTCCCTGTTGGGATAAAATTAGACAATGTCTAGGGTAGAATCGAGGAGTAGCCCACTGAAGTCACATAAAGCGAGACAGTGAGTCATAAAAAAGAAACATACTCCGGGGAAACTCGCTGGAAGTTTGTCATCTCCGACCGTCTTAGAAAATCTTTGACAATGTCATTGAGGAGAGCCAATTTGCTATTGTCTTAAAGGGCAATAATGAAGGAAATTTTCTTGATCCAAAAACTTATTGTTTTAAATAGGAATGACAAGTGTACATGTACCATGTCTGTCAGTTTGAATTCCACTTTGTAAATAGATTGTCAGGGAACAAAAACAAAACAAACAAATGAAACAAATAAGGAAAGCAAAACAAAGCAAAATAAAGTATCAAAAGCTAATTGAAATGACAGCCAGTGATTTGAATTATCTTTTCACATCTATCTGTAAATGTGCAAGAAAGACTGAGAATATTATTTGAAAGTAAGATGCATGCTAGTTGTATTTATAGAGTCCATAGAGGCATTGAAGTGGAGTGATAGAAGCATAGAAGCATTGAAGTGATCTAAAGTACTGTATGTCTTGCAATATTTTATAAAAGATCATTTTAATCTTTTTTTAAATGAAATATCACCCTTTACAAGGCTAATTTGGGAAATAAATTAAAGCTTCCTTTTGTGTTAACCATCCAAAATATCCTAAACCTAACATTAAACCTAAAACTGACCCTAACCATATCATACAAAGCCATATCCATAGTTTTTTCCTTAATTTTGGGTGGCTGTTGCAAAAGAAAGTAAATAATTTGGCCAATGTATGTGCATGTCATTTCTTCACTTATTTGGTAAAATACCCAAAGTGTACAAAGGATACTTGCCCCAAATATCTTGTTTTTAGAGAGGGCAAAAGATTGTGGACCCCCTCCCATCATGAGTTTAGACTTTTGAACCCTACAATGATATAGTGAAACAATATCAGGAAAGAGGAAATTAAAAGGGATCAAAACAAGATGGCCGCCGGCCGTGCCAGCAGTAGAGAAGTAGTGTGCTTGTCAGACAAGAAAGCACGGTGCCCGTGGACTGTCATATTTCTGAAATATCTAGGTGGAAATCAACACCTTGACTACCAAAAGACATGTAAGTCCCTTTTCTCTGATGGTGATGTTAATATCTTATGTGCCTTAGTGGTTCAGTCCCTCTCATTTGAATTTTACTTTTAGACTGAAGGTCTCGGGTTCAAAACCTGGTAAACTATGCTGCAGAAGTACATTCCAACCTTGGGCTTTACTCAAATTTTCAAATGACTACAAATAGTTGGGGGAAATGTGGCCTAGTGGTTCAGTCACTTTGCTTTCAATTAACTTTCAATTAGGAGGTTGGAGGTTCAAATCTCAATGTCAGTAAAGACAATTTGCGTGAATCAGTGTGCATGCCTTATTCAAAATATTCTATCAAAGCTGAGGGGATAGGGTGTAGTGGTTGAGACCCCCTGTTTTCAATTGATTATTCATCTGCAGGTCTTAGGTTCAAATCCTTGTCCCTGTCTTTTCATGTGTTTGATCATGTGAATAGTGCCCGATACAAAGCTTTTCTTTGCATACAACGTTCAAATCCAACTGATTTAATAAGTACGATATAAAATCAACCAATGTAAACAAATTAATGATAAAGTAGGCCCTCTAAGTTATATTTGAAGGAGATACATGTATATCAATTTTTTTTTAAACAACATTTAAAAAATCTTTACACGGAAGTGGTAACCAGGAAATATTTTTCCAATTAAACCTTTCATCTATTCATTCATATTTTGAAATTTTTATGCACTGCATAATGATTAAATTGAATTTGTAGTGAAGGCAGGAAAAATGGGCTTATCGTGGTTTTTAGTGACCCAGCTTTCTAATTGGATAGTTCTTATCACTGCACATCTGTTTTTCTATGGGTGTGTTCAATGTCCATTTTCAAATTGTAAACGGCAACATGAATCTTGATACAAAATGCAATTACAAAACGCTGATATAAAGAGAAACAAAGTGGGCATTCATTGTCCCCATTCCCGGTCGTAACAGTAAACGTGTTTCAGATCTCCATTCGGAGGAATATTTATACGCCGAAAAAGATGCGTTTTGAATCACGATCAGCTTCAATTTTACGACCTTGAGCATCGCGAAAGCAACGAAATGCGACACTGAACACAATTGAGTTTTCGAACGTCTTTAAATGTGCTCTCGCAGTGGAAGCTTTTGGTGCAAGTTGAAAAAGGCGCAGATGTTTGTTTTTGAGAGCGTGAAATTTAAAGACAATGGACATATAATCAGCTTTTAATTTCTGACACTGAACAGTGTACCGCTGATCGCGTTTGAGTTCTGTATTTTGTAATTGCGTTTTGTATCATGATTCATGTTAATCAGCGTTTAAATTTGAAAATAAACATTGAACACACCCTAAGTTGTTTTCATCTGCATACCGTAAACATTTTCCATAGTTGTGGAAATATATAAAGGTAGAATTTGTCTTTATATTTTCAGTTATTTTTTCACCTCAAATCTTTAAATACTAATATTTGAACTGTAGGCCTATATATTGCCTTAGTTACAATTAATGATGTTAATATATAAAAAAGAAAATATCATTATCATAGTAGTTGGAGAAGTAGAAGTAAAAGTAAAGAAAATAAAGAAAACTCCTTTATGTGGTTCTCTTATATTAAATCTTTGAATGAAGAGAAGTAGTGGCGATAAAATAAAGGTTGTTTTAAGATTTAAAGGCAAAAATTAACCACTAAATGCAATAAATTCTACATATTACTTGTATTCATTTGAGCCACATGACATACTTTACATGTAGATCATATTCAGCGACAGACTCATTTTAAGTTGTTTTCTCTCAATCTTTACATGCAACTTAGGGTGTGTTCAATGTCCAGTTTCAAATTTATACGCCAACATGAATCATGATACAAAACGCAATTACAAAACACAAACACAAACGCGATCAGCGGTGCACCGTTCAGTGTCAAAAATTTAAAGCTGATTATATTTCCATCGTCTTTAAATTCCCCGCTCTTAAAAAACAAACATCTTCTCCTTTTTTCACTTGCACCGGAAGCTTCCACTGTGAGGGCACATTTAAAGACGTTTGAAAACTCAATCCTGTTCAGTGTCACATTTCGTTGCAATCGCGATGCTCAAGGTCGTAAAATTGAAGCTGATTATGTTTCAAAACGCATCTTTTTCGGCGTTTAAATTTTCCTCCGCATCAAGATTTGAAACACGTTTACTTTTACGACCGGGGATGGGAGACAATGAACACACACTTTGTTTCTCTTTATATCAGCGTTTTGTAATTACGTTTTGTATTATGATTCATGTTGACGTATATATTTGAAACTGGACATTGAACACACCCTAAACTTGATACCCACTTGCAAATCTGATCCTGCCATTACCTTTGCTAGTTTATGTTAAAATAAACAACAAATTCAAGGAAATATGATGACATTATTATATCCTAGATCCTGTATTAACCCGTTGGGGACTGAGCATGAATATATTCGGGCTGAGGTCTATGGGAAATGTGTGTTATAGCCAAATCAGCTCGTCTCCAACAGGTTAATTAAATCATGAGTGCTTTCGTCTCGGAAGTGGAATAGTGTGAATGATTTTACTAGTGTGTAGAGAGGAATAAGACTTTTAACAATGGTATGTATTTTTGTTTAATTAATACCGTATAGATTCTTGGAAAGTTGCTGTCTTAATTGAAACACTTAAGAATATTTGCCGGGTTATTATTTTGTTAAGAAAAATTATTCATCTTTTTCAATAGGCTACTTCAGTGGTATGTGCAGCTCATATCTTCCTTCTTATTCATATTTGATATGCATAATCTAAAAGTTATTAGAGCAGAACTATCACGGAATTGATGTGTTTTAATTAAACTGAGGATATGCATTGCTATTTTAAGTATGAATGAAAGTAAATTTCACTTGAAGAGGAAGTGAATATGAGGATCATTTATACTTTGCGATATTGACATTGTCAAGAGCCTTCTTGAAGCACTTAAACCTTTTTTTTTCTGTCTCGTTCTTAGGTGTTACTGTCTTCTCTCCTATTCTCTCTCCATATATATGTCAGTATCTCTATTTTATCTGTATCTCTTTTTCTCTCCCCTCCCCCGCTCTCTCTCTCTCTTGCTCTTAGGGTGTGTTCAATGTCCAGTTTCAAATTTATACGCCAACATGAATCATGATACAAAACGCAATCACAAAACACAAACACAAACGCGATCAGCGGTGCACCGTTCAGTGTCCAACATTTTAACGTGTTTATACGTCGATCGTCTTTAAATTCCCCACTCTCAAAAAACAAATATCTTCTCCTTTTTTCAATTGCACCGGAAGCTTCCATTGCGAGAGCATATTTAAACACGTTTGAAAACTCAATCCTGTTCAGTGTCGCATTTCGTTGCAATCGCGATGCTCAAGGTCGTAAAATTGAAGCTGATTGAGTTTGTAAACGCATCTTTTTCGGCGTTAAAATTTTCGGCGTTTAAATTTAAATTGAGATTTGAAACACGTTTATTTTTACGACCGGGGATGGGAGACAATGAACACCCTCTTTGTTTTTCTTTATATCAGCGTTTTGTAATTGCGTTTTGTATCATGATTCATGTTGGCGTATAAATTTGAAACTGGACATTGAACACACTCTTTGGCTCTCTCTCTCCTTATAATATGTGTCTGTCTGTCTGTCTATTTCACTGTGTTTCTCTCTTTCTCTCTCTTCGCTGTTATGAGTACTGTAAATGTGGAAATTTTCGTGGTACATTAATTTTCGCGGATTTCGCGCAAAGATCGTAGGGCGCGAATTTAAAAACACGCGAATATATAAGCATGCTTTCTTATGCATGCTTTACATAGGTTAAATTGCGTTCGTACGTAAATGCAGCGCGAATTTAAGAACCCACAAATATGTTTTGAGGCCTCTAAGCGCGAAAAATTAATCGCGCGAAAATAACAGCGAATACAGTATTCCTATTATTTCTACCAGACATGGGAGACCAACATCATTGGTGATAATGTGCCACCAAATATAAAAATCAGAAAAATGAAAAGGAAATCTTTCATTGTTCTATAATATATCTGATATTGAGTCTGACTTCTTTTCACCTCCATGTCTTTCTCATTCTATCTCCCTCTCCAATTCGTTCTATTTTCTCAGTTCTGTTTCTTCCCTTCCTCCCAGTGTTGAAGCTTTTTCCCATGTTTCATATTTCACCTGGATGTTTCTGACTTTATGATCTTCTTATTTATCTTTATGTTTCTTAACACTGACAGTCTAAAATTGCCATTGGTTTACATTTTATTATAGCATAAGTACAAATCATTGTAAAAGATCCATGTTTATATTTTGAAGTATTATCTAATAGCATGGAACTAATCTGCAAGCACAGACTCAATTTGACACTAGAACAAATTTCAGTCTAGAGTCGAGACTAGCCTCCAAACTCACTTTCTGTGTCAAATAAGGGAGAAGCTATAGTACACGAGTGAATCTAGTTCTTTACTTCAGACCCTAGTAAGCGAACAACATGGGTTTGTGCCTGCAAACTAGCATGGAACCTTGTCTTTAATTTTTAACTTTATATCCTCTTCATAATGGTCCCACTGAGTAATCTCTTTTTGGCAAACTATCCTGCTGTTGAAATCAATACATTGTGTATACATGTTTGGGTCCATATCAACTTCAGCATAGCTTTTCATTTGCAGATTTTGGCTGAATTACCGAGGTTGGCAAACCGGTATGAAGTTTCAATTGGGTTATCCAGCTATCTGGATTAAGGACGTATAAATATATGATTTTGATTGCTGGGGATTAAGTGGATGGATTAGCCGTGCAGACATACATGAGTCAATATGGATCAGTAGATTCATTCAGAAATCAAGTATATATTTTTTCTTGTTGCAATCTCTTTCAAAAGTAGAGCGAACTTGTCTCGAAACACGCTTGAGGTGAGATCTGGATCTACATTTGTATCTACATAGCTTTTACCCGTGGATCAATGTAAAAGATACAGAAATGTGCCAGCTTCATTATGTACTCATCTTGAAAGCTTTTCCAAAAGGAGTGAAATTGTTCTCAAAGCACGCTGGAATTAAGATCCACATTAACCAAAGTTTCAAACCATGGATTAAATGTGTTGACTTTGTTCTCATTTTGAAAAGACTTTTCCATTTCTGACAGGAGTAAAGTTATTCTTGGAACATAATAACTGAAGTGCGATCAACATCAATCGATGATGCTTAGATGAAAAGATACAGGCATGAGCTGACTATGTTTTTATTTTGAAATAACTCTTTCAAAAAGAGTGAAGTTGTTCCCGAAGCACGCTTGAAGTGAGATCTGCATCAATCAATGGAGCTTTATACTGCTTAGACCTAAAGAAACATAATCTGACTATATCGTTGTCTTTACAAGGAACAGTGCTCTGTGCACGTTTTAAGCCTAGATGGAAATGTGTCAGTTCATCTGGTGACAATGTTTTTCATTTCAAATGGTTCTTTCAAAAGGAGGGAAGCTGTTTTTAAGCAGTGTTAACGACAATGTTTCAGCGCTTCCTATCAAACCTATGGTTCTTTCACTTAGTTTTCACTTAGTTTTCACTTAATTTTTGGCAGTAAGACATGTTGCTCATTATTCAGTTTAAGTTGATTCTGCAAAACATGATGGGACTATGTTTTCTTCTTGAAATGGCTTCACCCAGACAGAAATGCATGAAGTAGGGCCAAACTAAGTGTTTTCATTTTTAACCAACTCTTTCTAAAGGAACTGTGTTGTTCTATGAACACTGTTTAACTGATATTCACAGCAATGCATAATGTGACTGTGTTTTCATCCGGAACTGAATGTTTCAAGAGGATTGAAGTTCTTCTCAAAGCACACTTGAAGAGAGATCCGCAGCAATTGATACAAGTGACTCAAGTCGAGTGAATCGATCAAAATGTCATCTTAGGAGGCCGGTTTACAATCCAAACGTGAAATGATCCTTCTTTTAAGAATACTTCCTCATATAGGCCTACGTTCCTCTATGGTTATGCTGTACGATAAGCCAGCATATAGTGGTTGAAATGATATTCTTCAGTTCTTCAGCTTGCTACATAGTCATATTTCTGGTATAATACAGCAGAATACATTCATTCAGTCAAATTGCTGGAAAATTTTGGATCAACAATAAATCAAGCGGGATGAGATTAAAGCAGAATGTTTTAAATTGAGTGGTGTTCTTTTTTCTTTGTCTATGTTTTGATATAACAGTGGATATTCGGGAAACCAATTGTGGCGTCATACTTTGGAATAGATTCCTGTTTTAGAATTATGAGAAAATTTAAGACCAGTGCTATAACCTGGTTGATATTTCAAGCTGGATGTTTAAGATTCTATTGGTAGTGTGTCTGTGTTTTGAAAGAACAATGGATATTGGAGGAACATAATGCTACGGATTCATTATTTTAAGTTGCCTGAAAATTTTGAAACAAGAATATATAATGACATAACATGTTTGTGATTCAGTTGGAAATATTTTTGTCTCTGTATTGAAACAACACTGAACGGAGTAAATGGAATATGGCACAATACTGTAGACGTAATACAGAGTACAATCATTAGAACAAGTTTCAAGTTTTGTCTCTGTCTTGAACATGGATTAAAAGTGGAAGAAACATATTGCTACACTCAAAAGTTGGAATATATTCATGGAAATATCTGCACATTTGAAACTACCAATTGAATCCATATAGACTCAGGTGGAAGTACTCCTGTAGCTATTTTGAAAGAACATTGGATTATCATACACTTTTCTTGGAATAATGAGGAATAAAGTGACGATTAAACCAGATTATAGAGCAAGTGACATGTTTGAGAGGTAGCATTCCTGTCTTCATCATAAAAGAAAATTGACACAGCGAACAGGTCAGCTTGAAGGATGGATAGTGAACCTTCTAGACGCCGCTCATGGTTCACAATCAAACGTGAAGCGAGACGAAGTTCGCGTAAAAGTCAAACCTACTCAAAGAATAATGTAAGAAACTGTTAAAGTCTTTAAAAGAAGAGGATGGAAGCTAGTGCACATTATATGAGTCAATATGAAGCCTGCAATGTAGGTTTTAGGCACTGCAGGAAAGAAAAACTACTGGTAGATAAAATGTAATATATTCAAATCATATTCTTTTGAATAGAGTGAAACTGACCAGAAATATTTTATATGAAAAAAAAGGGCAAAGAAAATGGAATCCAATTTTCTTCGCTCATTTTTTTATTTTTTAAAATTATATTCTATAATGTAATGATGCCACCGGAACCAGGGGGGCAGGGGGGGCACTGTGACCCCCCACTTTGTCATCCACCCTAAAAGTGCCCCTTTTCATGACTAAAAAGTGTCCTTATTACTCCATATGTCTTTTAAAACCCAAATTTTCGGCTCGCGCTTTGCGCTCGCGGATACGAAATAGGGTCTATAGTGCACAATAAACTCAAATTTTAAGCTCATAATTTCCAACACACTCGCACTTCGCTCTCGCGGATACTTAATAGGGTCTATAATGCACAATTAACTCCAATTTCGAGCTCACAATTTTCGGCTCACGCTTCGCGCTCGCAAATAGTAAATAGGGTCTATTATGCACAATAAACTCCATTTTAAGCTCATAATTTTCAACTTGAGCTTCGCGCTGCGGATATTTAATAGGGTATATGATGCACACTTAACTCAAATTTTTCGGCTCGCGCTTCGCTCTCGCAGATTGTAAATAGGTTATATGCACAATTAACTCAAATTTTCAGCTCGCGCTTCGCGCTCGCGGATACTAAATAGGGTCTATAATGAACAATTATCTCAAAACTTTAGACTCGCGCTTCGCGCTCGCATTTCTTTTGTTTATCATTAATAAAATTAAACATAAAAATTATCACTAATTTTATTATTTACAATAAAGAATTATATATTTGCCTACTTTGCTATTCGTCCTCGAATCGCCCAACCAACGATACTTTTAACCGAAAACTTTTTGCTCTATTGTCTCCTATCTTCCCCTCCCCTGTTGAGAAGGGCGCCCTCTCGTGATGAGGGCACTCAGCCAAAACATACCAACAAACTTCCTCTTGTCTGCATACCACCCTAAAACTTTAAGTAGTGATGGAACGGGTGGACGGAGGGAGGATTGTAGGCAAAATATATAATCTTTTTGTAAATAATAAAGAAATTAGTGATAATTTTATGATTTACCTTCAAAAGAATGATATATTTGCCTTACTTTGCTATACGACCAAGCACCGATTTGTTACTGGGGAGTACAACACCTACAGTTTTAGATAATAAGGATGACGCCGTAAGCAATGATAGAACAAAGAGAAAAGTTTCCTTCCATCGCAGAAACGTTCACCCATATTTGCGATAAACATACACTCTTTCCACGGGGAAATTCCCTTAAAAAAAACATGTCCCCGAAAGGCCGTCCTTCACATCGATTTTATAAAAAAGTCCCTAGGATAAAACTAGGTACCTTTGGTCCTTCGGGTCCGCATCTATCTCGAGATAGTACTCCCAGGTATCTGGTCCGAAAGATTCCATTGATATAACCAATTTGGACATTTTTCAGGAATCAAAGATGTCTTCAAACGGCGCCACATTCCTGTCAGTGCGCAACGATGAAAATTGACTAAAGGGACGTTAGGAAAATTTTTAACAGACCGGAAATTCTGTCTGATATTCGTTCAAAGCATGTCGAAAGAGAAAAGATGAATATCTCTATAATTTCAACCTAAGTGGGCTCGTTGAATAGAAGAGGAACGAGGCAATAACTTAGCGTTTTCCCCGAAATATACAAATCGGGGAGAAACCTTTGGAAGATTACCAGGCGGAACCTAGAAGCGTGGTGTGAAGGAGGGTAAGCTAGGACCTGATGTCCTCGCGACCACTCAAAATTAGAGGACCCGAAGGTTGATAGGGACTCTTAAGAGATAGGAAAATAAATGAAGTGATGACAGAAGAACCGCTGAAATGACTGTCCTTCGATAATAATTGAATAGCTGGGGATAGCGAAAAAGCTGGGATAGCTGGAATAGCTGATCCAAATCCCTCTGGTGTACAGCAGAACATTACCCCCTCGAGTGAAAGATGATGAAAAACGTATGAACGGGAGAAGTATTTTCTCGGAACCACAGAAATATTACCGTTCGGAAGAAGGGTTTTACTAGTGGAGATACACACTACTCCCTTAGGTCGATGCAGGAGCACAATCGGTCACATCCCTGGAAGCTCGAATTGACTTCTTGCATAACGCTGAATAAATAAAAGGGAAACGTTTTAGGTGTTCGAGATTAGCTTAACCTTTGCTGTTAGCTTAAGAACTCACCACCACGGCAGTGTTTATGTTTCTCCGCTTACCTCAGACGGGAAAAACTATCGCAACCAGTCCTGCCGGCCCTGGGTAAGAGAGGAGGATGATAATCGTCGACGTACTCTGCCCTATACTTCCTTAGTGAAACAGGAGAATACTACCGGAAAACCAAGGGATTTTCGGTTCAGTTCCGGATATTGAAACGACAACTGGGTAACCAAAACTATCTCCTTATATAAAACCTAACTCAGAAAACAGAAAGATTTTTACTGACTTGAGGAAGCCAAACTGAGGAGAAGTCAACTGAGCGTCGGCCTTTGCGACTCAGTCGTTTGAAATCTAATGATAACAGCGACCACTCTGCAAGTTGAGGTCAGCTATACGTGTGGGGAAAAAGGAAAAGGTTTAAACCAATTATTTTTCCCAAAAATCGGTAAGTGCGAAGCGACTGGACCTGAGTTTTCGTTGTTGCATCAGAGCTAGAGCTTGAAAGTCTATTCTGCTCCTAGCGCAGTGAGAGTTAAATCCTCTATGCGAATGAAATTAAGACACACCCTCTCGGATGTCTGTTTCAACCTAAACTGTCCGGCTATCTTAAAGGGTCCTTGAATTGAAGTGAGGAAGAACTTTCTCACATTTCAGGCTCTCCAAACGTCGTTGAGAAAGAAGGTCTCGGAGATCAATCACCGAAGTCAAGGGGCCTCAGATAATGGACTCTCCCTCTAACTGTGAAGCATATGCGGTCAATTAATTGAGAACGGAGGCGCTCCCATGTCTTCCCTGGGAAGTGAACTCCTTAACCGCCCAAAAAGGAATATGAGGTTTAATTTCAGTAGAAGGAATTCTAGACGGAGGCGGACTGAAATTCATGCTGGAAAAATCTCAATGAGATCGAACATTGAGAGGTCACGTTAAAAGTCTGCCAAATTGGGAACCTGGACCCAACAACTTCGATAGTCAACATGACATCCTTAATGTAATAACACTTAAAAATCTCCTCAACGCGATCCAAGACTCTCTAAGTAGATCGGAATAACAGTTCTACTATCTCCAAACTGGGTCTCGTCAGATGATTCGCGGGTGTCCTGGTGAGTCCCTAATACATGGGAATCAACTTCTTAACTCAATCAAACATTGATGCAGTTTTAGAACTTAAGTCTGCTGCTTGGTCCTCCCAACTGAGACTACGTGTATCGAGTCTCCGCTTTTGGGGAAGGAATGTAGAAATTAGACACAATTTAGGGTAGATTGTGACTTTCTCGATTTCTTCCTTTGAGCTATGTTTCCCGACACGGGACACGTTAATTGGTTTGGGTGGATGACTCTTGAAGACATCCTGGATCGAGGTTTTCTCAAAGTCTAAAATGAAGACCGAATCTGATTGCCGAAACGATAATAATCGTTTGAGATCGGGAAAACAAATAGTCGTTCCATCGGACCTAAAATTTTTCCAAACGTAGGTGGAGGTCACCTCAGGCGCTTTCCTCCCATACTAAAAAAGGATGAGAGTTCGAAGCGGATCTGAGCTTACTCCCTATCCTTGACTTCTACCCCACTGAACCGTATGATTCCCTCGATCCGACTGTTGTGATGAGAGTGTTTAGTCTGACTTCCTTGTCAGACGGTTATCCAGTTCGTAGGAAAAGGTTGGACTTTGAGGATTGTAATTACACGTCAAAAAGTAATAACAGAACTGGAGGTGATACAAGCTTTTCAAACTACCTTAAAGTTCTTTGGCCGAATTCTCGGCCTCTGAAAAATCCGACCCCACCGGGATTTTGGGTCCACCGGAAGCCAGTCCAGTGAAACTGGGGATAACCACCATGACCCCAAGATGTCTCAGAATCTCTTTTGATAGACACTGTCCCTCTGGTGGACAAAGGCGGAGCAAAAGACTCGACCGTTGATGAAGATTTTTCAAGGTAAAAAATTTCTCTTGTCTGAACTCGAATCCAGTTCTGAGTCTAAACCTCCCTTCATTTGACTATCGGGATCGATCAGCCCAGTTACAAGAGAAACTTCTCTGATCATGAGATTCAATTTAGTGACCCGTATTTCGTCTGTTATCTCCAACATTTATTGACGATAATGTCTGAAAAGGAGGGGTCCTAGTTCTCCTGAGTGAAGAATAAATTCTCGCCTTAAACCTTTCCTTCATTCTTCCTAGTATGAGTTTAGGTAGAAAATTTAAGGCTCTGTATCTCAAAATCTAATTTCGGAATCGCTGAAATCCTGAGATACTTCCGGTTGAATCCTACATACAGATCGTATATAAGTAAAAGCTCGTTATTTTTCTCGGACAAACTCCGTTGAGTCCGAAAAACTGAGTAGTGAACTTCTTCTTCTGAAGAACAAAACGGACCTCTATCAGATAGACGGGCCTAAAACGTCGCAGTTACGATAATCAAACAACATCGAAGCGTGAACTGAATATCCTTGCAAGGGTGGGGCATGATCTGGTATCAAACACCCCCCCTTTTTTTCTTTAAGATAGAGAATCTAAAGTTTTCTCAATGCGGATTCGTGAGAACCGAACTCCGAAGAGGAGAGGTTAACTCCCTCAATCAGTGCGTGTCTTCTTAGTCTCCGAGGAAATCCCTACCACGGAGTGGTTGGAGTGACGCGACTCTGAAGGAAGAACTGCTGCGACGTCTGCTCCGAAATTATCGTTCCGGGTAATTACGACATTGTAGGAATTAACCCATTCCGAGCGACTCCGGTACCAATCCTGAGTCCCCTTCGTGGGTCTCGAAATTCGCTTCCGAACTCGCAAGGAGAGCTTCTATTTCCGCCCTAAACTTGCGAAATCGATCTCCTCGGGGAAGAACTCGAACCATCAAGTTTACTAGATAGGTACTCTACCATATTTATAAAATAGGTCGATATTGAAGAAATAGACCGAGAAGGGAATATCGAAAGCCTTGAAGAAGAAATAAATTTTCTAAACACCATAATGTTCCGTGAAGGAAGATATTCCGACAATCATGATAGATTGACCACCCTCCTGACTCATTAACTTCTGGATCGAAGTCAAGTCAAGGTGACCTAGTCAAAGGAATAGGAGAACCATCCCATCCCAAGCCGTTCATATCGCAATCAAATTGTGGTGAGCGATAAGACATGATAGCTGTAGAAAGATCCTTCCCTTAAGGAAAAGGTGATATGAGGTTCTCGTAATAATTTCACCGGCGGAAAATGGGACGTGGACGTGGACTCGACGAAAAGTCCCCACTTCTGCATCCTTGTGAGTGGTAGTGAACTCCGACTTTGATCACGATGAAATAACTACGATGGTATCTGACTTGATTATTTCCCATAACCAAACAACATGATCATTCTGTCTACAAATGAATCTGTCGGGATTGATTTACCAGGGCAGGCAAACCATGGGAAATCGAGATGTAGAGAACAACATGACTGTAACCGATTCTGACATGATATATTCAACAGAGATCGATTTAGGTGAGATCGATTTATTATAATCGATTGTTGTCTATGATCGATTCCTCGGGGATCGATTTGGGCGGATCGATTCAAAATTGATCGATTTGGTCGATCGATTCATCTGTGATCGATTATGTTGTAATCGATTCAATCGTGATCGATTTGTGTTGTGATCGATTCAAACTGTAATCGATTTATTGTTTGTGATCGATTCAATCGTGATCGATTATGTTGTAATCGATTCAAACGTGATCGATTATTTTGTAATCGATTCAAGTTGTAATCGATTATGTTTGTGATCGATTCAACTGTGATCGATTATGAAGTGATCGATCGATCGATCAAGTTCATGCGGTTGAGTGATACGATTTACCTAACGATATCGATAACGATACCAATACTGGCTATCGATTACTAGACCTATCTCAGGTGGCAAGCCAACCTTCGATCGATCTCGATCATGTTGGAAAGATCTCACGATCGATCCTACAACTTCCACTAGATCGATTCAAGACATGATCGTAAACGAAGTTGCCCTCCTCGATCCCTCACCAAGATCGATTTGGGGTGCGTCGCTGGGATAGGCCGACGATAGGCGACTGAACCCGTCCCCAGGAGTTCACATACGTGACTCCCACACGACGACTTTCCGGGGGGCTCGCGTACCGTAAGTTGTGGACTTACCAACTGCCACCGGCCCATACTCGCCCCCGGGCGGGGTTGTGAATCCCGACTTACTTCCGTTGAAAACAGATGTTAAACAGCTTTCGTTCCCCGTCTAACTGCTTCTTCCCCATCTAACTGCTTTGCGGCCTCTATAAAATATGCAGAGAATCCAGACTCGTGCCTTCCTGGTAGATGAGACTCTCCGATGAGTCGGCGATGTTTGAAGTCTCCGAGATACAAAATGGATGAAAGTCTTCTTCCTTCGGAATAAGAAAACACTCTGCAATATATGAAAAGAAAAGACACTTATACAAAGGAGTTTAGACTCTGCCCTGGGACAGGAAGGGTCACAAAGGCCTCTCCCCACCCAACAAAAGGCTACACTGAACTGTGTGAAAAGAAGCGCGGAACGGGAGAACAAAGGCCCGCACCACAAGGGTGTAATATAAAAACACGTACGTAATGAATGTCAATCAAAAAGCAAGGAGAAGGCGCCGTAATTCCAACAGAATTACTCAAAAAACGGCCTCAATTTACTCCCAATAAATAGGAAACCACGACCTAGACATTGGCTAGGACAACTAAGAGCAAGACCCACAAATTAGGCATCAAAAAGGTTCACAAAAAGTGAAAAACAAAACCATTTGCGGGAGCAAGTTCTCGAGGTTACTCGCTCGGCGGCAGCCCGATGAGAAAAGAGGAAGTTTGTTGGTATGTTTTGGCTGAGTGCCCTCATCACGAGAGGGCGCCCTTCTCACAGGGGAGGGGAGATAGGAGACAATAGAGCCAAAAGTTTTCGGGGTTAAAGTATCGGTTGGTTGGGCGATTCGAGGACGAATAGCAAAGTAGGCAAATATATCATTCTTTTGAAGTAAATAGCAATTTTTCTGTGCACCCCTACTTATCTGAACACTTTTCTCTTAAAGCCTCTGGTCTCAAGTGCCCCTTTTCCATCGTTACCCCCCACTTTCAAATTCAATTCAATTCAATTCAATAATGGTCTTTATTTGAACAATGCTTCGCAGCCAAAGGCTGAATTGTGCATGTTTACAATCATTTCAAGTATACATTTGATAATACATTGCATGAATAATAACAACTTATAAAATGAAATGATTTACCATATTTTTACATTGAATAAGAATAGGTAATTACACATAAAGATAAAATAACATAAAAATTATAAAACAGAAATATACATGGTTAAAATGCAAGAGAGACTAAAACTTTCTATAAAATGAGATTCATGTTTATGAAAAATGTTTGCGTTATTTTCCAAATATACAGTACTCAAAAGCTGGCAAGATATTCCAAATTCTAAAAAAATTTGTATTTTGAAAGTTCTGGTGTTGCAAATTTGTTTCGTTGAAAAGTTCAGATATTTAAAGGGTGCATATTTGTATGCTACGATATAATTATGCATTGGTATAGTAATTTTGGCTTTGTAGATTTTGTTTTACTTTTAAATTGATTCTACCTTTACATGTACATGTATATTTTTGTAAGAGATAATCAGTAATGTAATTCATTCGTTCCGCCGCCTCTGCACCGGACTCATGGAATTTAATTCTATTTTTTGTTGATAACTATCTTTTTTTTAAACAAATGAATGAATTAATAATAGCATTCAGTAGTTTGATTTATTGTCGATTTATGAGGCTTTCATAAAATGTTCTTATAATCATATGCAATCTTTTAACAGCAAAAAATTATATAAGGAAGTTAATAGATTTCAAGAAATATTGTTATAACATGAGAAGACATCATTGCTTGTATTGATGATTAAATAGGGTCATAAACCAGGATATGAGTAATGCTATATCTATATACAGGTGGGCTGTATACAGAAGAGAAGATACACATAACGTACATGTAGGCTTAAATAGGAAAATGGCAGAGGACACCAAATTTCTAAAATATGTGACACATTGTAACCTGTACATCAGCAGATCTGCATTACGTTTTAATAATGCATGTAGATCTTGTTAAACAGACATAAAAATTGAGAAGCGCTGGGAGCAAATGCATGGGCCCCAAAATCTGAAACTCCTGACCATCAAAAATTAGAAATATATACAGGAGCATCATACACACAAACTCTATCAATCCTGAACCTACATGCCAGGGCCCGTATTCAATAAAGGACTAATGCGGCAGTCACAACTCGTCGTAGGCTACGGGGCACGTGCCATCAACGTAGCCTGCGTTGTATGTGCAATGCACGCACAGGTCCTGGGTTAACTTCTGCGATTCCTGCGTTTCTGTAGTAAGGGTATTGGAAAAACTTCCTGCACATCGTACATGCATTGCACTTGCGAGGTACCTCCGCTGCACGAATTTTCTACGAAATCCATCGTAGGGAGTTGCACGTCGAAGGTACGGCGAGTTGTGACCGCCGCATTAAGCATTTGTCCGAAGTCTAAGTATTTTTTCTAAGATTTTGTCTAAGATAAGAAAAATGCCTTAGCCGTATTCCAAACATGTTGGGCTCTTTGTCTACGTTCAGAAAAAAATAAGCAAAAGTCTTAACTTGTTATGATGTCACAAAGGTCGCGCAGAAGCAAAATGACAAAAATAGTTGCGCTCAACAAAGGGCCTTATGCCCTACGCAATCTGTATAAAATACGCTTATGAAAGTTTCATTTTTCCATTTTGAAATAAATTTGTAACAATTTATGGATGTCTTTACTATTTAGTTTATATATCACGAATAGAATTAAACTGTTTAAAAGTTTAAGATGCTTCACATTGCAGATTATTTCTAAAATGTATCTGATTATTTCAAAAGAATTTGATTAATGTTGTCATGTTTAGTTTGTGGTTTCAAATGAGCTTGCGGTATAATCAGCATATAAGTTAAGCCACTATGTAGTAGGCTTGAAGTTAGGATAAAATTTTCATTTTTATGTGCGTATTTGAAGGCGCATCACAATTTAAGACTTTTGGCTTTAATAGCCAAAATCTAAGAATTCATGCTTAAACTGTCAAAATTGGCAAAGCCAAAAGTATTAAGTTAAGAAAAAAAATCTTAGCCATTTTTGGTTTATGGATTGCGCATGTTTGCTTAGAATGTTGTCTCAGCCAAAAGATAAGCAAAAATGCTTAAATTTCATGCTTAAGTCGTTTATGGAATACGGGCCCAGAAGTTATGGTGCTCTAGTCCATATTTTGAAATATGGAACAGTGCCTGTTATGGCTGTGTAATGTTCTCACATGGTACGTACATATTTGCTTTATCACCGCACCATGATACAAGCATGAAATAGACCATGTTGGTAGAAACACCTGATGAATATTGAGGGATGGGCCCCATTAAGTGTGAAAGCGCCCCTCTGCCTTCAGCAATATGGTATGTATCATCATGGCCACTTTCACACTGACAGGAATAAGTTCATATCCTGGATATGTACCTTTATACCGTAAGTGAGGAGGGGGTATACATGAACATGTTGGATCAATGTTAATTGGATCTCCCCTTCCCTGTCATGACTTCCATTAATAATCCCTCGATAGGGAAGAGATAAGTGATAACTAACGAGCGAGACTGGGGTGGGATGCTACATGCTACATGTTGCAAAGACCTGTTTTCATACTATTCCCAATCCCCTGTGTGAAATTATTTTCTTCAAGGGATTGAGAGTGGCCTTTGGATCGATCCATAGAAGATGGGGTCTCTTCTTGCGCTCAACCACTTTCCCTAGTTAATATCCAAAATATAGACGAGTTACATAAATTGATAGGGGGTCACATTGTCTCACCCTCTCCCCCTTAAAGGCCTCTGAAACTCGACAGGGGCTTACGCATGGGTCGGACTACTGGGGATTAACATTCGGACAGCACGAACCTGACAAGGTTGACCGAATTCAGTCAGTAAATAGGGTCAGTAGCTTCGGATTCTCGAGTCCTTAACAATTCTTAGTTTATATAGAATCTCAACGTGTAAATTCAAAGAGAGGACTTGTATAATGCTCCATTTCAAAAACAAAACATAGGTTAGATTTACTTTGGAATTCTGGTTAGTTAGTCTAGCCATGAAGGATGAACTCCAGACGCGTTGTCGCTGAAGATTACGCAACACGCCTCAGGCTCTGATTGGAATGTTATTATTTCATCCGAGATAAGGTGATTTTCCCCATGTTTTATCAAATACATCCCTTCAAATTATCACCACCGGACACAATTTCTTCTTAGGTCCCTGGTTTCTTAAAGGTTAAGAAACCAGGGACCTGTCAATCAGCCCTTTGTTATCATTGTCCTGCAGGCCTACAATAATTGTACATATTGCATAACTCATATTTCCTGCATGGTGTTTCACCACCTTTGTTCGTCAAGTTACGAATGACTGGAACATGTTTTTGGTTGCTATACTAATCACTTTCTGAATCATTTAGCACAAGAACTGATCACCAGTCATTCGTAGCGTACTAACAACTTGGCGAAACACCACCAAGCTTTTACAAAGAGTTACAAGTGTAAGTTGCAGTATCATTTCGCACACAAACGTCATAATAATAATAATAATAATAGTTAACATTTATATAGCGCTTTATACACATTGTTTCAAAGCGCTATTACAAAGTATTACATAATGAACATAAGATATAAACAAGAAACATCAATTACATAACATAATAAATTGGCTTACTGTGTTATTATACAGAAAAATGAATTAATTACAATTATGGTAACATCCACCCAAGCAGCAATTTAGGCTCATGTGGAAGGGAAAAACACCATTTCCGAAGACCCCAATTTTTAGTGTTTCAGAAGGAAATGATCTTGAGGTATTCAGTGAAAACCCTCAAAATTTGTATTGTTGTACTATGTACATGCAGCTTATGAGCATTTGTCTGTAATTTAGCTATTTAATTTTTCACTCCATATAATTCTTCTACACACATAAAAGAGCTTAGTTCCAAAGGTACTACATCCACTTTTGATGAAAATTGAGTTATTGATATGACACCATTTATTCAGGTTAGGTACCTTTCTTTGAACAAACTTTGAAGAAAAAAAATGAAAGCAACTATCGAAAAATGCACTTTCAAATTTCACTTTTCCATAGACGCCTGTACAAAATATGGAAAACAAATGCATTTTACTCAGAAGTAACAAAAGTGGATGTAGTACCAAAAACGCAAATGATAAGGCGTAAATATTCATATAATGAATGAAAGCGCCGTAAAATATAAAAACAACAACAACAACAACAACCTTTTGGAAATGACCTCTTCACATATCCCTGTACCATAAGATGAGTCAGTGTTAACCCGATGTAAAGTCATACATGAAGCTCTTTTTCACCTGTTAAACTCTTGGATATTGACCTCTAGGGAATCTATCAACAGAGGGCTGTCAGAAAAAGAAATATAATATACCTCCTTTCCTCTCTTCAAGTCTATTTTTACTTACCACACTCTCAGGATCATACCAAGTTGATTTTAAAGAAAATATATTAGTTATACACATGCACTTGTATTTAGTTGATTTATGAAAATGGGTACTGCATTACAATACTGTAATGAGTGAGCGATTTACTATTTCAAATTTTGTGCGGAATCAAGAATTGTGAGATTAAAATTCATCAAAATGTTTCTTTTTGTTATTGCCAATCCAAGACCATGTACTGTTCAAGTAAAGTACAGTGTACATGTAAATAAAAAATAACTTTTATATGGGCCACTTATAAATTGCTTTGTGGAATTCAAAATCATTAAAAATTTACAACTTCTTCTCTTTTCTTGCAAATAGTAATCATGTTCTTTTTTGCAGGGAGGAGGTCAACTGTCCATACAATGTAAACATTTTTATGGGATAATAGAAAGATTAATATCATAATTTGTTTGGTGATCATGCATTATCATTATTTCATTATAGATATAATTATGTCCCTTTAAGAGATATTCTTGAATTGTTTTTGTTAAGTTCTCAGCAATGGATACATCAAATCCTTGTTGAGACTTTTGAGACTACAAGAAAGAAGGGTTTAAAATAGAACAATAATTTTAAATGACAATCTCTGAGGAAAGGCAGGCATCCTATTTTCTTGACCGAAATTAGACGTCTCTGTTAAATGCCGCTGACCATTTTTAATTACCCCATTTTTAAAACACATATCTGATGAAGTGACAATTTTTTGTTCCCCATTTTGGTTGCAATCATTTTAAGATAAAATCAGTACCAATTTGTTTAAATACACATATTTACATTTCATCATACTCAGGGTCAGGGCCCTATTACATAAAAAGTTCAAATTAATTGCATATCTGTAAATAAATGCAATCAGGATACTTAAAGGGATTTAGTAACTTTCAAAAACAAGAGCAATTAGATCAAGATTAATAAAATTATACTGTTCCAACAGTAAAAACAAACTACTGAAAGTTTCAGATCAAACGGAAGTCATTTACTACCTTAAAACAGTGTAACAAACAATGCCAAGCATACAGCCGAACACCAGTACCCTCTGCTGCTAGCTCAGCAGGCCGCTAGGGATGGGGGACTATACAACAGGAAATGGGTGTGTGTTGTGCTATGCGGAAAAGCACATGGTTTATAAACCATCCGGGGTTGGTTTATAAAATTTGAGTATGAAATCATTGATATCTCGAAGGTAAAGCAAGCAATTAACTTGCAGTTTTTAAGAGATACCAGACTGACCTAAGTGTTTATAATAAAATAAGCTAAATCAAATAAAATGTGATTTGAATATCATTCAATGTTACTGCATCCCTTTAATCATGGACTTAGAGGTTATAAGTCCATGCTTTAATGCATGGACTTCTTGTATAAAAGTCTCACTCTGAACAAATCAGAATGGTTGTTTCAATTTTGCAATTGATCGTAACTCTTATTTGTCTCAAAGACACATAAGTTGGTTTAGTGGTAAGGCTTATTGTCAGCTTTCTGCATTTGCCGACAAACTGACTCTGATTAGACTTAGGTTCAAAGCTGTCATGTCTTTCAGGGACTATACTCGTCCATTTAAACCCAACTGACCAACCGACTTTGCTTCCAAAATCTACAAATGACTTTAACTTAAGATTTCGGTTTTCAAACTTAAAATTAAAACTAAAACAGATTTTAGCAACCACTTTCCCCAACTTAAAGGGATGCAGTAACATTGAATGATATTCAAATCCATTTTATTTGATTTAGCGTATTTTGCCAACATAATTATAAACACTTAGGTCAGTCTGGTATCTCTTCAAAATTGCACGCTAATTGCTTGCTTTACCTTCGAGATATCAATGATTTCATACTCAAATTTTATAAACGAACACCGGATGGTTTATAAAACCATGTGCTTTTGCACATAGCACAAAATATATATATACACCTATTTCCTGTTGTATAGTACCCGTATCTAGCGGCCTGCTGAGCCAGCAGCAGAGGGTACTGGTGTTCGGCTGTATGCTTGGCATTGTTTGTTACACTGTTTAAAGGTAGTAAACGACTTCCATTTGATCTGAAACTTTCAGTAGTCTGTTTTTACTGTTGGAACAATATAATTTTATTAATCTTGATCTGATTGCTCTTGTTTTTGAAAGTTACCAAATCCCTTTAAATAGAAAGATAGAGGCTTTAAAAGTAGCGGTGTTTTGTAACACTTGTTATGTTAACCAACTTGGTTGCCATAGCAAAATTGTAACCTTGTGAGATTGTGTATCCCTGACATTGATTGCTTTGTGCAAGAAGGGCTTAACTAATATGCTTTAATATGGAGTTACTGCTGTTCTTGCTAAAATATTATGATACGATTTATGTCCCTCTATTTGATAGCCAGTCAGGATACATCAGTTTTAGAGGAAATATTGTTCGAGTTAAATTGGTCTGGCAGGACCTAGATGTTTAACCTATTGATGTCACTTAATGGTGTCCACTTACTTAGCAGGGGATGTTTAATCTTGACATCATCAATGTTTTATGTGTCTTGTTGCTGTCTGTCATGACACCTTTGCAGGCACCTTTGGGACCGTTCCCCTCCCCAACCCCTACTCCCCCCTTTACCACTCCTTTCCTGTGTCTCCCTCTCACCCCTCCCTAATTGATCCCCCTCTTCCCCTACATCGCTTCCGCATTGACCTCAATCTCCTAATACAGACCATTTGCTGTCTGTGATGATACTTTACACATAACTTATGGACCATATCCCTGCCCCCCTTCTCCCACCCCTCCCTCTACTCCTCTTTTCTTTGTCTCACCCCTCCCTGATCAATCTCCCTCTTCCCCTCGCTTGCATCTGCATTGACCAACAATCTCCTAATACAGACCGTTCGTGTCGTGTGTGAATACCTTACATGTACCGTAAGGACAATCCCTCCCCCCCTCTTACCCACCACCCTATCCCTTCTTCTCCCCACCCCTCTTGCCACTCCTTCTTCCCATGCATCCGCATTGACCACAATCTCCTAATATAGACCATTTGTTGTCTGTGATGATACCTTACATGTACCGTAAGGACCATCCCTGCCCCCTCCCCACTCCTATTCCTCTTCTCCCACCCCTCCTCTACCCCTCTTTTCTTTGTCTCACCCCTCCCTGATCAATCTCCCTCTTCCCCTCCCTTGCATCTGCATAGACCACAGTCTCCTAATATAGACCATTTTCTGTCTGTCTTGACACCTTAGCTAAGCAAGTAACCCTAACTCACCCTCTCTCTCCCTGTCTCCCTAATTGCATTGGCTTCAGATACCTGTAGCTTTTTGTATCAAATATATTGCCATCTAAGAATTCAGGAGTCAATGAGTTAAAAATTTTGAATTTTAAGAACTTAAGATATTACACAGAATTAATATTTGGCATTTGATTCATTCCTCAGACATAACGGTAGTTGATAAAGTGGGAGGCAATGCCTGTCTAGCAGATTCAAGATGACCATTTCTAGAAGTATATGTTTCATAAAAGTTTCTCACACCACCATTTTGTGATCATTGAAAGATATTTCTGATTTGATATGAGGGCAACTAATAAGCGCATTAATTTATTTTCATTTCAACTCTATACCTTGCTTCATATAAACCAAAATGTTGTGAAAATACACTACTTTTAGACTCTTAGTAATATACAACATCTTATCGGTCTCATCTTTGAAGTTTGTCCTCTTAGCAACACTCTTTTCCTCCCTTGACGATCTTGCGTGAGGTCACCGTTTTACGCAATGAGTGACATTTCTCTTTGGGATAGGGTCCAACTTTACTGCTTCTGGTCTTGCTGGGAGGTGGACGTTTGGAGGAAGATCATTAATTTTTGTATTTGTCTACGTGTCCGAAATGGGGTCATTTCGTTGACAAGTGGAAAGATTTGGCACAGGGTATTTTAACGATGAGTTATGGGGTTGCAATTTTGATTTAGTTGTGGAATTAACAGACTTGTTGAATTTGTGTGACATGTGCAAAAGGGTAAGTCTGTCTTTATAATTGTCTTCTTTTTTTTGCACAAATTGAAGGCCATACTACATGTATTATGTTAGAAACATTGTTGTAATTGTTATATTGTTGTTGAAATTCTATGCAAAATTATCTTTTGTATTAAGTACAGATTTCCGTATATACTTGTACAATCTGTAATGACTTTATGTTTTTAGTGACATCTATGCAGTCTAGACCCATGTCATGTTTAGGTGTTTTATAAAGGAATTTAAATATGTTTGAAATAGGAAAAATGAATTTTTAAAAAAGAGGTAAATATACACAAATTATATTTAAAATATCAGAGAGGCTGTTAAAGTGGATTTCACAAAGGGTTTTTTTTCATTTTGATTTAACCAAACTGTTATCTACTCAAGATATGAAAATAGTAAAGAATTGCCAAAACTGTGTTTCACATAGAGTTCATTCAGACTTAAAGTTTTGCTTTTAATAATTACCAATGTGCAAACACAATCTAACATGTAATCTCACTGGGAGCCCACCCAATAATGTGTGTCCGTTGAGCATGATCTAATGAATGGGGGTAATGTACCATATACTGCATACAACTACGAATTCAAGTTTGAACTTAAGTCAGCTTTCGAGAAACACCCTCAGGTTTATTCACAATTCAAGAAAGTTTTAGTTATATAATATATATATCCAGCCAAGAACAAACTCTTATTGCTTTGCACTCTACTCAGTATCTATATGTTTGTTTTTGTTTTTGTTTTTTGTTTTTTTTGTTTGTTTTTTTTTTTTTTTGGGGGGGAGGCCGCTTGTTTAGACTGGTTCCTGCAAAAACAAAAACCAAAACAAAAAAAAGGGTCTGTTTGCATGCACATGTAGAGACACGTGGTGTAACTATTATTGTAATCTTTCATAGTGGTTGTAAGTCGATTATACAGTTCCTATATATGTTTAAAAATAGGTTGATACAAGATTTCCCACTTAAAGAGGATGAGAGAAATTATAAAATTTGCTGTTTTATGTTGAGAAATTTCCAATTCTGTAGGCCTTGGTTTTGTTATACTTTTGATTTCCTTTTGAAGGATATTAAGAAAGTTGCCAGTCACCTTGTTATAGGTTCCAATCTCAAGTTACAGCAAGGAGAACCTTCCTCTTCCTTCTTCCTCTTGTAGAATAGAACAGGTGGTGGAAGAGGGGTAAAGAGTTTGTAAGGGTGTGAAGTATTACCCCTGTAATGGTGAGAGGGGTGTAAAGGATTAACCCTCTAATGATGGGAGATGTGTGTATTGGTGTAAACATGAGAAACTTGTTATGATAGGGTTTTATACCTGTACATGTTGGAAGTATTACCCCTGTAATGGTGAGAGGGGTGTAAAGGATTAACCCTCTAATGATGGGAGATGAGTGTATTGGTGTAAACATGAGAAACTTGTTATGATAGCGTTTTATACCTGTACATGTTGGAGATATGTCTGTAAAGAATAGGTGGATTCACACCTACCCGATCAGGAAAAATTCTCATAATTTACGAGAACTGTTTCAATTACCAAAATACCTGTATATTGTGCTTTGTGTTCACACCTGCCCGAACCATCTTTTTCCAGGGAAAATACCCGAAGTTATGAACAAGGGAAGAAATAGGAAAAACAAAGAAATACATAGGAAAAGAGGGGAAAGAAGGAAAAACAAAGAAATACATAGGAAAAGAGGGGAAAGAAGGAAAAACAAAGAAATACATATGGAACGAAAAGAAAGAAGGAAAAACAAAGAAATACCTAAGGAGTGAAAAGAAACAAGGAAAAACAATGAAGTACATAACGAAAGTGAAAGAACAAGGCCGAAAAAACAAAGACATACATAAGGAAACAGAAGAAAGAAGGAAAAACAAAGAAATACATAAGGAAAGAGAAAGAAAGAGGAAAAACAAAGAAACATATAAGGAAAGCGAAGAAAGAAGGAAAACAAAGAAATACATAAGGAAAGAGCAGAAAGAAGGGAAAACAAAGAAATACATAAGGAAAGAGAAGAAAGAAGGAAAACAAAGAAATACATAAGGAAAGAGCAAACAGGAAAAACAAAGAAATACATAAGAAAAGCGGGGAAAGAAGGAAAAACAAAGAAATACATAAGGAACGAGAAGAAAGAAGGAAAAACAAAGAAATACATAAGAAAAAGAAAGGGGGAATAGAAAGTTCCCGCAATTTATGTTCACACTACAAAAGTTCCCTCGACCATGGTGAAACTACGCGTAGTTTCAAAGAAGTACCTACTAATTTACGGGAATTTATCTTCGGGAATATTACGCGTAGTTTGGTTTCACACTTGCAAAATTACGCGTAGTTTTGAACATATTTGTAATGCCCTTTACAATAATGTCTTATTTGTAATTTTTTAAGAACCTTGAAAAGGTGATATAAAACTTCTAAAACAGTTGCACACTCTACATTTCGAATTCAATGCTGATTTGATCTTTAAATCTTTAAAGTGTTTTATTGATTGCATAACATTTAATTACTGTAGAATTTTTTTATAATTAAAGCATGTGATTGTCTACATGAGATAATTCTTAAATAGATAATCTCTACAAAAATATGATAGAAAAGCTAGAAAATAAGCATCAACTCGGGAGTCAAGTATATACCATGTTTTTGTCAGCTATATAGGTGTAATTTCTTTGCAAATTTCACTGCTATATTGAAATTGCAAAATCAGACGTGCAATAAACTCCAACTCTAAAGGGACTCGTAACCATCCTAGTTAACCATAAAATAGGAGGGGTTAACCAGCCAGTATGGCACCATTAAATTAAGAGCCACACCATTGCCTAGGGTACCTTCCCTGACCCCCTTTCCTCTGGTCCTACTTCGCCCCTTCCCTTAACTCTGCTTCACATTTCCTTCTCTTCCTAACAACTCTGACTGTCTAATAGCCCCAAGGCAAAATTTCGTTTAAGATCCATTTTCCCCCTTTTTTTTAAAAGCCCAGTGTATAAGTATAAGCACGATCTTTTCGGAATTAGAAGAAAAAGCTTCTTAAAGCAGTGGCTAAAACTTACGTATTTTCTCAATGCTGAAGAAAGCCTAGGACGAAAGTATGGTTATAATTACTTGGCCTAACGGATATGTATATTGTGGCTAGAATCGTTTAAAAGGCAAGATTTTTTTAAAGATTGACTTCATAGTTTGGAATGTGGCCAAGAACATTTCTAGAAGTGAGCTTAATGATATCCATTAATGGTTCTTAATACACATTTCCACTAATGAATAATAGCTTCAAAGATGAAAAACATATTTTTAGTTGAAATTAAATTAGCATTACTGCCAAACAAGAATCATTGGAGATTTCATTAGGGAGCTGCTTCTTTATAAAGTACAGATTAAGGGATTTTTTGATAATTTACACTTTCCTCTCAAATTGCTTCGGGCTCACGATTGGATGTTCGCCCAGTCTGAGTCAAATTTTATGATTCCTAAAAAATATTATATTTTTTTCTGAAACTTACAAGATCCTAGAACCAGAAGGTTGTCAAATCTTTATGTAATAATATGGGTTAATATCCTTTTTGCTCTCCGAAGATAATTCGATCTATCATGTGATCTGTGGGAAAAGGAAGTGGATTCGAACATGAAAAAGACGAGAAATGAAATGCTTCCCGAGGGTGCTCTGTGTTGAATGCAGCCAAGTTGAAAAACACTCCATGAACCTAAGTCTGCTAGTTATCTTTAATCATATTGGAAAGAAAGCGTGTCTTCAAAGAGCAGATATGAATCTTGATGTTACCTACAATCACATTAAAAAAAACCTCAGGAATTTATGCAATGCTATGTTAGGCAGTTTAGTCAGATAGTGACATTGCTTCAGGAGCGCCTAAGGCATAATAACTGAAAGTCACAGTCTTATTATTCAGAGGAATAATTATAAGATTAAGACCAAGAACTAGTATATATCCCGACTACATGGGCTGTGCTATTTAATATTATATTCCACATACTAAAGAATGTTGCAACAGGATTGGTCAAAAGGCAATCACGTGATAAATTTTAGTTTTCCCATCTTTTGAGTTTCGCTGATCACTTCAGCGCCCCATAGAGCATGTAGAGCCATAACGCGTCATCAATAAATTTTAGGATGCGCGAAAAAAGTGCGTTGTCACTCAGGTTTTATGTACTATTGTTTTTTTTTTCCATCACATGCAGCGACAGAAAATTCCTGTGACATAACAATTACTTTTTTAAACTTCTTTGTTACGTAACAATCACTTCAGCCCATGTAAGCTAGGCCTTCGCGACAAATGAATTGCGCGCACTTTATTTGTACGCGTTTATGTTACAATTACAAGTGCAGTCATCGATGACTTGAGTGGATCTTTTAAGGATCAAGGAAACCTTGAATTTTTAACCAAAATATTGGTTTTCCCCATACTCTAAAAATGTTTCAGATGTGGAATATAAAGCAAATAATCACCTCTTGATCCAAATGATTGGAAGTATATCACTTCCACGGCAAGCTGGATGTACACGCTATCTCTCCTCAGCTTTGCTTAGGAGGAGAAAGCTTATAGTCAGGCAGCCAGCTCGAGATTGGTTAGCTAACGAGGTACCAGTAGTAAAGTATTGGAATATATGGGGAGGAATCCCACATTTACTAAACCCAACGTCTGGCAGTGCATCTCTGCTGCATAAGGTCCCTACAGCCGGGGGCGTCCAAAATGAGTGCCCATTTTACAAAAAAAATTATTTTGAATAAAAATAGCAAAAGTCATTTTCTAAACACACTAAATTTGATGTCAAAATAAAGAGTATTAAATTGTCTTAACGCTAGTGCTATTTTAAAATCATACTGAAATCGAAAACAGTGAGAGTTTTAATGAAGAAATGCTTTTTTTCTCATTTTTTAACGAAAATATTTTTTACCCTTTTTTCAATAATTTTTAATAAATAGTTGTTTCTAAAAACTACCTACGAGCATGTGAATGATGCTGTAAAAAGAAGGGTGTTATATCATATTCCGATAAAGAATTATGATTAGATAAAGTCAGGAACGCAATATAGACAAAATTCAACAATTTGCCCCGTGACTGAGAATAACACAATACCCACACGTGTATTATGAAAAGCTGATTGTATGTGATGCTGTGAGTAGGCAAACAAAAGTGCCAAAAATGCGACAAGTTTTCGATACTTGTTTTGTCTGCTAAAAGCTATCGCATTTATCGGCCTTTCCTAATACACGTACGGGTATGGGATTCTTCTTCGATACGGGGCAAATTGTGATTTTTGTCTATATTGCGTTCCTGACTTTAGCTCATCATAATTATTCTTTATCGGAAAGATATAACTCCCTTCTTTTACAGCATCATTCCACATGCACGTAGGAAGTTTTTAGAAAGGTTACAAACATTAATGTTCATTCAACTATTTATTAAAAAATTATTGAAAAAAGGAACAAAAAATATTTTCGTAAAAAAATGAGAAAAAAACATTTCTTCATCAAAACTCTCACTGTTTTCGATTTCAGTCTGATTTACAAATGACACAAGCGTCAAGACAATTTAATACTCTTTATTTTGACATCAAATTAGTGTGTTTAGAAAATGAATTCTGCTATTTTATTCAAAATAGATTTTTTTTTGTAAAATGGGCACTCATTTTGGACGCCCCCGGCTGTAGGGACCTTATGCAGCAGAGATGCACTGCCAGACGTTCAGATTCAGATTCAGATTAACATTTATTTGTATAAGATAAAATCAAGATACAAAAATTGATATAAACAATAGTGTATAAATCATGTAAATACCAGGATTGCTAACAAAAGTTAAAACTTGTAAACAAGCAACCCTTGACATACAAAATGATGAAATACAATGAGAATACAATAAAATTAGATACAAAATAAATAATTGAAATATAGAATATAACAATAAATTCATATGAAACGTAAGAATTAAAGAACATTAAGGAAATAATCAGAATCATTTTACATATTTCAATATTTAATAAGTGGCAAGTATTGTGCTCTTTAAACAATTTTTGAATGAGATGTAATTTGAGTACCCTTTAAAGTACTGTTTAGAGAATTCCATTTTTTGGATCCTTGAAATCTAATTGATCTCTTTTGTAAAAAAGAATTTTTAATTTTGAAGACGAAAGTCATTCTTTTTTCTTGTATTAAATGTGTGATAATCGGGTTCAAACGAAAACTGTCATAAAAGGTGTCTGGTAACATAGAATATTTTAGTTTATGCATAAATAAAGAGTGCCTTGGGAAAGAATATCTGCAAATTTAAGTAATTTCAAAGATTTAAACAATGGAGAGGTATGTGCCCTGAAGGGGGCGTTGCAGCATAAACGCACAGCCCGTTTTTTGAAGTATAAAAGGGGTTTTAAAAATTTATCAAATGTCCTTGCCCCCATACAGATTACAATACATTAAGTACGGATATACAAGTGTATAATATAAAGAAAGCATGGCAGAAGATGGTAAAAAACTTCTTAGTTTACACATAACGCCAACATTGCATCAAATCTTCTTGGAAATATTTCAATATGTTTTTCCCATGAAAGTTTGTTATCAATAGTTACACCTAGGAAATTTGCAAATTGAACTTGGTCGATATCTTTACCGTCCAATTTCAAATTTATATCTTCAATAAAAGTATCATTTTTTTCTGCCAAATAAAAATCATAAATTTGGTTTTCGTTCATTAATTTTCAATTTATTTGCAGAAAACCAATTAGCAACCTTCTGCAGTTCAACATTTGCTTCAGAAATCAAGTCTTTAAAATTTTACCCGAATAGAATATGTTCGTGTCGTCAGCATATAATATAAAATGTAATTTTTTTGAAGATTCAACAATGTCGTTATAAACAACAAAAATAATAACGGCCCAGGATACTACCTTGAGCACACCTGTCGTATAAAAAGCAGTTCAGAGTCAGATTCATTATATTTTACAAATTGTGTTCTTTTGATAAATAACTGTTAAACCATTCCAAGGAATACCTCTAATCCATAAAAACTTAGTTTTTTTAATAAATTGGTGATCCAGACAATCAAATGCTTTGCTAAGGTCTACATAGACCCCAAGCTATCTCTTTCTTTCGTAAATTTTGTACAGAAGTTCAGAAGCAAAAGCAAAGCTGACTCTGTTGAATAACATTTCCGAAATCCAAATTTTCAGAAAAAATAATTGAATGTTTATTAAGGAAAGTAAATAATCGATTATACATTAATTTTCTAGAATCTTGGAAAAAGTCGACAGCAATGAAATGGACGATAGTTTGATAAATCATTTTTGTCACCCTTTTTGAATAGGGGTAAACTTTTTGAAACACTCATTGCATTTGGAAATAATCCACATTGAAATGATAAATTAAACACGTGGGTTAAAGGTTCAACAATATAATTAATTATTTTCTTTACAAGATATGGTGACATATCATCAACCCCACACGAATGTTTATTCTTTAAAGAACAAGATACCTTTAAAATTTCGTTTCTATCTGTAGGTGAAAGAAAAAAAGAATGAGTTACACTGTTTTTTAAATAATCACGAAAACATCCATTGGACCTCGGATTTTCAAAACACCAGTATTAACAAAAAAATAATTAAAAGCATTTGCAATTGATTTCTGATCAGTAAGCCTCACGCTATCTTTACGGATGAATGAAGGTAATTTTAACGATCTTTCTTTACCGAGAAGGCTGTTCAGAATTTTCAAGTGTTCTTTAAGTCATGACAATTCGATTTGAGTTTTGCAGCAAAATAGTTTTGTTTAGAGGACACGTATAATATGATTAAGTTTGTTTCTATAGGATGTGTATTTTCTCTTTATTATGGTTTTCAGTTTTAAATACTTCTTATATAAGCGTTCCTTCCTACTAATGGATTTAAGAATGCCTTTTGTAATCCAGGGTTTTTTGGTGCTCTATGTCTATCTTTACTTGAGGATGTCTTTGAATGCTTGAAATAATCTCTTTCAAACCCTTAATAAAAGTATCGTAAGCTACGTTGACATTGGATAAGTTGTCACAGAAGACCAATTGTTAGATGCTAAATCTTCACACAATGAATAAAGTCTATTTGGTGTTTAACGTGAGTTTTATTATTCAAATGGGTGGGTAATTTGGTGGAAAAGAGTTCGTTAATTGAAAAATAAGGAAATGGTCAGATAGGTCTGAATACAAAATACCAGGTAGGATCGGCTTATCCAGAACATTTGTAAAGATATTGTCAATACAAGTAAAGAATTAATTGTTACACGAGTTGGTCTCGAGATAAGTGGAGAAAAGAGGAGGAATATATTGTGTCGATGAAACACTAGTATCAGAATGAAGGGCGTAACTAAGTAAATCAAAGTTAAAGTCTCCAGCAATATAACAATGTTTCTTTTCTTTGTTAATTTTAGCAAGACATGCTTCAAAATGGTCATTAAACTCAGCCACACTGTATCGGGAGCTTTGTATACAGTCCAACAATCACATTCTTCCCTTCCTTCATGATTTCAATGAAAACAGTATCAATGTTGAAGTACAAAAGTCTAAATCCGTTCTTGGCTTGAAAGTGACATTGCCCTTGATATACATACATACACCACCTCCTATCCGATCACTTCTATGTTTTTGAATCAGTTTATAATTGGTATATTATAAAATGAATGTGGGTCTTCCTTAAACCAGGTTCTGTAAATGCATAGATTGTGAAATCGTGGTGGAGAGTGTGTATATAATCGTTAATATTAGAAAACTTTGAATAAGACTTCGTGCATTCATGTGGAACAATGAAAATTGAAGTTCCGATTTTCTGTTACTCATTTTAACATTAAAGAGTGTCATTGAAATAATAGTTACAATCAGAAATATTATCGTCTAGCCAGAACTCTCACTTGCATTAAAGGAGAAAATATCAAAATGTAAATCCTTATTACTGAATGTACCAGTTTTATGAAGTGCATTGTGATTTAATTGAAAAAATGAATTAATAGCGAATTTAAAATCTAAGTCATCAATTATATGGTTGAAAGGAATTACATTACTTAAACAAATTTGACATATCCAGGGTAATGAAAAAGAGTTAACATTAGCACATGCTACATGACATATACTTCCACATGAGCAAAGGTATATTGATTGATTCTTCTTTGCACACTTACAACAAATAGTACAACGCATTTATAAAGAATTAATGAATAAAACAATACATGGAATAAATATAACGAACAAGGTAAGAAAGTGATATAAACATCACAGTTCAAAATGTCAAAAGATCGTTCACGAAAAATCTAGATCAGATAATCTGGACAGGTGATTTTCTCGGGTTACCTTGACATGTCCGCCACCAGGTTTGTTGACGATTATTACACCGTCCTGTGTCCATTGTTGGGTTTAGTAAATGTGGGATTCCTCCCCATATATTCCAATACTTTACTACTGGTACCTCGTTAGCTAACCAATCTCGAGCTGGCTGCCTGACTATTATCCAGCTTGCCTGGGAAGTGATAGACTTCCCATCAATTGGGTCAACGGTGAATATTTGCTTACTGCCCTAAAGCCATACAGAGATGATGGGTATTACATTCTTAGACAATACTGCGAAATAACGATTGTATGCTTTGCATTTTAGAACCATTTCTACACACCACTGCCCTTCGTTACTTTTTATCTTGAATAGTTTTGTTTGACAAACAGGACATTGCAAGACAGTTTTACTAAGATGATAAATATTTTGTTTAAGCCTGGTGTATAGTTTTGGTAACAAAAAAGGAATTGGCACAAAACCGATCAAATATAGTTACATGTTGTCCACATTGCACTAAAAGATATGTGTGAGAGATCTTGGGACATTCCTTTCATTATTTTAATTTCATTGAATTTGTTTGAATATAGCGTAATTCAACTGCCGTTTATACCTCTGCTGACAAGTTCGCACGCCGGAGGTTACGGCGTGAATTAGTGTGAACGATCTGTGTGTAACACCCACACAAGAGAATCCCCATTGGTTTTCCACGTGAGCGCTAACCTGAGACGGGTCCCCGACTATATCTTTTTTATCCTTATATTATGAAATAAAGACACTAAAACGAGATTTCAAGTACTATAATTTGCTTTATTATGGTTCTTGGATTCAATCTTTCGTAATTTATTTTAATGTGAATCAAAGTTAATTTTTCTTTCAACTGAAACTATACACCACCTTTAAAGGGTGTACCCTCCATCCCAAAACTCATTAGGATATTTTGGTGCCATTGAATGAACTGTTTAGCCAGTAAAAGTACCTTAAAAACAAATATTTATAGTCGATGTAGATGTAGATGTACATGTATGTGAATATCCGTACCCACTCACCCTTTCTGCTCTCCCTTTCCTCACTTAAATTCCGATCCTCAAGCATTTACTCCTAATCTAGTTCATAAATACCTCTTTTTACAATGTACAATGTACTAGTTAATGTATCTGGGACTCAAGTTACAGTTCCTGTGACACTTCTAGAAATGCATCCTGCCTAGGAAATTGATTGCTACTTCACAAAACTGTGGATAGCCATTCAAAACACGAATGTTAAACTATAACGTGAATATAAATCATGACATTTTCATTGTCATGGTGCCAAGTACTGTTTTAGTTTCCTCTTGTAGTGTTTGTGCCAGCTAGTTTCTCTTGTTGATATCTTTGCAGATAGCCAGAAGGGCACAGCCCATTTATTTTTACATAGAGTTGGGTTCTCCATCCTCTGGAGGTGAATTGTCTGTATGATCAATGAATCCTTCAACTATTGGATAATAAACGCTGATTGTTTCTTTCATCCAGAAGCAGTATGGAGCATTGAAATTGTTTGAAAAGTCATCAATACAAGTTCATGTTACATCAATTGACCCTCTCATTACCATAGTCAAACTTTGGCATTATTGTTCGATATGGTTCATTTTTTGTATTTTGTATTTTGTATTTTTTATTTTTTGTTTTTGTTTTTGTTTTTGTTTTTGTTTTTGTTTTTCTTTTTCTTTTTTTGTTGTTTTTTTTTTTGGGGGTTACTGATAAAAAACATTGTGTGGAAATGAAGAGGGTTTAAAAAAGACCATACATGCACACCTTAGTCAAATGACAAAAAACTGAAAGAAATGTTATTTTATTATATACAAGTGGCCAACATTTGATCGATTGTCTTACCGGTTTGAGTTGGTTTGGAGTATAGATAATATGATTTCTTTTCAAAGTGTTAACTTTTCTTTTTTTTTGGAAACTTGAGATTACCTTAAAGCTTATAGATCAGCTAACTATCATCAAGTGAAACAGATAGTTATATCATTGTAAAAGGGCCTACATTTGATTGATTGTCTGCTGGATGTGTTAAAGGGATTTGGTAATTTTCAGAAACAAGAGCAATCAGATCAAGACTAATAAAATTATATTGTTCCAACAGTAAAAACAAACTACTGAAAGTTTCAGATCAAATGGAAGTCATTTACTACCTTTAAAACAGTGTAACAAACAATGCCAAGCATACAGCCGAACACCAGTAGCCTCTGCTGCTAGCTCACCAGGCCGCGAGGGACGGGGGACAATACAACAGGAAATGGGTGTGTGTTGTGCTATGCGGAAAAGCACATGGTTTTATACCGGGGTCGGTTTATAAAATTTGAGTATGAAATCATTGATATCTCGAAGGTAAAGCAAGCAAGTAACTTGCAATTTTGAAGAGATACCAGACAGACCTAAGTGTTTATAATTGTGTTGGCAAATTAAGCAAAATCGAATTAAATGTGATGTGAATATCATTCAATGTTACTGCATCCCTTTAACGGTGACACAACATTTGGTCTTACGACAGTTACTCCTGTCTTTATTTCGTTTAAGATTTGGGTTGGGGTTAGGGTTGCACTAGGGTTTTATGTCAGGTGTAGGGTAAGGTTTAGTGTAGGTATAGTGCAGGGTTGAAGTTAGAAACTCAATTAGTGTATGGAATTTGTAGCGGAGCAAATTATAATGGTGCAAATATCATGGAACTGTGTCTTATTTTTGCAGTATGATTGAGGTAGATTTGTTTTCTTTCGTTGTGTGAACCATATTTTTGTTGAAAATTTGATTTTACCTTGGAGCTCATAAATCAGCTGACTACTATCGACAATTTTAGGAGGAAATGAGTTTTGATTGGTTGGAACACAGGAAGGGACACCATGTCCCCTCTCACTACAACCCATATGGGCATCATGGTCAGACAGATGTATAGTCTTTGCAGTCAGACCCATTGATCATGTCCCCTCTTGCTACAACCCATATGGGCATCATGGTCAGACAGAGATGTATAGTCTGTTCGGTTAGACCCATTGATGATGTCCCCTCTTGCTTACAACTCATTTGGCATGATGGTCGAACAGGTTTATAGTCTGTGCAGTCAGACCCATTGTTCATGTCCCTTTGTTACAGTCCATATGGGCATGATGGTCAGACAGGTGTATAGTCTTTGCAGTCAGACCCATTGATCATGTCCCCTCTTGCTACGTCCATATGGGCTGATGGTCAGACAGGTGTATAGTCTGTGCAGTCAGACCCATTGTTCATGTCCCCTCTTGCTACAGTCCATATGGCATGATGGTCAGACAGGTGTATAGTCTTTGCAGTCAGACCCATTGATGATGTCCCCTCTTGCTACAACCCATATGGGCATCATGGTCAGACAGGTTTATAGTCTGTGCAGTCAGACCCATTGTTCATGTCCCCTCTTGCTACATATGGGCATCATAGTCAGGCAGATGTATAGTCTGTTCGGTTAGACCCATTGATGATATCCCCTCTTGCTACAACCCATTTGGGCATGATGGTCAGACAGGTTTATAGTCTGTGCAGTCAGACCCATTGTTCATGTCCCCTCTTGCTACAGTCCATATGGGCATGATGGTCAGACAGGTGTATAGTCTTTGCAGTCAGACCTATTGTTCAGGTCCCCTCTCCCTGCAACCCATATGGGCATCATGGTCAGACAGGTGTATAGTCTGTGCAGTCAGACCCATTGTTCATGTCCCCTCTTGTTATTTGCAACCCATATGGGCATGATGGTCAGAAAAGTGTATAGTCTGTGCAGTTTAAGACCCATTGTTCACATTCAAGTTTGAAGTTGAGTTTTCATTATAAAAATGTACTGTAATTCTCCTGGTCCTGATTTCAAACGTATATATGCAAACCTACATGTTCAGTATACTGAGTTATGGTAATAATGGGATATTGGCTGTGTCAAATCATGAAAATCTCAAGTCTACTCAGATCTTTTTATTATTCATTAATTAATGATGATAAATTTCTTTTAGCAGTGGAAGGTTCACGGTGCACAAAGTATTCTTTCTTGAGGTTATGAGTGGTACTGAAATTTCTATCATTCTCTTCATGCAGGCTATTGAACTGTATAAATAGTGAAATTCTCATGTCT
The DNA here is from genome assembly GCA_940671915.1 of Paracentrotus lividus. Taxonomy (NCBI): domain Eukaryota; kingdom Metazoa; phylum Echinodermata; class Echinoidea; order Camarodonta; family Echinidae; genus Paracentrotus; species Paracentrotus lividus. The sequence goes on along the minus strand of CALNVZ010000674.1, from coordinate 6,116,871 downwards.
GGTCAAATCTCTTCACTTTACATTAATTGCTAATGATTCAATTTCTGTTATTCTCTTTATGCAGGCTATTGAACGGTTTGCCAGCAACTGCCGGGAGCGATCGACGACGGTTCGCGCCCTGACGGAAGAACTGCAGCTGATGGAGATGCCAAACAATGCGGAGAACGCCACCATGCTGTTGATTGAACAACGCAAACGTCGTATGGAGGTGAAGGAAGATCTGACGTCAGCGGTCAAGTACGGTCAGACGCTGCTCAGCTGTCTGCGAAAGACCACCGGCGATGGGAAAGAGAAGAACCCCGACAAACTACTTACAACATGTGCAATAGAAAAGTAAAATATTCCTCTCTTTATTTCTAGTATTTAAGAATTATTATTTGCAATAATGAAATTGAGTTTTGTTCATTTTAGAAAAAAATGGAATTGCGGTATTTGATTAAATATCCTATAATTATCGTAAATTTACATACCGATACTCTATACCTCTGCATCAATTGATTGTACATGAACATGGAGAACCTCAACTCTTAGCATTGCTTTCTTCTCATAAGCTTGGAGCCTAAGTGTAGGTCGCAATTTTATACTTGTTTTACTTGTATTTTTTAATAATAATCATAATAGATATAGCATTTATCTTGATATAAAGTTTAGCTCTAAATACAATGCTCGGTTGATGTTTCTAAGAGCATTATGTAAACCTACTCTTACCCTATCTTTGACAGAATTAAAAGTCGGAGTTGTTATCTTATATTACTTTCATTATTTAACAGGCTATTAGGAAATTAAAAGGTGGAGAAATGCTTTGATGATATCTTGATTAAAGTTGTTAAATTATTTCCAGATTATTAGAGGAACTGGAGGGCTTGGAGAAGGAGTTTGACGACACATGGTCCGACCAAGAATCAAGATTAATATTCTGCCTCAAAGTCAGGAAATACGAGGAGGAATTCAAAGTGGTAAGCCTAGGTCCATTAGCATAGATCCTGGTCTAGAAATTTGTGGCTAACAGGCTAACCCCCCCCCCCAGCTCTTCAATGAAATCATCAGTTGGTATGATCTGAGGAATAGCGTACCATACATTCCATAGTTTCAAAGCCCCTCTCTATCACAAGAGTCATTTTTACCTGGTGCTTGCGAGGACAGATTGGTTTTATATAGTAAGCCTATGGGGATGTCACAATTCAGTAGTCAATGGATTAACCTGTTGGAGACAAGCTGATTTGGCTATAACACACATTTCCCATAGACCTCAGCCGGAATATATTAGGGCTCATTCCCCAACGGGTTAAGACCATTCATATCCATCATGACACCATACCATATTACAAGTATAGAAATTGGATCTCTGGGTGCAAAACCTGAATCAAAATCCTGACAATTAACAATTCTGGGGTTCAAATTTTCCTTACAACTGTTATGTGTACATGTAGTACAAATAGAAAATAATATCCCTCTCTCTTGTATTATCATCGATGACAACGAAATGGATACTTGTTAAAAGATCGATATCTGTTTTGGAAACAGACCAACTTTGAGCACAAAAAACCGTTTGGGTTTGCCAAGAAATCGTTGTTCCTGTGGGTCCAGAATGGGTCTAGACTAACATCACTAGAGAGAGTGATGAACACGGAAATCCCTCCAAAACAAATTTTGAGAGATAAATTTCATTCTCCCGAACCCTTGTACTATTTTCTTTGATAACACCACAAAAGCGATGAGAGGAAACTAAATCGAAGATTCAAGCTCAGAATTGGAGTAAGGACTATGATGAGTGAAATACAGGTTTTGAAAACACCTTTGAAAATTTTGGCCAGTGTTGTACTAAAGAACATTGGTGGAGTGTACAGGTTCAAAGCCACAAAATTGACACCTGTAACATGTATGTTCCACCTCTGGATAAAACTACAAGTACAACAAACTTTCCCTGCTACCCGGCCATAATAATCATTAGCCCGTATTCACAAATGTGGCCTAAAGTTAGGCCTAGCTTAAATCTGTGGTTTAACTATGGCTAGCAAAATGTGACACAATCTGTCAATGTTGTTATGTTCCTTCCACGTTTACTGGATTCCGGAATCGTACTTTAATAGTTAGGAAAACTTTTGTACTTATCATTCCAAGGCACTTTTTTAAGAGTTCCAGTACCGAAAAATCTGATAAATCAAACATCTGCTTTTCCGGATTGTGTCACATTTTGCTACCCATAGTTAAACCACAGATTTAAGCTAGGCTTAACTTTAGGACACCTTTGTGAATACAGGCCATTAGCTTTAAATACATTATTTGATGTGACACTGTCTTACACTTCAGACGGTAGACTTCTTCTTATGTCGTATAACATTTCACATCCCATACTGACAGACAAGGGCATAAACTGTCTTTAAGATAATGCCTTAGACTGAAGGGGATCGTTCGACAGGTTCCATCAACCGATTTCGGTGAAAAAACAGTTAGGCTTTACCACGATGATGTTGTCATCGGCTCAATATAGCACCATGTTCATGTTTTCTGCCGCATCACGAGGGGTCAACAAACAAAGAAGCGACGAGGTTGTTATGAGGACAAGGTCGTCTTTATATCTCAGGAGTAGCATCTCATACCATCACAAATTAAAAGAAGGAAATTGAGCATTATGATCCTAAAATTGGCAACATTCTGAAACAAACAAATTTGGTGTTTTCCCCCTACAGATTGGCAATCATAATTCTAAACACAGTTAATGTCTTTGTAAATATATTTCACAAAAATAACTTTTTGTTTGTGACTGTAGCAACAGAAGAAAAATACCCGCATTGGCAAAAGAAGAAAACATGATTGAATTAGTCCTTATCTTTAATATTCAACAATGAAACGAAGATAAAACTCAAAATTATTAATTAAGGATGATATTTTGTGAAGTTTAAATAACAGTCAAGGTTAAAACCTTAGCAATCACAGAGTTATCTGTCTAGACTCTCATAGGCGTCAATTAACTCTCCATCTTCCAAGGTTTCTTTGTCCTTTTTTCCCTACTGCTGACGGCTCCTCTGAATATCACTAACCACAAGGAGACCTACATGTACTTTGTGGTAGATCACAACAATAAAGGAGATCAGGATGGCATTAGTCACTCCTGTCCCTTCCTTGTCCTTGACGTTTAAACATCCACTTTATATATTCTTGCTCCTTTTTAACTCTTTAAGTGCCACCCCACCCCAACCCCTCTGCCACACTGGTAATCCGTACATGCCAGGGTCTATATCCCCCATTGGACTTAGATATGACAGTCAATACCTAGTCATAACTTTTTGAAAAGAACTTTCGACAACAATGTTGTTTTTAAATATGTGGCATTCTTATTTGTCTCTAAAGTCACACCACATTCTTTTTTTCAAAATAAGAGGGCAATTATCTAAACTTGTGATTGTTCCTGAGCATGAATTTGTTTTTTATTGTGTCTGATTGTTTGTGCACTAGGTCCTATCAAAATGTTGACAAACACATCAAATTACTGAAAAAAAGTTTAATGTAATCTGTGTAAAGAGAAAATTGGCCAGAATAAAGCAGATTAATCCATGAGTGTGCAGTGCGCAGAACAAAAGAATCGGCGTAATCAATCAACGTTATTCCGAATGTGCGCAATCATGCACGAAGCAGGGGAGGGTAGGAAACAAACCATGGATTAAGCAGTCAATTGTAGGCTAGCAAGAATGAGTATGGCACCGAACAGTAGGCTACGTATCATGCATCCGGCACGTAAAGAGTTGAATTGATTGGATATCTAGACCTACATGTAGTCTGTAACCAGCGATTATTAACAATTATTGAATAATCAGTTCTAAACATTATTCCCCCAAGTATGCCCTGGAAAATATAGATACATAGTACCTTATCATTATTATAAAAACCCGGGCCAACCAAACAAACTTTCAAGGGCTGAATAGGAATCAGCATAGTGTAAGGCAGTCTGGTTTTTGTTTGGTCCATCACAACTATTGTGAATCAGACTACGTGTACTTTCTAATTTTTTTGAGCTATGCTCAAGAAATGGTGCACAGACATCGATCTTTGAATGAAAATGTACAATACTCACTTTACTATTGTGTAAAAGAGGAAAATATAACTCAAACTTGAACTAAAGTTTCACATTTACGAAATTACCTCAAGATTAAACAAACAAGCCAGATATTATTGCAATTGTATTGCGCAACTGATAATAACTGCTCGTGTATGCACACACAGGTATATGATGGGATCGGGCTTACACTGTATTTCGAGCTAGTGCAGCACAGCACAATTAGCACGTTATTTTACACCAAAAACACAAAATAGCTTGAGTTTCTGTAAAAAGCCCAAGATGACTCGGGCTGGAATATCATCCAATATACTATTTGACCAAAAAAGCCTGATCTTCACTGATCCAGCTAATTCATCGGATCACAAAAAGCGCGCTATTGAATTAGCTCGAGCTTATGCAGCACCTCCCTCAATGTCTTCTTCCTTTGTGACGTAGATGAGAGCTAAAGCCTGATCTTTTCTGATCTGGCTAATTCATCGGATCACAAAAAGCGCGCTATTGAATTAACTCAAGCTAGTGCAGCACCGCCCTTGATCTCTTCTTCCTTTGTGACGTAGATGATCTGTCATTGTTTTCTCAGACGTGATGACCTTTTGTATTCATGCCCTTCTTCCTTCTATTGTGGTTAGAGAGTGGTGCCAATCTAAATAGCAAAGTTATAAATAGGGGTTTAGGTAGAAGAGGCGCATATTTTTAATTTGAAAAATATGATTATGAGATGGAGGAGAAAAAGCAGATTGCATTATTTCTTTAAAAAGCAGACTGTATGATAATAAAGAAAGATCAGAAAATTGCACAAAAATATTTAATTTGAGTTATGTTTATAAATATAGGGTTGTGTGACTTGTATCAAGCAAAAGGGTGTAATAAAAGTTGTCATATTGGTTGTGCGCAGAAATGCATTTTGGCTCAAATTCACATAAAGTATGATAAGTGTATCAACTTTAGTAGTTGTATTTATACAATGTAGGAGCTTACAACAATGAACAGCTACATCTTAAAGTGCCCCCTCTCTTGTTCATTCAGGTGAACACAAACAATTGATTCAAGCGTCATGATTCTTAATTAGACTCTTCCAAGAGGCAATAGTTCGCAGAGGCTTCACTGAATGACATACAATGTACAATGTACCTAATATACATGTACAGATACAGAAGGGTTACTTAATACAAGAATTGGTGGTCTGGAGATACATGTACACAGTAAAGCAGCTCTTGAGCACGCATTAGATTTAGTATATGAATATACAAAAGGCCCAAGTCCATCTCTTGGCCAAATTGAGTTAACCATGGAAGGTTGTTGCTCATACATGAGTCCACCTTGTGTACAATTTACAGCACTGAATTCTGCCCCAAAATGTGTGAAATTGATAAAAAATTATCTCAAATCTCCATTGACTACACACAAAAATCATTCAGTTTTTCTTGATTTACTCAAAATGGACTTTCATGAACTTGGGCTCTTTTTAAATTCATATATTCTTTTTTATTTCAGGGGTTTGAGGTTTTGTAAGGTCAGGAATACCTATGGCGCCAGAGGGTGATTAAATCATCTAAACATATCCTTAATCGATGAAATTTGAAACCTCTTCTCCTTAATTGCTTAGGCTCAAACGCAGACTCGGAAAAGACACTTTAACAAAATATCTTTTGCCTTCAGTGAAGCCTAGGCCAGTTTCTCAATGGCTTTGTCACATTAAAGTGAACATTACTTTTGGACTTGTCCAGGAGTGGCCATAGTACAGGGCCTATAAGATGATTTGTAAAGTTCTACCTTTCAGACTCTGTGATATGCATTATGCTGAAAAGGGTCTGTGTCTGTAGACTACACATAGTGCCTTGGGGAAAAATTCTGTGGGTGTTTAATTGGCAAAGAGATACATGTATTAAGAAGAGTCACAGTCATCTCAAATGGCAAAACTTTGGGTTATACAGTGTCCCCAAAAAATATTTGTACACTTTGAAAATATGGAATTAAATAAATTGATGTCGGCTTGAAATTTTAATTGCTATTTATATCAAATGGTAGGTAATGTCACTATCACCTTAACACTAAATCTAAATTTCCGTCAGTCTCGGAAGTTCTAGGCGCCATTTGCAATTTTCATGGCCCAAAATTATTTGTACACTTCAGAACATGGGTTTTTAAAAGAGTGTTTAAAGTTTTTGGGGGTCTTCTTTGGCTTCTAGGGCAGTCATCAACCTTCTTGGAATACTGTCGACCAATTTAGCACTCATTTCACCGCCAATACCATTCCAAGTGCGCTGGAGCGTGTCCTGGAGCTGCTGGATGTTGGATGGTCAGTCTAGAGGGCGCTGTCGCTTCGGATCACTTCTCATGTGCTAAATGGGGATTAAATCTAGGCTGCGAGGTGCCTTTCTTGCAGCTTAACATGTTTATGTTGCAATATTGCTTTTAATATGGTTTGATGTGTACTTGGGGTCATTGTTATGTTGGACCGTAAATTGATGACCATTCATACTTGAAGCAGATGAGAGCATCTGAGCCCATTCTGAAGGGCAAGAATATCCTCATGGCTTCAGCATTCATGATGCCATGTTATGAAATTTATCTCTCCAACTCTACTGGTTGCCATACAACTCCAAATTCATGAAGCATCCTCCACTGTGCTTCACTGTTGCTCCAAGCATGATTGACTGAAAGCTACCTACAGTACAAGACACACATGGTCCGTGCATCATATCCAATCACTTTTGCACTACTTAGGTCTTAGGACAGAGTGATAGAACTCCACAGGCTTTTTTCATGTTGTTTTGTAAAAGCATGACGCTGCTTTGATACTGTCCCTTACATTTGGCTTCTTTCTTGCCAATTATTCACCTATAGTCATGTAGCCATTTAGCCTGTTGCAGACACTCTGAGGGCACCCAGTCATTCCTCAACCTCTGTGGCCTTGGATGCAATTTTTCTTTGGTTGCAAATTGCTATATTTCATTGCTTACTGTCTGTCCATCAATATCATCATGAAAACTGATGTCCATGAAGACTAATTTTGCCTCTTAGAGGCTCCACTTGCGTAAAGGCTTATTGGTCTTCAAGTTGTTTTCCAACATAACAGGGACCCCAAGCATGAAGCGAAGCATATTAAAGCATTATTTTAGCAAAAACTTGACGTTAAGAAAGCCTAGAAGAAGGCACCTCAGATCCAAGATTTAATCCCCATTTAGCAACACGGGAGGTGATCTAAAGCGACAGCGCCCTCAAGACTCACCATCAAGCCTCTAGCAGCTCAGGACACGCTCCAGCGAACATGGAATGGTATTGGCGGTGAAATGAGTTGCTAAATTGGACGACAGTATGCCAAGAGGTTGATCACTGCCCTTGAAGCCAAAAAAGGCCCCCACAACACTCCTTTAAAAACCATCTTCTAAAGTGTACAAATAATTTTTGGGCCATGAAAATTGAAAATGGCGGCCTAGACTTCCGAGACTGACGGAACATTTGAGATTTATTGTTCAGGTGATGGTGACATTACTAAATCTGATATAAATAGTAATTGAAATTTCAAACCCACAGTGATTTGTTTAATTTCATTTTTTAAAAGTGTACAAATAATTTTTGGGGACCCTGTATATCTGTGTTGATTTAAATCAATTACACATTTGATCTCGCACAATTTCCTCTTTATTTTGATTTCATTAATAGAGTGTTTTAATATCTTATGAAGATTTCATGTACATACTTCACTTACAATGTCGTTTTGATAAATTTGTTTGTTTGTTTGTTTTGTTTTGTTTTGTTTTGTTTTTTGGGGGGCGGGTGTACAGTGTAGAAGGTTAAATTTCTTCAGATTTCTTACTTCTTACTTTCTGCCCATTATTCAACACTTATAAATGTACATGTAGATGTACATGTACACCTACTCAAAATATAATCGTAATAAACCTATATGTAATAACAATCCGATAAAATTTATTTTGATTCTGACCAATATTGTTTTATTAATTATATGTCATATACAGTACATGCATAAAGAAAAAACAACCTTAAAGCAAGAATAACAGTTGCAAAATGTGTATCAGTGCCCTCTCCCCCCACTGTTTTAGATATTGGTCAGGTTAGGATAATCCCTCTGTATATCTGCCCTTAATCTTAATCTCACTGTCTCCAAATTGTATCCGTTTTTATTTCACTTGTCAATACATGTATGTAAAGTTGTTCCAGAATGTACTTTCTGGGGGTGATTCACTAACAGCGAAAATCAATCCACTAACTGGGATAAAACAATTTTAGGATCAATAGCCATGTTATAGTTCCATAGGTCCATAGTTGGGATGGATTTTTAGATATTAAGTGAATCACGCCCCCCCTGGGTATCACTATTTTGTATTGAGAGACGTATCCAATTACTGTTAGATGTTAAAATAAACTCCAAAGAGTTGGTTTTCAAGTTTATTTGTATATCTTTTTATCTTTCAGATAAAATTGTAATATCCTTGAAAATATTTAGTGTTTTTTGCTTAACAGTCACTATCACATGTACTGAATACGCTGTATTTTTTGCGTACACAATTTTTGCTTCATAACAAGGAATTCACAAGAGTATATTTTCACAAATTTATTGTATTTGTATTCACTTTGTACAGAAATATCAGAAAGTGCAAAATTTTTGCGTTCAATAAGTCGCAAAATTCGCGGGAAAAAAAAAACACTGCAAAATACTCTGCGTATTCAGTATACATAGCCCTATTTCTATATTTATTTTTAAAATGCGGGTTACAAAATTGCCTCCATGTACTGTAGTTTCTGTTCACATTTTTAAAATTAATCTCTCTCCCTCTCTCTTTCTCTGTCACTTTCCCTCCCCCTATGTACAATATAGTTGATATGTTCTTAATGTTTAATTTGATTTTTCTCTGCAGGTATTATTACTCATAGAAAATATATGTGAGAAGATCAACACAGAGGGCAGTATAGGCAACGCTGTGGAAGAATGCAACAAATTTTTGGAGAGACACACAGAGCTAGAGATAGAGAGCAAGGTACGGTTTACTATGTATTATGAGTTTTTTTTTATCTTGTCAGTTAAATGTACATATATATGTATGTTCAATATATTATAATGTATGAAGGGCTGTAAAAGAAAAATGATACAATGAAGTTTCCAAACTAAAGAAACAGTAAAAACAGTTAAATGTATATTCATCAGACAAAATAAAGAGCTGTAAAAAAAAAAAATTAATTAATAAAAAAAAAAGTGATATAATGAAGTTTCCAAACTTATGAAACGATAAAGAGTTCAAAGTGAATATAAGATAGAAAACATAACATTTTGATTCATTGATCTTGCCAGTTAAATGTATATATTCATCAGACAGAATGAAGAGCTGTAAAAAAAAAAAGAAAGAAAAAAAAAGTGATAATGAAGTTTCCGAACTGATGAAACGATAAAAACTTCAAAATGAATATAAGATAGAAAACATAACATTTTGATTCATTGATTTTATCAGTTTCATCAGACTGGGGGGAACTTGTTGAAGACAGTCTGTTTAGCTACATGTATTAAAGACATATGTAAATCTCTTCATTTATGATAATTCTGATTCATGTCTCAACATGTAGGAGGCGCTAGACTTTGAAAAAAAATGAAACATACTGGGGAGGAGCTGTTGAATAAATGTCTCTGATTTTATGCCCATACCTACATAATAAAGAGATAACATGTTAACATCTAAATTACGTGAAAATGTGACTTTGATCTCCATTTGCTCTTTGTGTCTTTGTCTCAACACATAGGAAGCATTAGATCGGTCGGACAAACTGAAACAGACTGGGGAGGACCTGTTGAAGAACGACAAGTTCCCCTTGGAGGCAGCAAGCGTCAGACCGAAGTGCACTGAGCTCGTCAGTAGGACCTCTGACATGCAGGATAAGCTGTCTAACCGCCGCACCATGCTTGAAAGATCTCTTGAACTACACCAAAGAATACAAAAGGTGAGAGAAATATACCAAGCCTGCCCTTATTCTGAACCGCGGTTAAGAAATAAACCCCAGTCCAGTGCTCTGTAACATAAAATGTATGATTAATATCAATTGTAAATCTATGGTAAACCGTTTACTAAGATTTACAATCGATTGTAAGATTGATTGTATTTGTATTATGTTACAGGGCACAGGTTTAATCAGATCGCTGCATTAATATTTAGCGATCTTATTGTCCTATTGAATTTGTTAATCGTTATCTTTGACCCTACCCAGTCCAAGGGTCGTTAGAGCAGTCACATTCTTTTACGGGATTAACAAAAACAATATCAAAAATTGAATCTGTATAGGTTTTGTTGAAATGTTGATTTATTTGAAGGGAATCACAGTTACTTTTTTGATGGGTAATGCAAATATGTTGCACAGGTTTATGAACATATCATTTATGGATTCCATGTCATTTGCTTCACTGTAAATTCCATACACTTATCTAATAATTAATTTCAACCCTGGACTTAACTATATACCCTACCCTAAACTTAAAGGGATTGGGTAACTTTCAAAAACAAGAGCAATTAGATCAAGATAAATAAAATTATATTGTTCCAACAGTAAAAACAAACTACTGAAAGTTTCAGATCAAATGGAAGTCATTTACTACCTTAAACAGTGTAACAAACAATGCAAAGCATACAGCCGAACACCAGTACCCTCTGTTGCTGGCTCAGCAGGCCGCTAGGGACGGGGACTATACGACAGGAAATGGGTGTATGTTGTGCTATGTGGAAAAGCACATGGTTTTATAAACCATCCGGGGTTGGTTTATAAAATTTGAGTATGAAATCATTGATATCTCGAAGGTAAAGCAAGCAATTAGCTTGCAATTTTGAAGAGATACCAGACTGACCTAAGTGTTTATAATAATGGGCAAAATAAAATTTGATTTGAATATCATTCAATGTTACTGCATCCCTTTAACATAAAATCTTATTGCAACCCAGCCAAGCCCTGAGCAATTGTTGCTGGAGCAAATGTTGTGTCACCCTTTCATGAATATAGAAATGTTTCCTGTTACATGTGAATTCCTAGTAAAAAAATTGCAAAACAAGATCTGTCGTTAAATAAGTTGGACTAAAGCAATTGTCAAGACAACATGGAAGGCTACCGGGGATGTTTTGTAAGTGAATACTGTGCACAGGAACATAGAAAGGACATAATTCATTAGCCCTTGTATCTAGTTTGTCTTGAAAGGAACCGGAATGACAGCTAGAAGTTGACAATTAAGGCGGTATCCTTAGAGGTCATCAGAAATCTGCAGTGAGCTTTTGCCTAAATCATTGCAAAAAATCGCTAGGGGACCCACCATTTCCATTGGTTTCCTGTGTAGTCTGGTCACTTATACCGTCTTTACACAGTGACTCGTCTCAGGACGGGTCCTGCATTGCAAAGAGTGAACCTGTGATCGTGTTTTTAACAGAACAAAAACAAAAGGTGAGTTCACTATGGCTCACAGATCACGACCGGAAGAAAAGAGACGTCATTAATGTGTGTTGTGGGTATAGCTGAAATCGATCTCGACACAGCTTTCTGTTTACACACACAAAGATTGTTGCGCAGAACCCACCTCTTGGATCAAAACCTGCTATTCTGGTGGAGCAAAAAAGGAACTCGGGTCATGGATCACAGTGATCCTGTTTATACATGACATAAAATTGTTGTGTCAAACACAATTTATGTGTCGAACCCCCGAGTCACAGTGTAAACACGGTATTAGTCTCTCCCCCCCCCCTCTCTCTCTCTCTCTCTCTCTCTCTTTCTGACCCTGTCCAAAGCAACTCCCAAGTCGCCAATTTGCTAAAATCTAATTGAAAAGACTTGACCCCAAATTATTTTGACTGAAAAATTTGTTCCAATAAACTTTGGGACATATGAGCGAACGCATATCAGACTCCCTGTTCAAACCAACTTGCCAAGATGCCTATTTGCTAAAATTTAATCTAGAAGATTTGACCTTAAATTATTTTGACTAAGTAATTTGTTCCAATAAACCTTGGGACAAGTGAGATACAGAACTAATACATACAATTTTTAGACCATATATTTTACAGAAACTAGTAGAATGTTTATTAGTTATTGATACAGTTTTATAAAGTAGAATTGTTGGTATGATTTTGTGAAACACACATGTATATATTTGTTGACGTGTTTGCTGTTTTGGGACAATGGTTAAATTCAAATTTTTGCAGGTTTGTAAAGTTATCAAAATTGACCAAATAAAGTTGACAAATATTTACCAAATATTCAAATCAAAGATATGTAAGGCATTATAAAGGTTGGGAGGTCCATTATCTTTTGTCTTTTTTTAACATTTTTAAAAAAATTTAAATTATATCCAAATGTCAATCTGTTAAAAATATGATTGTTCTGGAATGAGATTGTTTTCAGGCATGCCATCAACATGTTAGGAATTGAACAGTAGCCTAGGAAAAGAGAGGATTAAGTGAATTTGTAATGGGGATTAGCTATATCCTGTTCTACGATTGTGCTTACAAGTTCACTGAACTCTTTATCATTCCTTGAAAAATTCTTAAGCTGCGAATTTGAGTTCGTTGGTTTATTGTACTCATAGGTTTGATGAGTATCTGACTACTAATTTGTTAATTCTTCCTTCTAGTTTATAGATGCAATCAAAATTTCAGCACTTATTAATATCTTTTGCCATTCATCTGATAGAGGTTTCAAATGTACATGTACATAATTATACACGTTGTACTTCATAAAATCTGTTTGCTTGTTATTTTCTGGACTTGAGACCTTTTTTGCAGCTATGATCTGCCTCTCTCTACCACTCACTCTCTATTTCCAACTGATACTGAAGAAAAAAAAAATTACCTCACTATAATTATTCTCTGTTTGGCACTCTATCTATGCCTTTCGAGTGTAGGCCTATGTATCTCTCTCTATGTCTCTGTCTGTCTGTCTATGTCTCTTTCTCTTTGATTCTGTATTTCTTTCACTCTTTCTCTCTTATTCTCGTACTCACTCTCTCCCTCTCTCTCTCTCTCTTTCTCTTTCTATTTCCACCTGCTTCTAAACACATTATATCAATTACAATCCCAGTCATAACACCATTAATACCTTGTCGGAGCTAAATTAAGGGGGGAAGAAAATTCACCTAAGGGAAGGAATTAGCACCTGTAATTGGTATCCATTTGCCCCCCTTTATGTTTCCTTGCTGATGGTTGTACCTCACAATTGTCTGACCTCTTTTGGGGGGTTGTAAAAGCTTTTAGCAATTTTAGGCCAACTATAAGTTCCTCTGCACTATTTGTATCTTGAATTTTTTCTTTACTCTTGAAACTGATAATGTTTGTGTTGAAAATTTAGTTTTTCGTAATGGAATAAACATATTGTATAATAAGTATAAAGAATCTATTATTTTTTTTACACCATATGTTTAATTTTCGCTTACAACATGGGAATCGCGTTAATGAACAACATTGCAGCTGGCCGGCCAAATTTCTTGCTCTGGTTTTCATTTGATATGTTCACATGGGCAATGACCCTTGATTCTTAATGAGCTTCCATTTGAAACAATGATGCTTAACACACTGTTTTGGTATTTATATGTTGGTTCAGAAGTTAATTGATTTTTTTTTAAAGCATAAAATTAAATAAAGAAAAATATTCATTAAGGTTAGAAGGAAATCCAGTTATAGACGTTTAAAGTTTCGGTATTGTGACCTCACTTGTGAGCTGCTCTCCATGCGTTGTGTGTAGTAAATACATGTACCATAAATTTGTCTTTTTTATGTTTCTTGATGAAGGAGTTTATCTTTTTCATAGAGGAATTTTTATAGATTTGGATTTGATGATAAGTCAAAATCACAGGTGATATAGGCCTGATTCATATCTTTCTTTAAAAAATGACAATTTTTGAAAAATTACAGTACACAATCTGGGAGAGCAGCTTGCAAGCGATGTCACAAAATTAAAACATTAATTATTTTTAACTTTCATGTCATTTGATTGATTTTCCTTAATCCTTTAAAAGTATATTTTGTTCATTTTGTGCTTTCATTGAAACTAGTTTAATTCCAGGGTTAACTTCCCCATAAAGTCAGTTTTAGGGATGTGACAGAGAAACACCCTAAGGATATCTTTGACTAAATAAGCACTAACAGTCTCGGGGTTACACCCCAATTAACTCCGAGAAACCTATCGCCGGGTCTGCCTAATTTGCATAAAGAAAACAAGTTTTGCACGGAAAAAACCGGCTCAATTTGTCTAGGGCCGAACTCCGATATCTCGCCTTTAAAACCACCAAATGAAAACAATCCAACGACTATTTAACAATAAAGAGTCATTTTAACCTCTCATGATGTTAATTATGGTTGAAATCGGTTAATAAATTGTGAAAAATAGGCCTTTTCGGGAGCACCCCGAAAAAACCCAGAAATCGGTAAAAAGTTGATTATTTTTCACCTTTCTTGAAATTGCCCAAGAAAAAATTTGATATGATACAAAGCATATCATATCGAAATACTGTACGAAATATCTTTTCATAATATGTTGTCTCACGGTTATGTCGGGAAAAATCCGTATCAAAGTCATTAAAAAAAACCCCTCCATCAAGTTACATTGTGGTCCCACACACTGTGGTTCGTGATGTAGGCATATTTTGACCGCTATAGTATAGCCCCACGAAAAATATTCGCGCTCTTCTCCCAGCCGTCAATGGCAAGAAAACGTTGAAATCGAGCAATGAAAATGACAAATGTCAAATATAGAACTAATTCATGAAAAATAATTGAGGATTATAACAAAATATAGTGGTTTACTGTCCTTAAAACTTGCAGTAGGGTCATCGCAGCAGGTTTCTCATGGATATTGGCAAGTGTTTTTCGGCAAACCCGGAAGTGAGGTGCGGAAATGCGATGCGCAAGTGAGCGGTTTGTCGTTGATAGATGCAGTTTCCAGAGTTTTTCCAGCGAAATACTCAACATTTGAAGGAAGATTTAGACAAACTACTGATTGCCCAAACACCAAAATGCGCAGGAAGTGAGACTGGTGTGTCTGTACAGTATCATGTCTTTTGTTTTCGTTTTCATTTCGTCCAGACTTGTGTCGGGAAAAAATGAAACCTCTCTCGAAAAACAGAAATATACCCGTATTTCCAAAAATACACAACATTTATGTTTTGATATGGTGCTTAATATTATCATTCTTTAAGTTCTCTGAGAGTATCATGAACTTTGGTGATCAAGAAAGAGAGATATAAGCAGGCGTATTTTGGATGATTTTTGCTCTACACTCAGCGCACGGCTTCCGTAGCCGAATTCAAAAGCTTTTACGACTTTACGAGCGTATAATTGGGGTCTGCCACCGGGACTGCTAAGAGTTGCTTGAGCAAATGTTGGACAAGCGATAGGTTTTTGTAGAGAAGGGGTATAGCTGTTGAATGGCTCCAAAAATGATGTAACATGTGTCATTTTTTCTTGTAGCAACTTCTATAAAACGTTTTGACAGGAAAGGAAACGATGATGAGAAGATATAATTTCAGAAATGGATAAAGCTTCAATGCGATTTGTATCTGTGGCATTGAATTGTTTTCCTTTTCCCCTTGTTAATACAGTGTTGAGGGATGTCTTATGTAAGTTTTCACAATTCCTTTCTCCTATATGCTGTATCCTGCATTGTCACTCTTTCCATTTGTCTTGTGTCTGTATCTTGTATCTTTTCATGTATACATGTATATATTTTTTCTTTCTGTTTGTTTTATTTCTCTGTTTTCACTTTCTTTTCATCTCTCTCTCTGTATTTTTAAATCTTGACTGATATCTCTTAAATTTCCATATTTTTACTCACATTTTTTACCCTGCCTTTTCTTCATTTCAATGTTTTACATGTATTAATCTGTATCATTGGGATTTTCTCCATTTATGTATTGTCTCTCTTCTTCCTTCTCCCTTTCCCCATGTTCTCTTCCTTTTCTCCCTGTCTCCCTTCTCTCTCTTTCTATCCCTATCTGCCTTTACTCTTTCACTCTATTTTCTGCCTCTCTTTCTATGTCTCTTCTATTTCTCTCTCTATTTTTCCTTCCTATGTCCATCTTCTCTCTCTCATGTTTTCTATATCTCTTTTCCTCTCTTTCCCTCTCTTTCTCTCACTTTCTTGTAATGTTCTTCTCCACATATGCACCTCATTCCGTAAAACTACAACCCTGTATCCCCAATTTTGTCCTTTTTTCATTGTTTTGAGAATGAATAAGCAAGCCATCATTAGAGTCATTTCCTTGAGGGGTAATAAACGAATTACCTGACCCCCTTCTCTCCTCGTCTCTCCCCCTCTCCCTGTCCCCTTCTCTGCAACCTAGGCCGATGATTGGTGCAGCGATGGCATGAAACTTCTGGCCTCTCAGGAAATGGATCAGTCTCAGTCAAAGGAGGGCGCCGAGAAGTACTTGCGGCAGATCGACGAGGAGCTGCGCAGGTTTCGGGAGCTCAAACTCAGCGACCCGCGAGAATTCCGTCAGATGTTTGCGGATATACTCACGATGGAGGGGAAGGTAAGCGATGAACCTACTTACTTTTTTTCCCCTTTTATCTTGATGTCTTTATTTTACCTGTCTCATCGTAAAGAACAAGTTCATGCTTGAAGAAAAGCAATCAGGGACCTATACCTTCGATTCCTATCTAAGAGACTAGCTAGATAAAGGATTCTTGACACAATGCTTAAGGACCTCTTTTTCTTCTGCATAGCTGCCTTCACTCCGCGTTTTTTGAAGGAATATTTACATTAAAAGTATAATTGTGGCATGTATTGTTTTTGGCTTCAAAAAAGAATTCTCAAGAATTTAAAATGTTGTTGCAAGATCATAGAAATCTGTGTTATGTTATGTATAGTCCTTTCGAAAATGTTGTGCTCCTTTTTGTTTCAGTTTTTATCATTTGAACTACATACACAGTTTTATGTAAAGTATAGCTTACTTTCTGTTGCTTATTATGTGTGATTTTACTCAATTTTATTGAATGAAGTTGAAACAATCCTCTATTATATTAAGAGAAAATATTTAAAAGAAAGATTTGGTGCATCCTTATTTTCCCTTAATATTCAGTTTTTCTGTTTCTTTGGACATGTGATTAGTTGCTTTCAATGTTGTATTTGTGTTTTCCAGTATTGCTATTAAATTTCCTATTAGATTTTCTCCAATGGCCCTTTATGTTTCAGTTGTAATGTCATATCATTTATAATTGAGGGATATATTTTTTAGTCTGGCAGTATGGGACTTTTTCTGTATCAGTATCAAAGAATCATTTGAGAACTCGCAAGACAGATTGTAAATGCCTAGTACTAACAGAAATTTCTAAAATACAATCAAATACCAAATTATTGCCATTTTTTTTCTCCATCTGTAACATTATGTATATCTGTAGTATTCTAAGGTGTTGTTTGATCTGATATGATTTTGCATTGTAGTTTAATGTTAAATGTTATATTCTTTATCATGATGCCCCATGCATAGAGGTTATTTGTAAGTTTGTAGTCACCTTAAGTTCAAAACAAATTTTATGGAACCAGATTTCTTCTTTTTCATATGATTATGGTGATGGATCTTTGTTAAAAATGCTGCAAAAATCTGCTCAGTTTTGCACTCAGTAGCTTTTGTTCATGAACCATTTGCTACATGATCACAACTGGTTATGTGTCCATGCGTCTGATCTGCGTCAGATGATCAGAAAGTCTTTGCATCCACATCACACATGAAACATTAAAAATTCTGGAAATTAAGAGATGCATGTTTTCAGAGATGCCACTTTTCAGGAATTTTTATTTACTCCAAATTTCCACATTTTCATTAATTTTCAGTCTGTTTTAAACTTTTTTGCCCAAATTCGCACATATATTCAGAATTTTTGGGGCACAATTTCGGGATATTAGAATGGCACTGAGTGGCATCTCTGATGTTTTCAGATGCATCTAGGAGTAAAGTGACTTTAGTTGTGCTACAGCCTTGTCAAAATGTATCATGTGAGTTTACCCAATCAGGCTGCGAAACACTGAGGCACTTTTAAAATCAGTTGAGACCATGGCATTTAAGATGACCTCCTTTAGATAACATTATAAGACTTCTAAAGAAGTACTGCACTGATTGCATGCATGCTGGGTAAATTTTCACTTCAAATGTTAAATGTCAATTGGTAAACTATTGGATACAATGGAAGCACTCTTATGGTTAGTACTGGATTTTTATATCCATGAATATATCTCTTTCTTTCTATACCACATTTAAACAGACATAAGATTGATTGTGAAAGTTATGAATGATACTAGGTTTAGTGGATAATGAATTTTTCCCTAAAAGGATTTAATTATACTTTATTTTTAATATATTTTTTTAATTGTTACTTTTTCAAACTAGGCCTGAATTATTTGTTTGAAAAAACTTAATGGTGTGTTAGTATGATGCTATCAACAATCCATATATGCTATATCATGATAGGGTTAACTACTATAAATAATCTGTGATGACACATAGGCCTACAGCTCAAGCCAAGAACTTGTCAAGAAAATTTAGCAAAGAATTACTGATAGTTTGCAATATTTTATATTTCTTTGTTGATTCTACGTACATGTAAATGCTTCTTACCTCAAATTAATCAATTATCCAATATCCAGAAAATCACTGGGAAGATTTCTATCAATTTTGCTTGCAATGGATGTTTTAAGTTACTGAATGACTTTTTGACCACCCAGAGTTGTAGGACTTGGTTGCCAAAGTTTTCAAATTCTATCAAAAGTTATCACAAAAAGTAATCTAAGCCTGCAGTTACATGTAAACTTTTGGTTTCATGATACGAGATACAATATGTATTTGAATCTGGCCCACAGATTTCATTAGTGATCGAATTGTGAACTTTAATAAACTTATTCAAAAGTTTACGATAAAAATGTTAGAGAAAAGAAAATATGATTCAATGTCAGAGTTGCCCTTTAGCATTGGAAAATTAGGGATCAGAACATTTTCAGAGTTGTTTTTTTCCCTTTCATTTCTTCATTGGCAACCGGAGAGATGATTGCACATATTCGTGCCCATACAACTGTACAACATTTCAACAGTTTTGAGAGTGACTTGAACCAGTTTTCAAGAGGGGTTAATTATTAGTCATGGATATATTAAGCCCATGTGTATGATGAAAATGAAAATATGGATATTCACTCTAGAGTTCAGGGTCAACATTTCTTGAGACTCGCAGTGATCCAATACATGCACTTTAGTAGACTACCAGTGTTTTATACAATGTAATGGGACAGCTCGGAATATCTACATGTAGTTCTACAAAACACATTTTAAAAAATTCTGGGAACAGTTTTGTTGTTTTTTTAGTCTCTAGTCTCATTGTGTTCAATTTCTGTAGGTGGATTCACACTTGCCCGATCTGGAAAAGTTCTCGTAATCTCTGATCGGGTATTCTTACCCCAATCACAAACTATGCATAATTTTTGCAAGTGTGAAACCAAACTACGCGTAATATTCCCAAAGACGAATTCCCGTAAATTTGTAGGTACTTCGTCGAAACTACGCGTAGTTTCGCCAAGGTTGTGGGAACTTTTGTAGTGTGAACATATATTACGAGAACTTTCTATTCCCCCTTTCTTTTTCTTATGTATTTCTTTGTTTTTCCTTCTTTCTTCTCGTTCCTAATGTATTTCTTTGTTTTTCCTTCTTTCCCCGCTTTTCTTATGTATTTCTTTGTTTTTCCTTTTTTTTTCTCTTTCCTTATGTATTTCTTTATTTTCTTTCTTTCTTCTCTTTCTTTATGTATTTCTTTATATTCTTTCTTTCTTCTCTTTCCTTATGTATTTCTTTGTTTTTCCTCTTTCCTTATGTATTTCTTTGTTTTTCCTTCTTTCTTTGTGTTCCTTTTGTATTTCTTTGTTTTTCCTTCTTTCCCAGCTTTTCTTATGTTTTCTTTGTTTTTCCTTCTTTCTTCTCTTTCCTTATGTATTTCTTTGTTTTTCTTCTTTCTTCTCTTTCCTTATGTATTTCTTTGTTTTTCCTTGTTCTTTCTCTTTCCTTATGTATTTCTTTATTTTCTTTCTTTCTTCTCTTTCCTTATGTATTTCTTTGGTTTTCCTTCTTTCTTTTCTTTCCTTATGTATTTCATTGTTTCCTTCTTTCTTCTCTTTCCTTATGTATTTCTTTGTTTTTCCTTGTTCTTTCTCTTTCCTTATGTATTTCTTTGTTTTTCCTTCTTTCCCTGCTTTTTTTATGTATTTCTTTGTTTTTCCTATTTCTTCCCTTGTTTATAAGTTTGGGTATTTTCCCTGGAAAAAACGGTAAGGGCAGGTGTGAACACAAGACACAATTTACGGGTATTTTGGTGATTGAAAAAGTTCTCATAAATTACGAGAATTTTTCCTGATCAGTAGGTGTGAATCCACCTTTCGTATCACTTAATTTCATAAAATTCATTCATGGACATTCTGTGTAAAAGCTTGGATTGCAGCCTGCTTTTGAAACCCAGCTTATAACAAGAAAGGATATCACCATTGAAGGACAAAATGATAGGAGGCAATGGATTTCAGAGGAATTATTTCTTAATGCTGCTAATTAAAACCAAATTTAAAATTGCATGGTATACTGAGTCTACTCTTCGTGGCATCATGGACCCTACTAGATGAGTGCTTGTTGATATACACTGAAACTCTATCAAAGTTAAAGAAGAAGCACTGC
Source organism: Paracentrotus lividus (assembly GCA_940671915.1). Taxonomy (NCBI): domain Eukaryota; kingdom Metazoa; phylum Echinodermata; class Echinoidea; order Camarodonta; family Echinidae; genus Paracentrotus; species Paracentrotus lividus. The sequence continues at coordinate 6,096,133 of CALNVZ010000674.1, read as the reverse complement.
AGGTCAAGAATTCAATCTCAAATGAAAATGTCTGTAATATAGGCCTAAAAAAGTGAATTCTTGTAAGATACTTAGATACAATTGTAAAGAATCTATTAATGTAGCACCTTTTTTAAGGATCTTTGGAAATGTAGCCAGGTGCTCACTTTTTTTTCTAATGATGCCTTATGAATATGGGAGAGAGAATTCTTGTGAAACATGTAATTCTTGTTTAATGGGCAATTAATTTCTCAGATCTTTAAAAAAGTAATTGTTATAGAACTTTATTATAACATGTGATAGCAACATAGACTTGTGTTGTATTGTGTGTACTTTCGTGTCACCATCTTTGAAAACATATCTGACGTAATATTTGTCTTGTTCTATATCTCTCCCCACCCTTGTGACCCATATATCATTCCTTGGGATATCTTTCTTTCTTCCTTTCGCTCTTTATTTCTGCTCTCTTGTAAATTGTTTCCTTATCTCTTTCTTTAAATTTTTCATTTGTATTATTCTTCAATCTCTTTATTTCTCAATTTGCAATGATGTGTCCTGTTTAATTTCTTTATCTGAAATATCAATCCTTTTCCTCTCTTTAATATGTCTCTGTGTGAACTTCCAATCTATATTCTTTATTTCCCCTTAATTCATTTATTTCTAATTTGTTTATTTTTCTTTCTTTATCATCCCTATTTTTATCTATTTTTCTCTGGATTTCTTTATAACTATGTAATATATTCCATCCATCTCTCTCTCTCTTTCTTTTTCGTCCTGTTATTCTGAATCTGTCACACTCTATCTCTCCCCCCTCTCTTTCTTTCTTTCTTGCTTCTCTTTGTTTTCCTTTTCTATATTTCCTTGACACTGTAACTCTTACACACACACTCTCTCTCTCTCTCTCCCTCTTTCTGTCTTTTGTCTCTCTCTCTCTCTCTCTCTCTATCTATCTTTGTCCCATCAATTCCTCCCTCCAATCGTACCGCTCCTTTTTGTCATCCAAGTTTGAGCAGCAAAAGGTAACTAGCGGGTATTGCACCGCACCATGCTATTTGCATATTAATATATGTTGATTTATTGGAAAGCCCCTCCCATGTTATGCATTATTCATGAGAGTATGAGCTTATAATGCATGTTTCTTGGCACCCTTAGTTTGTAGTCTATAGTTTGCTTTGATTTGTTTTTTTTATTGAAGTTTTATTTTGCATCATTTTCTTTCATCTTTTTAAAAAAGAATGATATGGTAGTATTTTTTTTTCCATTGTTTAAATTTTGCTTTTTGATTTATGGTTTTGCTCTGAAATTAGAAATGTTTACACACATGAAAATTAATTCCCGAGTTTCATGCTTCAGAATATTGATCAAGACAGCATTGATCATGGATTTTGCATTTATTCAACAAGAAAAGCAGGAAACACAGAAAATAGAACATGAGTAGAAAATGGACAATGTAAACTTGGAAAAAAAGTAGAAAAACACAGTAAAGAGGAATCACAGTTTGTAATGTTAACTAGAGCTAGGTACATGTTTTGAAGATGAAGTTCAAGAAATAAAAAACATTGGACAAAGAATTAACATATTATGTAAATAACTATTTGAAAACCAATGTAGAGAAAAGGTCGCTAACTTTACGCATAAACAGTTGGGTAAAAAAAAAATCTATTTTATAAATAAATTGTAATATTACAATCTCTAAATGTTTTTTTGAAGATAAGTAACTTGTTTTAACTTTAGTGTTAATTTTTTTTTAGCCTAAGAGAGTGAACCCACTCAAGAGGTTTTGTTTTGTATTTTCACTTTGCATTTTGATTTGAACATTTGCCTTCGTCATACTTTATTTTAATTGATTTCTCTTCCCTTTTCCTCTTCTAGCATGGTAATGAAAAAATTGATTGACTACTGTAACATATCTTCCAAATTTCTTCTTCATTTTTATAAAATTTTTAATTCTTATTTTCCTTTCAAGTTTGTTTATCTTAAGACTTTGCCTCTTGGTATTAAAAGGATTTTCATTTTCCTTTGCATGTTGTTATTCTCGTATTTCATTTTAGAATGTTATCAAATTTGAGACAAATAGTGCTAAATAATTCATAATTTCATTTTAAGTAGTTGCAATTACAACAAACACTTTTTGTTAATTTGAAAAAAAATTAAATTTTGACCTTTTATCATCTTTCATAATAGGAATTAGAAGATAAAACAATACTTAGAGAAATTTATTATACTTGACTCTTACACATATGTAATTTGTAACAAGCTAAAACTGTGACATATATCTAACAATTCTGTCTCTGTTGCTTTAAGTCATGTATGTTTGTCGATATATAATTAAAAAGATATAAAAGAAATTTAAAAAAAATTCACAGACTGCTTTCATCTAATTATGATTTCAAAATGTTTGATAATCTTAAGTTTATAATTCATTACAGTTTGGCATATATGTATGTAGTATCAAATAATAATGATGTAATTTCTGTAGATTTTTTTAGTGTTAGCATCTGTAACTGAAGGATACATTTGTTTGCTCAATGGAATACATGTAAATGATAATGAAAAAACTCTAGATAGAAATAATAATAATTTTGATTTTTGTTGTTAATAATATCTGACATTTTTACATTTACATTCCTCCCCTAGAATCTGGTACGAGATGCTGTTACAAAAATGGAGGACGTCCGATCCCTTTTCGAAAAGCGCCGGGAAGGCCTCAAGAACATCATCGCCAAATTCGAGCGGCCTATCCTCAAGATGGCCCCTGTTGCACCCCTGCAGCAATCGCCTCAGTCGTCCACCTCGTCCTCACCCCATAGCTCCCCCTCAGGGGGCAAGCTAAGTGTACCCCACAACGGGAACTCCACCCCTCATTCTCCCAGGCAGAAGCACAAGAAGGGGAAAGGTCAAAGGGTAAGTTATACCAAAAAAGCAGTTATCTCTCTTTATTCTCCTGAAGGTTCCTGTTTAAACTGTATCCAGAAGACTACTGTACCTCCTGGGCTCCGTAACACAATGGTTTGATGTCAAAGTAGCAACAGCCAATCATTTTTGCCTGAGGTTTTTGTTAAATGTTCTTTCAAATTTGCAATTGATTGCAAACCTTGTGTACGGGACAAAGGATAATTACCCCCCCCCCCTCCCCTCACCAAGACAATTGCCCCTTCCCCTTGACTTTAGTGTTACATGTAGGGTTTGGAGGTACATGTAGTTGTCCTCAAACTGTTCAAGCAAACGTAAGTTGCAAAGAGATTTATCAGCAGTTACACTTCAATACTAGCTTTTTTGGTCAACGAAATGATACTTTTCACTGTTTGCTGTCAGCAATACAGTGGAAAGTTAACTATTTAACTTGATTGCATGTCCACAGCTGGGTAAGGGTGAAGAAACTAATATTGCCAGACTAATTTGGTACTAAACATAGGAGGGAGTGAGAAAGATGGATGGACAGAATAATTCAATTTTTTTTTTTCTTTAACAAAATGATAACAGCCTGCCTGTGTAATTTCATGTCATGTTTACATGATTTAAATAGAACAGATCCTTGATAATTTCACTTTGCAACATTTCTCATGATGATAATTTAATATGCTACATGTATGGTCACAACTTGTCGTGAATGTCGTGCATCCTTTGCCGTTGTCCGATGCATACCGGATGCAGAGGTGTAGATGACTGATTTTGACCATGGCATTTTGATGGGATATTTTGTTAACTAATTTTGGTTCTTTCTTTCTTCATTCTTTATAATTTTGACTATTTATTCTTTTGTTTTTGATTATTTCATTACCGATCAGCCCCACCCATGGAGTGATTATCAACAGGTTTTTTTCACTACCGGTGTTAGTCAGGTGTGCTAGGAATTCAAAGAACTACCTTTCTTCTCTTTTTGGCCATTTTCTCTGTGCTTTACGACATTTAGTTTCAAATTAAGGCTATGTACATGGATAATTTATCATCAAATCATTTCTTCTCTTTTGCATGTTGGGCAGTGTGGAATAATTTTCCTGTTTTTCTTGAAGTTCAGAAAATGTATCACTTTAAATTTTTATCAAGGCAGGATCATGGTAATTTATATTTTTCATAATATATTTTTAGGAATTTTCTTGGTAATTGGGAACCTTTATGTACCTACATCTTTTGTGTTTCATTCTTTTTGGTGTGTTATACAGTCTGTGTCAAAAAAAATGGTACAAGTGGAAAACATTTTTTTATAGTATGAAGATTAATCACAGCCTGCTATTGTTTGGTATTTCCATAAAGAAGGAAGATCAGACTTTCACCTGTAATTTTTTTCATCACATTTGGTGTTGTAATTTTTGAAATATGACTAGTTTTCTACAATCAAGAAAAATCCATTTTTCGCACGACTTCCCATGCCTTTGTGTATAGGTTTCGCATAATGGCCATGAAGTGCTCAATTTCGATTTATTCCTCGTCGCACAAAATTTAGCATAACTTTTGTTTTACAAAAGCAAATTATACAGAACAAAGCGCATCAACATGGAAAATCTTTTGGCTTTATTTTGGTACCACATACACACATTATTTGAAAATATTTCACACCTTAATATTTTTTTTCCCACTGTACCAATTTTTTTGACACAGACTGTATTGTAGATTGTGTGGAACTTGATACCTAATATGGATTTTACCATTAGAGATAAATTAGGAAAAATTTCCCTGGGGCCATTTTGCTGCTTGTATTGCTAAAAAAAAATGTAGGGTTATATCCTGGGCAAATCTTGCACAGTTCCAGCGAAGCAATTCAACAACAAAACTTTCATTTTTAATTATGAAAAAGGAATACATGTAGATAATGGAATTCCTAATATCAAAATGATATCAATGTCTTTTGCTTTATATTGTATATCAACTTTTAATATATAAAAAGATACCTGATATAACAAGCAAAAAAATATATGGGGGGCATTTCATCAAAGGACCTGTCGGATATTTTATCAGACAATTTTGCTCTCAGCCAATCATATGCAAGCATTTCAGTAGCTTATAACAGTTTGTCGGATAAAACGTCTGACAAGTCCTTTGATGAAATGCCCCCCTGGTCTGAAAGACCTTGTTATAAAGAGTTTCCACTCTATCAGTTTTTAATAACCTTTTATGACTGTCATCCAGGCCTTGGGATCTGCTATTCCTCTGACTCAGTATCATTTTAGGGTTTAGACAACTTATAAATAGACTGATACCGCAAGATGATGGGAGTATAAACATTAAGGAGAAGGGGATAGTCAGAGAATGAGTGATGGTAGGAGTTCAAGATCAAATGAAGGAGTTTAGAAGAAGATTAAGATAGATATCTGAAAAGAAAAGGTCTTAAGTGGCAAATGCGAGGATATGCATTAACCTTCCCCATGATACTGTATCTACATTGTACTTTTATTTCCACAATTTGTGTCCAGGCCAGGAAAATTCGTGATGGCTTATTGTAGTGAAATGTTTGTGAGGACTGAATTCATGAAAATTGCAGCTTCTACAGGCACAGTAGTTAATTTCTTATAAACAAACATTGCACCAACATTATGTAGATGTAAGATTAGGGTTAGATTTGTAATAAGGTTTCATGTTAATTAAGTTAGGGCAAGGGTCAACTAAACAAATTGTCTCTAGATTGATGCCAGTGAGAAATTATGCTCAAAGAAAAGACGAGAGAGAGGTGGAGATGGATGGAGAGAGAAACGGCTTTAAGAATTGTTTAGCAATATGGTTGGGATAGGGTTTTGTGTTCAGTGTAAGGCAAGGGTTAACCAAGCAAACATGAACCTCTAGCCTGCTTGCAATGAGAAACAACATTTGATAAAGAATGAGAATGAGAATCAGGGAGATGGAAGGATAAAGAAAGAGCTTAATTAAAAGAAGAATTGTTTAGCTAAGGGTTGGAAGAGGGTTTTATATTCAGTTAGGGAAAGGGGTAACCAAGCAATTATGAGGGACTAGCTTTGCTTGCACTGAAAAACGTTCAATAGAGAGATCAGATAGCGAGGGGGAGGGGGAGATGGAGGGATAGAGAACAAAAAACTTGAGAAGAACTTTTTAGTTTAGGATTTGGATAGGATTTCATCTTCAGTTAGGGAAAGGGTTAACCAAGCAATGAGAAGCAATAATCTCAAGATAAAAGTGTGTGTGTGTGTGTGTGTGTGTGTGTGTGTGTGTGCACGTGCGTGCGTGCGTGCGTGCGTGCGTGCGTGCGTGTGTGTGTGTGTGAGAGAGAGAGAGAGGGAAAGAGAGAGGGAGAGAGAGAGAGGACTTTCGAAGATAATTAAAGTAGGAAGCTGATTCAGCTTCTCAGGAACAGGGCTAGCATGCACCCAGGTACGTCTTCATCATACCCCTACTAACCCCCAGACTCCCAACCGAAGAAACACCCATGGCTAGTCATATAACCAAGAGGCAGTTCTAGCATCTTAGGTGTTAACCAGGATGATTTACTTGTCTGCATTCCCCGTGATCCTTGCTCGTTTCTTCCGCCATGATGATCATGAGGGTTGTCATCTTTGGACAAAGAGGTTTTCGTGACTATAACTTTTCAGGCTCCTGAATAATCTTGGATAATTGTGTTTCAATTTATTGATAATTTTGCTCTCATCAGAATATAAACTTTTCTTTAAAAAAAAACAACATTTTCCTAAATTTGCTTTTTATCAATTCCAATCATCTCCCTTATAAAGAAGAATAAATGCAACTTTTTTATCAGCCATTAACCCATTGAACAGGAATCTGGTGTTTCCTGTATGAAACCTATGGAAATGAGATAATTCAATAATAAACCGATTAAAAACAAAGAAATGGAAAAGGAAATATTTATAAATACATGTTATCCAAAAGATTATTAAGGGATTATATTGGTTTAATTGCTGTTGCATTTAATTAGCTTCAAATATGTGGTTACTCAAGTCTCTAATGAAACTGTTTCTCCAGTTGGATTCTTTTGAAATAGATTTGAAAAGGGCAGCAGTTTATGCATGTGGCCGAAACTGATCACATTACAAATAGGTATTAGGGGATTTTGCGGGGTAGTCTTTTTGCTCCTCCGCTTCGTTTGCAAACTCTTCAGTTCATCGCAGTCTTTAAATCCTCTCTAATATCTGGCTTCCTCGCTGTCAAAACTTGGAAGGTAAAATTGAGGAGATGGGTCGACAAATTCTGTCTGGGAATCTAACTCACCATGTACCTTTGTTTTGTTTCAAGGGTCTTTTTCTTTCATCTCCAAGAACATATTGGCAATCAATCAATTATGGGTGAGTAGGGAAGGGATAGGGTGTGAGTCACATGCTTTTGAATTAGTGGGACTACATGTAAGTATGGCACTTACAAACCCAGGTGTATCAGCTACATGTAATAGTAATATTGCTGGGGCGCTTTTCCTTGATCATCTGCACTTTGCTTGTTTTCATTTTGATTTTGTTACTATAAAATACGTTCTTCCCGTCTCTACCCTTTTATCCAAGTCATTTTTATGTCATGTTAAAAAAAACAATTCAGCTTGATAAACAATAACTTGTTTTGACAGGGTCACATCGATTCATGCATGTTGAAAATAATTGTCTCAGTAGCTGATTCAGTCTTATGTCACACAATTGAAAGTATTGGCACATGCATGGTAAAGCTGCTATTGTCCCCAAACAATTTGGCCTGCACAATCTTTAGACATCGCAAATCTTGGATCCGCGCCTGTTGTCCTATAGACTGCATTGGTTGGCCAACTCCTGAGCACTATTTCTTGCATTTTGATATTTCTGAAGCAAGAGTATGACCACATTACCTGGATTCCTGAAAAACATGCACCTGTATGCCTCCAGTGCAAGGATTTTTTTGGCGGAATGCAACGCAGACCAAACATTCATCTTGAGGTGCACGTCTATATGTAGTTGTGACCAGGGCATTCAAGATAACTATACATGTAGAATCCTTTTTAGTCTGGTGAGGAAATGGCTCAAAGATGTTGCATGACCAATGAATACCCAAGGATTTTGAACCTCAAATGCAATGGGAGAAATACTAGTAGTAAGGTCCTAGTGGCTTTCTTTAGCATTGTTGATGACATTGACTAAGATTTTTGAGTGGTTGGGATACAGAAAGCCCCCCCCCCCCGTGTATCATTCTCTAATCTTCTCCCCCCCCCCCTCCTCCTCCTCCTATTGTATGTATCACCTGTTGATCTTGAATCCATTGTTTGCTGTTGACATAACCGTGATGGGAGAAGAAGAGGTGATGATATATAGGAACTGATGTTGTTATCCTTCAAAGACTTTATTGCTAAATTACATTTGTAATTGTACTGTTAAACTTGCACGTACATGAATTTCCAAGGGGTTGAAATTCATGACTAGGTAGTTAATTTTACAGTCTATGTTGGTTGCGTGATATTTATTGCGTAACAGTTTTTTCCGTTTAAATTTTATCCAACTTCATATTTCCGAAGTGGTGTGTGGTGTTTGATTTTGTGATTTGATATTTCTTGCGTGTGGGTGTTACCTCACTAGAGGAGACACCATTTTGTATCTCCTGATTTTTGTGTATTTTGTGGGTCTTTTGTGTGTGTGTGCCCATTGCCTTTGGGGCACACCCTTTTTCTGCCTACAGTAATTGTAGGTAAGAATAAGGTAAAATTCCTTTTGTGAATTTTTTTTTATTTTTTTTATTTTTTTTTTTATTTTTTTTTTAATTTTTGCTATTAGGAGACATTGTTCGTGCGTCTTTCCCCCCTTACTTTCTCTTAATATTCCTTTTACCCCCTCCCTCCTCTTATCTGTCTGTTTCCCCCCTTCTCGTCCTTTCTCTTGCTTTTTTTTTTATGCTTTTCCTTTTGCCCCTTATCTTTAGGTTCTTTCACTTTACTTTTCGTCAGATTTTGTTTTTTTCTTAAGATGCATTTTATTTATATTTTCAGAAGCATTTCAATAATATTCCCATTCAAACAGGCTAGCTTATATTTGACAAAAACAAATTTCAATGTTTTCATGCATCCCCCTCTGACTAGCTATACATACAGGATACAGGGGTCCATACATTTACAGTCAAATTTACCACTTTGTACGGAAACAACAAAGCAAATACCTATAACATCCAGGGGTCCTCGCAAGGGGCAGGAGAGGGGGTCGACAAGCGGAAAGGTTTTGACAGAAGGGGTGATGTCTATCCTTGATAAAACTATTTATTGACAACAGTGAGTCATTATTACAAGGTAGACGTGACAGATAGTAGGGCATTGGGGTGGCCTTTGATGCTGATGAAGTGGCCTTTCTTGTTGCTATGGCCTCATTGGTCAGGGACCACTTCACATGAATGAAGAGGAACATGATTGTTATAGACTCACTCGGGCCCTTTCACACTTCTGCATAAATTTTTGAAAGAAAAATTGTTTTAAAGTGACACAAAGGGCTTAATAAGGCACGTGAGGACAGGTATGTAAAAAAAAATCCACCGCACTCAGAATATATTATGCAAAATGACAGATGATTGTAGAAATAATCATTTTAGTTAACGTGTAAATTTGGGTTTCGTGAAGGTCAGATATATCTGTATTTTCTATGTGACTCGGGAATTTGTGAAGTGATAATCATTTCGCAATGGAATATGTTGTTCTCATCGACGTCGTGGAGTAGCAGATTCAGATGGGGGAAATAATAACCTGGATGCTTTTGTTTTTTGTTTTTTTTGTGGTTCTTGACATGGGTTTTTGCAGGTACATAATTTTTGTGTTTTGGTTCCATTGGCTTTCAATTTTTGCTTCTTCATCCTCATCATTTAAAAAAATATTTTTATGCTATATTTTCTTTCTTTTTTCCTCTTTATGTTTTGCTTGTATGGGATATCGATGGGTGACATCTTGTACATTGTTTTTTCTTTTTCAAATTATTATGAAATATGCTGGGTAAAAGGGATTAGGACCCTATTGCATAAAGAGTTACTTTTTTTTAGTAACTTTGCCATCAATGGTAACTACCGTGGTAACGTTGCTCAACAGCCAATCAAAATGCAATATATCATGAAAGTTACCAATGATGGCAAAGTTTCTATAATAGTACATGTAACTCTTTTTGCCACGGGACCTAGACGTGAAACAGAATTATTTAATGAATAAAAATTGTGCTGCATGCTTTAGAAAAGAAAAAAAATATACATCTACATAATATGTCTGATGGCATATAAATGGTGTAGCAGAATTCACAACATTGATATTCTCAGAGGAACATTGCATTTAACTTCTGTGATATTTTTTATTTTTATGTGATTGATTACTTTTAACATTTTTACAAGACTTGCTTTGGTGTAAAAATTGTGTTGTTTTTTTTTTCCTTTTTTTCTTATGAATAGACTCTTTATACAGGTTTCCCTTGAAGCTTTAAAATATCTTATATTCCTGTTCTGATCTCCAGTAAATGAATGATAATTAGTTTAATTGGGATAAAGACGTTTTGTAAAGATTGCCTGCCTAAAAATGACACATTTCCCTTTTCCTATATCTATGAGTGGGCTCTATGCAAAGGGTTTTCTGGGCCTTGAATTTGGATCTATTTCATGTACATGTATATATTTATGTATACTCCCTTTTTATCTTTAGTTGGATAATTTATAGTTTAGATTAGAATTTAAACCTGTTCATAAAGTCCATGGGCCTTACAAGATCAAATATTTTGTCTCATATAAATAACCTTAATATACAGGTTTTTATTTGTCCCATGAGTTTTAATTCAGTATTCTTTCTCTTTGATACCATCATCTTTAGTTGGACCGGAAGATCGAAATCATCCGAGACGACTCGCAGCCCATGAGCTTCAGTAGTGATGGCGAATTCCAAGACGATGTCGATTGCAACTCTCTCAGTTACAAGCGCAGGTATGAACAGTGTAGAAGCTTTATTTACTGTTTACTACAAGAAAAATTTTCTAAACAGATTCTATTAAACTAGATTTTTTACTTTACATCCATAAACTGACGTTGTATTGGTGAGTGAAACAAAAAGGAATTTACTATTTAAATCATATTTGATACATGTATGGTGAAAACTATTCTTAAATACTGAAGGAACAATTTAATTTTGCTTGATCAAATTCATTATTTTATTCAAAGCTTTGTTGTTCTTTTCCCCTTATCAGATGTATTTTCTCTATACATGTATGGTCTTATGTGATGTTTATGAGTTTAGGAAAATACGATCATTGTTTCCCAGTAGTATACACAATACACAATATTCTAGATACTTGCATGCTGCGTAATAATAAAACCCGACATAAATGCACTAGTGATAATACTTGTATATATATTTATAATTAGTTCAATTTTTAAACCTCTCCTTGTGCTTCCACCCATCTTGTCTTCCTTTGTATCCTCTGTGTAAAGAATCCTCATGAAAATGGGAGTCTGTCCCAAATCGTATGCACACCAGGAGAACGGTTTCCACCACTTCGTTATCGAAAAGAATCACTCCAACTCCTTTCGATCTTTAGCTCAGTATAAGCTGAGGTCAGTCTGCCTGCACCTCTGCCTGCCCCCCCCCCCAAGTTTTGGCTCGTGAAACTGCCTGCCAAAGTGCTTGTCTGTCTTGGTAATTCAATTGCACTTGTTCATTATTAACCTATTTTAAAACCGGAATTACAATGGGGGTTTCCCCCTTGTTGTTAAATATAAATTCTTGAATATATAAATCTTAAACAATAATGACTTTATTAGGGACAAACATTACTAAACCATCTCTGTTAGGCAAGACACAACTAATACTTGGATGTAACCAGAATTGCTCGAATTATTCTTTCTTTCTTTTTTTCATTGAAATGAATATTAAAAAAAGAATAATTTCATTTATGCATAAATTAATGAGAGAGCATGCAACCTGATTCAAATCTTACAGCTTAAACGATCCTATATAAATACCTTTTGTCAACATATTCAAAATTGTGCTTGATAATAAATATTCTTGGATCATCATCTTCATTTTGTATTTAGTTGGAAATTGCCATCCCTTGCATGAGCATGTTTTTTTCCAACAAATCAAGCACAGAATTGAAAGAACTTTCACTTTTTTGTACAAAATTTTGGTAAATCTCTTTTTAAACATTTATCTGAGCTAAATGTTGGAAATGCTATGCAGGCTACAATACCACTAATGCATTATTTCACATGCCTCTGGAGCAAATTTAAAGTTTGTATATTGATATCGATTCCTTCTTCATTGGCAAACAGATATGAATATAATCATCTTTGAATTGTGAGAACTCTAAAATAATGAGTTAAGCTCCTTCTTTGCTCTTGCCAATAGCAGACTATCAAAGCATGTGCATGAATCTAAGTTAGATAGTTGGTCCTCCCCCATCGCTAAAGGCTTCTTCTCCAAGGTATCATTAACCTGTCGAATACGAGCTAATTTTGCCAGTTCTAGGATAACTCCCCCATGGACAATTACCCCCTGGACATCTCCCCCCCCCCCCATCAAAAATCTCACCCCTAACTCTACACCTAAGTAATCCTACACCTAATTTAATTCTGGAGGGTAGTTGTCATGGGGTAATTGTCCAGGAGATAGTCTTCAGCAGGTACTGTTTTTGAAAACTGCTTAATACATTTAATTATTAATGCATTCTTTATTCAGACATGTTATCAAGGAGTTGATTGAGACGGAGAAGATTTACGTGAAGGAGTTAGAAGCGGTTCTAACCGGTTACATCAGGAAGATGGACAGCCCCGTCCTGGCTGAACACATTCCTCCCTCGCTCCAAGGGAACACAGACGTACTATTCGCCAACTGGGAGCTGCTCTATAACTTTCACAAAAAGTAAGATGGTGGGCATGGTGCCTATGGTCGTGATAATGGTGGTGGTGGTGGTGGTAGAGGTAATGGTGGTGGTGATGATGATGATAAGGATGGTGAAGGTGATTATGATTATGATAATCATGATGATGACATTAGTGATGATGATGATGGGAATGGTGAAGGTAAATATGATTGTGATGATAACAATAGTGATGATGATGGTAATGATGATGGAGATGGTGAAGATGATTATGATTATGACAATACTGATGATGATGACGATAGTGGTGATGATGATGATGGTGATGATGATTATGATGATGATGATGATGATGAAGATGAAAATGATGACAACAATGATGACAATTAGGATGATGATGATGATGATGATGAAGATGAAAATGATGACAATGATAATAAAGATGATAGTGATTACAAAGATGATGATGATTAGGGTGGTGGTGATGATAGTGGTGATGGTGATGTTGATGATGATGATGTTGACGATGATAATGATGATGATGCAATAAAACTGATAGCAATATTGATTATAGTAGATTAGCTGTTGGTATTAGTTTGAAAGAAAATGATATTAAACATTTTAAGCACTCAATGTTTTTATATTTTCTCTTTTTCATAGTAAATTCTTGGTCGAACTAGAGAATTACAGGAACACACCTACGTTGGTCGGCAAGTGCTTTGTAGATATGGTAAGTGTTATACATAAATAATATTAAGGCACAAGTTAAATATGGAGAAGAATTGTTTAAAATATTCATGTAAAAAGAATATTCTTGATTTATTCTCAGATTTATTTTCTTTTAAAAAGGATTGTCCTTACCCTAGCTTTTGAATTTTGTTGGCTCCATTTACCAAATAGATATTTATATTGAATACTGTATAATCATGTCTATTTTGAAATATTGGTAATACAATACACGTTTCCCTAATGAAATGCCTAAAATATGTCTAAATCTCATATAAGTCTCACATGTACATGTAGGAGAATTCAAAACTTCAAGTTTGTTTTTTTTCTCTTTTGTAATCATAGAGATTTGTTTCCAGATGAAATATTGGAAACAATTAACACCCTCTGTTTATTGTTAGATTTTAGATTAAAAAAAAAAAAACTTCCATGATATTTCATTACTGTTATGATATTGTGTTGTTTTCTCTCTCATGTATAATATAGAAAGATGAGCTGGATCATTTATACAGTGTCTATTGCCAAAACAAACCAAGGTCTGAATTATTAAGGAGAGAATGTGGTACAAACAACACATTCTTTGCAGTAAGTTGTACAAAACATTTGTATGTGTTTTTGTTTGTTTGTTTGTTAGTTTGTTTGTTTGTTGTGTTTTTGGTTTTTTTACTTATTGCATATGGGAGCCAGGTGGTTTCTGTACACAGCGTATGAGAGTAAAACAAATAAATATAAGTAGTCAATGGTTAACTATAAATAACCTTAGAAGGACATTGTTGGAGACAATTCGGTTATCATTTTGGGATGATGTGCAGTACATGTACTTGAATTGGCTGAAATTTACTAATTTGGTTAAACTATTTTGCTTTCCTTTCTCAAAAACTCATTTCTACTTTTAACTCTAAATCATTGTTTATCTGTGTTTGACCTGTGTCACTTACAACAATTAATAGTTACGTGTATTTTATTTACCATCTTCCTAATTTACCTTTAAAATGCTCCTTTTATTTTAAAACATTAGATTCTTTATGTGTTTCTCCCCAATTTGAGCTGCATGTAATGTTTCTATAACTTGTTTTATTATTATCTTTAATTCTCTTTATTACCAGGAATGTCAAAAGTTGTTAGGTCACAAGCTACCCCTGAGTGCTTACTTACTGAAACCTGTTCAGAGGATAACAAAGTATCAGCTCCTATTAAAGGTATGATATTAATTAAATTCAAGTCTAACAGAATCCATCAATATGAACAAAGAGTGACTCTGACCAGAAATATATAATATGAATAAATTAGCAAAGAAAATAGGACTCCATTGGAAAAGCCAAGGGGTTCTCTGGGAGGTACACTGACATGAGGGTTTGCCATAGCTCAGTCGGTAGAGCACCTTTCTAACAATCAGGAAATCTTGGGTTCGAATCCCAATGGACTCCAATTTTCTTTGCTCATTTTTTTGTATCGCCATTTCTGGTCAATTTCACTCTTTGTTCAAATTTATGTTCGAAAAGCTGCATCACTTCACTGTGATAGCGCGCATTTATCTCCAAGTTGATTTATATCCTTTAGGTGTATTCCAGGTTCTATAGCTTCTGATCACTCGAGCATTGAAAGCTATTGGGGTCTCTTGGACAGACACCGACTTAGGGTTTGCTATAGCTCAGTTGGTAAAGTACCTGTCTTTTTCATCGATCTTCTTGCTCATTTTTTCAATAGAATCCATCAAAATTACAGTCAAGTGTGATAATGATGGCTTTAATGTTATCTCTCTTATTTCTATTTGTTTTGGGGATACCTTCATTGATCTCTCTTTGTGATTATTTTGATTTTAGGAGATGATGAGATACTCACCAATGGAAAAAGGAGCTGATGATCTCCAGGCTGCTCTTGACTGCATGCTAACAGTACTCAAATACGTCAATGACTCAATGCACCAAGTAGCTATCACAGGTTATGAGGTAAGTCTGATTTTTTTGGTCTATTTGTCTGTATTTGTGTGTGTCTGTTTGTCTGTGCTCTAGACTACATGCTAACAGTTATCAAATACATGTACGTCAGTGACTCTACATGGACCATGGAGCTATCAGGGGTTTGTTTGTCTGTTGGTTGTCTGTCTGTCTGTCTATATGATTGTCTGTATGTCTGATTATCTGTTTGTATTTTTGTCTGATTGTCTGTTTGTCTCTGCTCTGGACTGCATGCTAACAGTACTCAAATGCGTCAATGATTTCACTTAGTGGCTGTCATACATTGTTTTGTAGGTTATCCCATTCGCGCCATTGTCCCACATTTTGTGGTTTGGGTCAATAACTTTTGTTTCAGAGCTCTAAAAAAATACACCAGGGCCCGTATTCCATAAACTATACTTAAGCAATTTGTCTTAAGTCTATGTATTTTTCTAAGATTTTGTCCAAGAAAAAAAATTCTTAGCCTTTATACAAACATGTTAAGCACTTTGTCTGAGGTCAGAAAGCATCAAGCAAAAGTCATAATTTTATTAATATCGTCATTTTTTATTTTTGTGGTCTCAAATGAGCTTGACATATAATCAACATAAAAGTTAAGCCACTAGGTAGTAGGCTTAAAGTTAGGATAAAATTCTTATTGGTTATGTGCGATTTGAAGGCGCAATTCCATTTAAGACTTTTGACTTCGCAAAAATCTAAGAATTTATGCTTCACTACCAAAAATGGCCTTGGACAGAATTCTTAGTAAGGCGTATTTATGGAATACGCATTTTAAAGATAAGCAAAAATGCTTAAATTTCATGCTTTTATGGAATACGGGCCCAGGTATATCAATAAAAAGAAGAAAAAAAATCTGCATACATTGTACCTATTGTTGTTGCATGACCATACTGCAATTAATGTCTGGAATTTTATTAATAAGAATGATCCTTAAAAACCCTAAATTGGCAACACATTGTGAAGTTGAAGATCACCGTTTTTCATCAAAATTGGCAATTAATTTTTTTTTTTGAAGTTCCTAACTGTGTGTTTTGGTGTCAAAGACATCACATTTAATTAGAAGCATGTAGCATTAAAATAAAAATATTGCTGTTGCCAATTTGAGGAATAAAATGAGATCAATTCAGCCCTCAAATAATCTCTGTCCTGAATGAGTTATGAGGTAGGTCAAAATCTGATCAAAGCCCGTCCTAGATATCAATGCAAATGCAGTTAGCCCACTGTTACATTGTACTATCACTAACTTCTCAATGTTTGCTTACTTGCCACAGTGTTCCCATCCACATTTAGGTTACAAAAACATTGTATTCATGTTATGGAAGAGGTATAAATCAATGATCATCAGGGGCGGATCCAGGATTCGCCATTTCAATAGATTGTGCAAGCCCAATTGTCTGGGGACAATAACGGCTCTACTATGTTATGACATGGGCTGATACTTTCAACTGTGTGATGTAAGGCTGGATCTGCCACTGATCATCAATGTCTTCTCTTTGTTTCCTCTTAGGGTACCCTATCTGAACTTGGTAAGCTGCTGATGCAGGGGCCTCTCCATATGTGGACAGAGCATAAGAGTCGTCACAACCTCAAAGACATACGCCAGAAGCGCATGCAGCGTCACATCTTCCTGTATGAGAGGGCAGTGCTCTTCTGCAAAAGGAGGGGTGATATCAAAGACAAGACATTCTACGCCTACAAAAACAGTATTCCAGTGAGTTTAGACTTTTGATGTATTTTCTGATGTAAGCTAGAGTGCTTTATTATTTAAAAGCTTTAATTCTAATATGCAAAACTCTACTTTCTTCATTCATAATTCATCAACATTATACTTGGCTACACCTCTCCTTTTGTGATCATAATTAACAGTTTGCCTTTGGCTATGAACAAAATGTGTGAGATTCATTTAAATTAAGACAAACAATAAATCTGTGAAGATTTAATTATAGTTTTATTGATTGTTGTCTTATTGTTATGCATACAGTGTATTAACTGTTGTTGCAATTTGTACTTTGATTTTTTTTTGCAGACACCATCATTAGGTTTGACGGAGCATGTGAAAGGAGACAAGAAGAAGTTTGAATTATGGCTCGGTGGCAGAGTAGAAGTCTTCATATTACAGGTTAGGAGGATTAGATAGAGGAAGAGGATGTAGATGATGATGATGATGATGATGATGATGCATGACGGTGATGATGATAAAGATGATGATGATGGTGATGATGATGTGATGACGATGATGACGGTGATGATGATAATGGCGAAGATGATTAAGATAATTAAGATGAAGATGATGATGATGTGTAGATGATGATGATGATGACGGTGATGATGATGATGATGATGACGGTGATGATGATAATGGTGAAGATGATTAGGATAATTAAGATGAAGTTTGTGATGATGATGATGATGATGATGACGGTGATGATGATGATGATGATGACGGTGATGATGATAATGGTGAAGATGATTAAGATAATTAAGATGGAGATGATGATGACGTTTATGATGATGATGATGATGACGGTGATAATGATGGTGATATGATGAAGATGATGATGAAGATGATGATGATGGTGATGATGATGAAGATGATGGAGATCATGATGATGATGATGATGATGATGATGATGATGATATGAAGATGGTGATGATGATGTTGATGGTGCTGACGATGAGGGTGATAATGATGATGTCTGCCATGATAGTGATTGTGAGGATGGTCGTGGTAATGATTATGACTATACAGATAATCATCATGTTAATTTTCATGATTTCATGATAATTACTTTAATGATGACTATGGTGGTAATGATAATATTGGTAGATGCCATACAGCCCCTTAATCCCCCTTTTCATCTCCATTTGTAAAACTTTTTATTTATAAACTTGTTCATATCTCTTTTTCCTACCAATTTAGGCACCAACAGAGTCTGATAAGGTAGCATGGACCAAGGCCATCAGACAAGCTCTTCTAACCAACAAGGAGCAATCAGGTATGTGTAAACGGAATTATATAACTTTTGAATGGGGAACCTTCCACACTAGCCTGGTTTCCTGAATAAATTCTGGATCACATACAGCGAATGCCTGGGCTCGTACTACTTGTAAAAAAACAGTAGTTTACCCAAGTGATGTTTGTACGAACCACATTATATAAAAATTGGCCAAACGGCTTTTGTTATTACCTGCCGTACAGGCTCTGGAGTAATGTGTTGAGTTTGGGGGTCTCCTGTTTTATAGGGGAGTCACCACCTATATCAAGAGCACACTGAAAAAAATGTTGTTAAAAAAAGTAGAAGAAACCCTGATCAAATGTTGAGACACCAGTGCATACCCCAATCAGTAATTTAACAGGGAGACATGTAAGGGTTACTGTGATTAAATTTGCTTTCCCTCTCCTGTGCACAGGTTTTGCCTAAAAAGTAAAAGTGAAAGCTGTTTGCCAGAGGTTGTAAATGTACATGTACCTCGAAAATAATGGTTCAATTTCTTTTTAATAATGCAGGGAGAAAAATCTCCGCCACACAGAAGCCCATCATTGAGAACAATGTTGAAGTGCTGCAAGCCAACACAAATGCGGGTAATAACAATGGTCTGGTGCTACCATCACCTACCAGTGACTCATCGTCGGCCGGTAGCGCAAACCCATCGCTTACGAGCGAGCCTTCGTTAGAGAACGATGAGTATGACGACTGGTGCAGTGGAGAGTTCACAGATTCAGAGGACGAGATTTTAGATCGGGATTGCGTAGCGGAAGTGAGTAGAGGAGGAATAGTCTCTTTAATCTCAATCTGTTTATCTTTCATATTATTTCTATTTTTGCTCTGCCTTTAGTTTTTTCTAATGTGTCTGTCTCTTTTTTTTTTCTTCTTTATTTTCATATGAATCTTCGTTTCTCTTTCTTGTCCTCTCTGTTGCTCTGAATTGCAGGATATTACAGTTTGTATCCTGTCTCTCTCTCACCCTATCCCTCTCTATTTCTTAAGTCATTTTCTCCATATTTGTCTCTCTGTAATTCTATGTGGCGCCCTCTCTCTTTTTCTTTTACCTTTTAGTTTTCATTTTGCCTCACTCTATATCTCTCTCTGCCCTCTTTCACAATGTTTTAATATGTTTCTCTCCGATATTATGTATGATAGAATAAGAAGGGTTCAAGAGAAAGTTGAATCTTATTTGATAGGGGAAGTTCTTTCCACATGTTTAATCTCATGAGCGAAATGACCTACTAGAAATCCAACTGCATGTATATGAGAATATCTCAAATTTTGATGAAAATCACCCGCTTTTGTTCATCTCCATGTAGTCAGTCAAGTGACGTCCTGTCCAAATTGCAGCGCTGTTACCCCCAAAATGAGGCCATAACAGCATGTAAAAGGAAAGGCGATTCATAGGTTATAGAGTGTAGGCTGCCATGCATTTTTTTCGCTCTCCTGAGAATTTGACACTTTTGAGATATAAGGTTTTTAACACCACAGCGACATTTAAATTTTTTGCAATAAAAACCATTCTCAATTATTTCTATATCCCATCTTTTTCTCCACAGCCCGTAGACATGAACCAGTACGTGGTGCTCGCTGAGTACAACGTGGTCGAGCCCGGAGAGCTCGCAGTGCAGGAGGGCGAGATCGTTGACGTTCAAAAGGTCGGTAAAGCGGGCTGGTGGCTAGTGCGCAAGCACTCCACTAAGGAGCAAGGCTGGGTACCCGCCAGCTACCTGGAAATGCTTGCTTCTCGCATCTCACGTTCAAATCACTCCTTAAGCAGTCAAGGTTTGCATGCCTTATTATGATTTTATATGATTTCTATATGATTTAATTTGTTTTTACGTTGTTCTCATATTTGATTTTAGTTTGTTATGATTTCTTTATGATTTCTTTCTGATTTAATATGAAGTTTGTTCTCATGTATGATTTTTCATCCGTTTTGTTTCTATTTGTTATTAACCATTTGAACCCTGAATTATTTGTACATTTCATGAAATTCACAATGATCAAATTTTATTCATACCTGATTTACAGTATGGCCAATTTTCAGTGACAGGCGCTAAATGTGTAGGCTGTGAATACTAATACAAATTTCTCAAGTTTTTTGAGGGCACATGGAAAGTAGCCTTTTGAGATATTTTACTGTCTCTGGCTAGCGGCCATTCAGGTTCAAAGGGTTTATATTGATTTTTATTTTATTATTATTATTATGTATGATTTTATCATGATTGGATCAAGACTCTGCCCCCACCCAAACAGGTTATGTAGAACTTGGATCATAAGTAAATTGTTTCTTGCTCTGCACTTTGCCATATTTATTTGTATACATTTTTACACCTTTTAGTATGATTTCATTTGAATTTGAGTTCAGCCTTCTGCATACACTGTATTTTAAAAAAGAATGATAAGAAATTGCACTTCTTTTATACTCTCTGCACCCTACTCCACACTTCTCTCTCTCTCTCTCTCTCTCTCTCTCTCTCTCTTATGAATGACTATTTTTCCCCAAAAATTTAACATTATGATTTGTCCACATGTAGGCCATTTTGAATATACAATGATTGTGTGAGGTACAAGAAATTCACCTTTTATGTTGAAGCCTCAAAAACTTATTGCTGAATCGCATGTAGAATTTTATATGAATACTACATGCATGTTGTTTTCTTAGTGAGTCTTTGTTTCTTTTTTATTCTTTCATTAATATAATTTTGTTTCCTGACTGCTTGAAGGATTCAGAGACTTTGTTTGATTATCCAGTTTGTCTTCATGTAATATTATCAACATCCTAATATTTAAATCCTACTGGAAAACAAGACAAAATATAATTCTAATCATAAGATTATACATATACATGTAGCTGATGATTTTAAGGGTTTTAACACACACCAAACAAAAAAAGAGATGGAGTTTGTTTTATCTACATGTACCAGGACCCTGTTGCATAAAACTTCTAACCGGAGTTTTTTCCGGTTAAAATCTGAAAACTCCGGTTAAAAGTCTGAAAACTCCGGTTACAAAATTTTTCTGGATTTTTTACTGTTTTTTCCATTGCATAAAAACATACCAGAGTTTTCAAAAGTATTAATGCAATACATTTTTAGTGATTTTATAAACTCAGGTTGAATAACCTAAGAAATAGGTCTACATAAGCTAAGTTTTTTAACCCGAGAAAACTCAGGTTAGAAAAAAAGTTTTATGCAACACCACCCTGATATGCTTTTAAATGGCAGAATCAAAGATTGTTCATCATGTTGAATAATTTTTGTATTTGGCAATAACACTTTCTAAAAACTAAAGCAGTGTGTGGGAATAAGAGACATGAGAATGTTATGTTAGATTAAGATCTACAATGTATCAATGAAATCCAATACAGGAAAATCTGATTCTCCTTCCATCTGCTCTGTTTTTCTATTTGCAACTTATCGGTGTTATGAACCATCAGGCCATACTGGTGGTAATATTCTGTCATAAAAAGAAGAGAGTTAATACATGTACCACCTTCATTCAGTCAGTAATGACACATTTATTACAAAGTACAAAATGTATATGATGAATATCGTAGCAAATGTTCAATATTATTATTTAATTTCTTATTAAACTAATCATACCACTCTCAATTTCTCCATCTTTTTTAAATTAAAAACAAACTTGACACCACCTCCACCCTGCCATACTAACGAATAACTCTTCCATCTCATTTGCATACATTATTAACCCCCTCATGCTTACCGATGCCATCCCATCATGCATTGCAACCAAACAGACTCCTTCTACATCTGAGGAAGTCAGCTGATTATTGATCAGTGGGCTGTAGAGGGAGCCCTTTAGAGGTAAGGGAGTGTTCAAGGGTTTTCTCATGTCCCTGTGTGATGTTTGAAGTCCGCACTCACTCATAGTTCCCTTTTGTCAATAAAAAAGACATTTCTAGTCCTTGTTTTGTTTGTGGTTTAGAAATGTTTTTATCGATTATAATGAATATTTGAAATCCACACTAACTCTTAGTTCCCTTTTGCAGTGTTTTGTTTAGTCAATAAAAAAGACATTTCTAGTCCTTTTTTTGTTTGTGGTTTAGAAATATTTCATTGATTAAAATGAATATTTGAAATCCGCACTAACTCTTAGTTCCCTTTTGCAGTGTTTTGTTTAGTCAATAAAAAAGGCATTTTAGTCCTCTTTTTTGTGGTTTAGAGATATTTTATTGATTATAAGGTTGGGTTGTGGATGAAATTTGGTTTTGTTAAAGGATTTGCAGTATTCAGTTCCATGAAAGAAGACAAAATTTTCTCTCTTTGTAGTGGTTTAGAGATATTTTGTTGAATAAAGCTGATTAAAACAGTTTGATTGTGGGGAAATTTTGTTGCATTAAAGGAGTATAGATGCTGTTTAGAACAGGCATGTCTTTAATCCCTTTGCTGTGAACGATAATTCAAGTTGAAATCATCATTTTTTACTTTGAAGTGAGTGTTTCAATTTTTATTTTTTTGACAGTAACACAAATTTGTGTATATTCATAGAGTACAGTCTCAAAATGCGTTATTCCTGTCACTTTATTTATGCTGTTCAATTTTTTTCTTAAACACCCTACAAACATTTGAAAGAGCGTTTGAGGAAACTTGAACTACTCATTAAAAAGTTATGGGTAGTTTTATGAAATGAGAAACAATGAAAATCATTGCATCTCTAGCCCCTTAGCTCTCAAGGGCTGTGCACAATAGGTTAGCTAATTCCTCAAAGATGCCTGACAAAATTTGAGAGCGGTCTGGGGCTCTTTGCAGGCCAAAACCGGAAGGGCAGTTTTGGGCTATTGGAGAAGTAGCTGGAGGGTGATTTTAAGGCTAGAGGGTTAAATTGCTGATAAGATTGCGTAATTGTGACATCACAACATCACTACTCACCAATCAGTTTGTATATTAGGATATCCTATATTTTCATATTCCCCCAAGGAACCGATTTCCTAATGCCCTTGCCTTATATAACCACTAACAGTTATTCCTTCATTAAACATATACTTTTTAACATTGCATTATCATTATGACATTGAGCAAAAATCAAGATCATTGAAACCATTAATTTACTAACCCTCATTGGCTATCGTACAAAATGGTCATTTCTACCATTTCTAACTTCCGTTTTAACATCCTACAATGTATATTGAAGTCTGCTCATAAGTATTACTACAAATGTATATACTAACTATAACACAACCCAACCTGCCCTAACCTTAACCCATATATGTAAATGAATAAATTCATGGTTGATTTTATTTTGCAACTTTACAGTTTGTGGTTTACAAATCAATTGGAGACACATGTATGCATCCATGAGGTCATTCTCACTTGTAACGCCACAAAGTAAATGACTGCAATATTTTAAGACCACTGTTCACACTTGGGCGAAAGATAGCAATGTTTCATTTAAGTGAATATGGGCACGGCCGTAGATGTACATTTGTGTATTTTTGCCATGTAAATTTATCATCATTACTTTTCCTCCATTCATTGCTGCCAACAGAAAGTCCAGATGAACGGTAAACACAAACGACAGAATGGAAGGAGATGGGATCTTTTCAGCACCTGACCTACCCTCATCATAGCATGCTGGTCATATAGTTGGACTCTTTCCCTCTTATAGCGCCCTCTTTTGACCAGCGTACTTAATTAAACATTTCCTTCATGTGGTATACTCACTTCTGAGCGAGACCAATACAAGAAGAGACAAAGTCTCTGCTTATTCCAAGTCTAGACCAAGTATGGTATTGTAATTTTGCCGGATGCCAACAAATACTTTATTTTCGATGGTGACACCGTTTATTGGACATTTGATAGTGGAATGTGCAGCCTGGTTTTGAGCCGCAACTTTGAGATGTGAAAATGTAGCTTTTAATCAAATTATCAAAGAATTAGCTTTTAAGCAACCACCTAATAGTGCTCACACTGGGTTGAGACAAACCACTGAGGCCAAGGATGAGAGTGGAACCTTTGACCACATGGTAGCACACCAGGGACATAACCACTAGACCAACTACATGTAGAATGGCAATGTGGAAGACAGATATTCCAAGGAGAGTAACCATGTCAACATAGGCCTAACCTCTTGAAGCGAATATCAGAGCAACCAAAAAATTACCATTTTTAGAAGTCTGCACAAAAGCTTGAAAAGAACATTGAAAGTTCTTGTAAAGATCTAACTCTGTGAAAACACAGACTCTGTGTTGTTCAATTTCCTTCAGGAATGCTAATATTAATATTAAAATTATGCTTTTGAGCAAATTATTTAAAATCTACGTCAATGTTCAGGTAAAGCTTGGCAGCTCTTAGGCGTGGATCCAGTATTCACGATTTGATTGTGCAGACCCAATTGTCTGGGGACAATAGCTGCATGGGGTGATACTTTCAATTGTGTGATGTAAGGCTGGATCCGCTACTGGCTCTGATATAGGGGGATGATTAATGGCTTGGAAGAAGTTGCAGGAAAAATGATTATTGAAAGGAAGAATGCAGAAAAGTGATTGTAATTCTTTAATTTTACATAAGTTTCTTGATGTTCTACCTCTTTTAAGAATAATGCATGTTTTATGAGCTCACAGAACTTTGTAATGAAAATGATTTACAAAGAAGTAATCTTATCTGAAATGAATTGATTTAATCTTCCAAAATTTCTTGTCATGATACCTTTTTTTGTGGTGCACAAAATCAAAATGATTATAGTTCGTTTTTGTTTTTATTAGCAATAATTTATGTTAAGTATATTATTTTAAAGTTTTACATGCTCTTTTATTTTAATAGCAAGTTAATTTTTGTTTTTGGATTTGTTGAGTATTATGCTATGACACCTCTGATTATTGATGTAAATGTCACTTTGAATTAATTCAATTATATATAAATATATATATATTTCAAAATTGCCAATTTGATAAAGCTTAATTTGTAACTTGCCAGTTAGTATAACAGTAGCCTTAGATTATCATGTAACTTTTATTTAGGAAAGTGATAATTTTATTTTGTGTCGCAATATATAACTCTCCTTTTCCGTTGCTGTCAGACGCATTAGAAAAACTTTATTTTAACTTCATACATTCTATGAAGGGTATATGAATACTTTAGGATTGCCAAACTAGCAAAGAGGTCTAAATATTTTTTACAGGGTTTCCTTTTCTTTGTATAAATCAGGTTTGATTTGAACAAAAGTGTTTGCAATACCCTAGATTTATTATAGACGTACATGTACTTGTATTATTATTTAGCAGTAGTTATTAACCCTTGCAATTCCCACAGGCTCATCATTATGAATCTCATATAAAGTTACAAGGCAATTACAATTCATATTTTATTAATAATTTTGTGTTGTTTATCTCAATATGTAGATGGTATATTTTATATTCTTCTCCCCTATAATCATGAAGGAAGTACATGTACTGTATAAGTGGCTATTTTCGCGGTGACTTTATTTTCGCGAATTTTGCGAGTCAGTCATCGCGAAAATTTCCACTTCAGTACAAGGCTATTTACAGTAATGAAGTCATCCCCAAAATCGCGAATTTTGCACTCGCGAATTTTCCCAACTGATCCGAAATCGCTAAAATATCTGTACGCGAAAATATTGGCTTATACAGTAACCTTTTTTATGTCTAAAATAAATAGTTTGGGTATTGTAAGGTGCCTTTGTTACAAGGGTTATGGCTATAAATAGTTACACAATCATTCCTCCGATTTGAATGCCCTGGCTTCCCCTAGATAAGAATAGAGTGTTCTTCAACCTAAAACATTACAGTTATCTTAAGTAATTCACCTAATATGACTGTATGTGTGTGTTTGCTTTGTACTAAAGACATCATTTACAGCATTACCTTTATTCAAAATAAAATAAACATACATGTACAGTCTTCTCCTATTTTAACAAACACAGATACAACACGATTTCATTATTTGAAGAGTTGATTCCAAAAGGGACTAAATCCACTTTTGTAACTTCAGAGTAAATGGCATTTCTTTGCCAGATTTTGTACAGGCGTCTATGGAAAATTGAAATTACAAAATGCATTTTTGTTACAGTTGCAGTGAACAATCAAGAAAATCCTTTTTTTTAAAGATTGGTACGTAGCTGAACAATGGCCTGATATCAATAACTCAATTTTCATCAAAAGTGGATTTAGTCCCTTTTGGAATGAAACTCTTCATTTATCGGCCCAACATTCAAGCAAGTGCATATTTGTCTATGTGAGTTCAGTATAATATTTCATTGTTACAAGGTATTCTGTTTGGTTCCGAGCACCTTGTTTTAATGGGAGTGAACTGTACATGTATATGAATTTCTATGCTATATTGTTTTGTTGGCAATGCATATCAACTTGCTAAGGTACATTACAGTTTGGGTGCGTGTGCATTAAGAAAATTTTATTTGTAAGAAACTTATCGGCGTTTGTGCTTAAATGTATATCTGTGTTAACTTTCTAGCTTCTTTGAATTGCTTATGTTATGTAAATGAATTGAATTATTTATCTATTTATACTTTGTTTCTAATGTGTGGTTAGGTCACTCTTTCCAATATTCTTTTATTTTGTAGAAAATTAAACAGAACTTTTCTAGAATGAAGATCTATATATACAATGTATGTATAACAGTATCAGATTCCATATATAAATTGCGTGCAAATTTATCTTTTAAATAAGCCAAAGAAATATCTTATTTGCAGAAAATCATAATTAACTGAAAAATGCTATGATCACTTATGTGATTTGAAGGGTTCCATAGAGTATATAAAGTGGGAAACAGAATAGATCTAAAGAATGTGATAGCACAATGTATATCCCAGTAATTCCTTCGCTTTTCACATTCTTTTACTAGGAATAATCTTTTGTCAGCAGTTTTCTCTGTTGTTGACTTCCTCTGTCTCTGTCTCTCTCTGTCTTTATCTGTCTTTTAATTTCTTTCATTCTCTCCATCTCTCTCTCTCTCTCTCTTTTCTTCTCTTTCTCTCTCTCTCTCTCTCTCTGTCTCTCACTCATTTATTTTAACTGTGTCCTCATTTTGTTCTTTTTGTCTTTTTAATTCCACAATCAATTATTACAATCAAAAGAAATCATTTACAATCAATAGAAAATGGATAGAAAAAATATTACAGCAATGTATTCGGGTAATTAATGTTGATTTAATGCTATTATATAGAGGTGAATTAGTTTTCATTTAATTTTTGCTAAAATCATTTATCTAAAAGAACTATACTTATATAAAGATGGACATATGTATTATGTAAGAGTAAAATATATCAAACAATTCTGCAAACAACTATGTTCCTTTTCTATTAATATATCATTTTTTAACAACTTGATCATTTCATCTTGATTATTTTTTTTTAGGAATATTTACTAAGATCATGAAGAGTTATGAAACCCACCTTAAATAAGTGTGCTTCAAGAATATTGGAATAAAATACAGAGTTGTAAAATGAATTGAAAGAAATACACATTTATATTTCATTTTGCACACATACTTAAAGCACAACTTATTTCATGGCAGAAAGACTGTTGTGACATACTTGCAGCATTATTCAGAAAGATAACCAAAGACATTTTTACTTATCATCTGTTAATAAACAAAAAGGCATTAATTCTTGTCACAATATAATACTAATGCCATTTTGTTTCTCAACAGATAATAAAAACAAATGTCGGCTACATATAAAGAGTTTCATTACAGAAGGGATTGAATTCATTTTTGATGAAAATTGAGTTTATGATAATAGACTATTGTTCAGGTTCTACCTACTGGTGGTATGTCACTTCCAATGAGACAGGTTTGAGACCAGTTTGAGACTACCTGTAGACAGGTACCATCTGAGACGGATTTGAGATGGTTTTGAAACTAGTCGCGAAAACATCTCATGAGTGTCCAGAAAATCAAACTTGATATCTATTAAATTTTGTCCATCTTGGAGATGTCTCTGAGACATTGTGGAGTATCGAAGAGGTGTCAGAATCTCAAAGTCTCTAAAACATATGCAAGGGAGATACCATGTTATCTTGGAACAAAGGTATTACCCCAAATTTTGAAAGTTATCATTACATAATGCACCTGTTACTATTCACTTTTCCGTGGATGCCTGTACAAAATCTGGTTAACAAACGGCCTTTTCTCTAAAGTTGTGAAAGTGAATTTAATTCCTTTTGAGATGAAACTTTTTCATTTGCAGAAAGCACCATTTAAAGATTCAAGGCCCCATGTTGATATATCAACTTTACAATACATGCTCTTGCCCGAGGTGTTCTAAATAGTCCCTGACATAGCATCTGATGGTTATTGACGATGCAGAAAAAGTATATATTGGATGGAAGGCCAAAATTTAAAATGTATTTAAACCTATGAATACAAAGTGTATAAAGTGTACATATGGTACAAATTCTGTGTATGTATAATAAATATATATATTATATACAAATGATATAAATATTCACAAAATGGTGGAAATTTGCTATGTGGCTATGTTGTTATACATTATTGCGCTGTGCCAGTGCATAAGAGTAATGCTGGTTATGATTGTACATCGCAATATATGGACCCTCGTAACATGTAGATCATGAAGTTTCCTACAGGACATAAGGAGGAAGAAATTGTGAAATAAAGAGCATATAGACAAAGAAAACATTTCTGTCATGATTTTTGTTTTCGTCTCCATAATTTGTGAAATTGCCTTTCCTTTAAAGTTAACCCCGTTGTGAAACCTTAGTATGGAGAAACTGTAGTAACCAATTTTCATTATTTTACTGGTCCCCATTATTATATTTGACTGTTTTCTCGTCCCTTGCCCCCTTTTTGTTTAATTTTATGAATAAAACACTTGTACATGCAAACATGTAAATTAAAAAAATAAATGTCAAAAAATAAGTTTTTAACCCTCTAAAAGTGGGGCTGTGTCTTTAAAGAGTAAACTCGTAGGACCGTATTCTAAACCGTAGACTGAGTTTGTATGATTTGAAGTTTGTGCGGAGCTATTCTGCGCTCCTTTTATCCGTTACATTAAACTATTAAAAGGACCAAACAAAAGCATCGCACAAACTTTAACTCGTACAAACTCAGTCTACGTTTAAGAATACGGACCTTATGCTACAGTCACACAGACATTTACGTTGAGTTACGTCCGGTTGCGTCCAAAAATTATTTTCTTTTCTGCGGATCCCCACGGATGCCTACCCTTCATAGTCAGCAGTGGAAATATTGATAATTTCGTTCATCCAGTAAAACAAAGAAATACATAAATGACAGAATAAAAGAAGAAATAAGATTAAAACAACACAAACGTATCTATACGTAAGTGTCTGTGTGACTGCAGCACAAGGGTGGTATCTCACTTCAAGGAGACGTCTCCGCAACGGAATTAAGAAAATATCGTCTCCGCGACGGATACAGAGTATTAGAGACGTCTCCGAGACGTCTCCGCAATTTATCAAAAACTGTGACAAAGCATTTTAAAAGAACCGTCTCAAAGTTTTCCGCGACTCATGAAACGCGCGGAGACAAGTTTCAAAAATTTGTCGCGGAGACGTCTCGGAAACAACTTTAAGACGGTTCTTTGAAATTGCTTTGTTACAGTTTTGAAAAATGTTCGCGGAGACGTCTCCGTGAAGTGAGATACCACCCTAAGTATCACATAATATTTTGACCTTGATAATGACAGACAAATATTCTGTTGAACAGAAGCCCAAATATTCATAGTAAATATACTTATTGTCTACACCTTTTAGCATTTTCACTGACAGAAGTCGGTAGCTTTTATATCGCCCCCTCACACTCCAGCTTCATAAGCTTCAAAATATTTTGCCAACCTTACCAAACAGAGCGCATGCATACCTCTCAATCAATTCACACAAAACACCCCCGTTTTGAACTTTATAGAACCTTTCCTAACATTATCGAAACTCTGAATGAAAAAGGTTATGTTTGCTCTGATCTTTGAGAGGATTTCGGAACTGCTGCTCGGCTTCTTTCTTTTTTTTTTTTTTTTTTTTCATGGAACGACCTCCTTTGAATATTGTTTGATTAAATATACAAGGGTAAAGTGTAACACATCTAACCCCCTTTTTAACTTTGCCATCAGTGGTAGGTTTCAAAGAATACTTGAATTTGATTGTCTGTTGAGCAATGCTATCATGGTTAACAGTTATTTTACCCTAATGCAAAGTTTAAGAAGTTAAAGGGGAGGCCACATGTAGTTCATTTGATTTTAAC
This sequence comes from Paracentrotus lividus, assembly GCA_940671915.1. NCBI lineage: Eukaryota > Metazoa > Echinodermata > Echinoidea > Camarodonta > Echinidae > Paracentrotus > Paracentrotus lividus. Next base: position 6,065,522 of record CALNVZ010000674.1, on the reverse strand, counting down.
AAATTAAAGTAGAAAGACGACAAAACATTCGTAAACTGAGGTTTGACAAAAATCCGATAGGGATTGACGAAAGAGTATCAGAAGTCCGTTTTCTTTACCTACACACTGGCTCTAAGCATGATTACTTTTTTCTTCTTCTTTTTATTTTTTTTAATCATGGTAATTGGATCTCCCTGCTCACGTATATAATAGAGCGGTATTTTGAAACCTTCTACATTCTAAAAACTGAAGTGCTGTTTTTAGCTCTTCGGAGGCTGAAATCAGCACTTTTGAAGCGCTTGCATAGTGACTGCACTCAAAGTGCTGTTTTAGCACTTTCACGTGAGCTGAACTTTCAGCAAAAAAATGGGTAAAAACGGCGTGACATCGTTGGGATTCGACCCTGGGTCCCCTGCATGAGAAGCGCTGACGAGCAGACCAATTAGACCAATTCACATATCACGTTAGCTAGCAGATCATATTGTTGCACGATGAACTTTCTTCAAATTTGCCATAATCATCTACTATGCTGTCATAATTAAATCCAGTTAGCGAGATCTCCGTTGGTCTATTGGTAACGGTCAGCGGTATACTCTTCCATGTCTAGGTTGAACTCGGTTCGAATCCCATACCGACATTGAACATTTTTTTGTTGATAAATTAACACTTAAACGCTAAAATAGCACTTCAGGTGCTGATATAGCACTTCAAGAGCAGTCACTATACGAGCACCCATAAATAAGCACTTCAGTTTTTAGAGTGTATTTCTTTTGTTTCTCCACATATAAAACCTTCTATGATCTGTACTTCAAAGTTAAAAGAAAAATCAATTGTTTTGAGTTAAGGATCAGGCTTTGAGAATAACGCCGACAGATTCGACTACGAAAAATTCTAGTCGTACAAAAAGGCACGTGTGCATTAAGTTACTTTGATTGTTTTTTACTTTTATTTGTTGCAAGTCTTTCAATATTTTGATGATGCTGAACTGTCACTATTTCAGAAACGTTATCACCGTTATCTCCAAGGGGTCCAGTTGCTTAGGTCTCCGTAACTTGCTAAACCATTTACATATATGCCCTTTCGGCAGCTCCTGTAAAACTTCCCTCTCGACATAGTTCTCCTCTTTGGAGGTGACATATGTATGAGTTGTGGTACCATTCCACATAAAGAATCAAGGCTGAACCCTGGCCCTGAAACCTCGACGGACCCCATCGTCCGCCATTGATGGAATTTGTTGTACTCCGAGTCTGATGCGCTGAGTTTAAGAAGGTGCCTTGCCAGCACCGCAGGTGACTCGTAGTCAGCAACGTGAATGAAGGAATCTGGGGGAGCAACCTTGGTATAGGCGAACTTTTTCCCGCCATAGACCACTGGAACGGCACCAGCCGACAGAGCGCGCTGCCAGAAGTTTAACGTGATAAATTCATCGCAGGCCGCCTCTTCCAGCGAGAGATAAAATTTGTAACCTTTTAGTTCTTCCTGACAGTGCGTCGATGCGCATGTCCTGTTCCCGCATTTTCCGTACATGTCAACGGAGATGTGCTTACTTAGCTCGCGTACGTACTCAATGCGCGGCCAGAATGTTCTGTCACAATTGTCTTCGACCCAAGCAACAAGACCCTTCTTTCCCTCAGCCCAATTCCGTGCGCTTTCTGCACCAACCCCTTTGAGATACCGACCATACGGTATTGGCACGTCTGACTGAGATTGGTACGTCATGCTGTAGTGGTACTCAAAGTTCGCCATGGATGGATCATTGTAATTCAACGTCGGAGAGTTGTCTAGTGAGAAAAGGTAGATCTTAAGAAGATTGTCTGGGGTAAGACGCTTCACTTCTTCCATTACATCGCGTGTCCTTTTGCTCATGGTTTTCGTGGCTGGTCCAACAAGCACAGCGCTACCGCTGGCGATGGTTTTGGCGGATGTTGCCGCGCGTAGGATCAAGTCGCAAACGTTGTCTGGACATTTGAGGAGGTAGTATCCCATGCTGTATTTCTTGAAAGATTGGTATAGTTCCTGCCAGATGCTGTCTTTGGGCAGTGAGCTCGCCCCTGGTGCGAAGATGGTGACGCGATTGATGCAGCCCATGGTCTCCCATGAGTTCTTAGTGACCTTCACAATATCTTTGGTGCTAGGAATTCTGTAATTAGGGATAGGTCCTAGAGCTGGTACGCCAGACCCAGATGGAAGTGGTACATACGGTCTCAATGTAGGTTCTCTATCTAATATTCTTCTTATAGTCTCATTACTCGTTTTGATTGTGTTAGGACTATTGTTAGGAACAGTTCTGCTGTTAGGACCAGACTGGCTTGCAGAATCAACAGCTGTGTTTGTATTACCCACATAACGTTCATGCAGCGGACCCACCGGCGATGTTGATTTCTCGTCACCCTTTAAAAAAGAGTTATTTTGAACAGCCACTGATATTTCTTCTGACCTCTTTTCCCTTTCAACCATATTCACTGGCGATTCCGCGTGCGCCGCTACCCCTCTCTCCACGATGACATTGAAAACGGCTCTATCAACAGCATGTTCGTCTTTCTGCTGCGCTAGGAGATGCTGAATGGTATCAGGGACGCGCTCTCGATGTCGCCCTCCCTCTGCGTCGTCCTTCTGGATACCCGCTACTTTCGGCAACATTCGGCAGTCGGTTGCCGTTTTCTCTTTGATCTTGCTCAGGATTTGTGGGTTGCTGATCCAGCAGCCATTGTGGAGGGCGAGGAAGGCCTGTGTCAGGAGCCACATGGAGGAGCAGAAGAGGAAGAGTGTGACCCCGTACCGGGAAGTTGTCTTGTTTGCCACCCTCAATAAAACAACCTGTAAGAGGAGACGAAAACATTAGTTTAAAATAATTTAATGGAAAAATTTGTACCTAATTTGGGCTTATCACGGGTGAAGAAATGTTATTCTTTCTTTGGTTTGTTTTATTGTTTTGGAAATATCAAACGTTGTTTTCGTTTTTTTTTTTTTTTTTTTTTTTTTTTTTTTGCCTTTTTAACTTCCTAACTCTAATAGAGTGCATAATGATGGTGGCCCTATATAATTATTGAATGGTGACGAAATACTGAAATCCACCGTCAACTATAGAGTGGCGTATCAAGGTCCGAAACATGCGTGTCCCCTCTGTTTGACATTGACAAGGCCTTTGTCAAATCGGATGATTTTCGGCTGCGCCCCCCCCCTCCCATTTTCATTTTGTGGCTTAATTGTCTCTCCCCTCCACTATTTTCAAATCCTGGATCCGCCCACTCGGATTTAATATTCTTTTCAAGAAACAAACTCTTGCCCTTTGTGATTCCTATTGTAAAACACATTAAATAATATAGGCATATCTAATAATCGATGAAAAATAAACAGTGGACTATATAGCTCGTGTGGAAATAAATCAAATCATTTATAAAGGGCCCATCAAACTTGGATTGTACGTTTCGTCATTTAAAACGTTTTACCTCATATCTCCAAATATATCAATAAAACGAAAAAAAAAAAATCGGCAACGTTATTTTAACATTCTGACACCAAATACTTAAAAGCTATAATGCGAGAAAAGAAGTTTGTTAAATCTTTGAGCTTGGCGTCTGGAGCCACTGCTTGTCTGCAGCTGACTGTTTCTGTGTACAAGCGCAAATATTGACTCCATCCCCCTGTAAACCTGTATGGTATTTCACACGGCTGCAGCAACGAGTTGACAGAAATGCTTATCCTACCCCATTCATAAATTTCTACGGTAGTCCATCTGACCATTTTCGACCACACCCATCTGCCCCGCACCCCCCCCTCCATTCCTACAATACCCCGTTTCAATGATGTATCCGGCCTGAATTGTTGTTTTTACATGTACAAACATGACCCTTTTTTTCTCTCTCTCTCTTTTTTAAATTTAACTGCACAGAATCATGTAAAGCATTGTTTCCAATTGACATGAATATTTTTATAACCTGCACGCAAAGAGGGAGATAAAAGTAGCCATGTACAAGTTTTTTTTTACACTGATGAAAACTGAAGGAATTAATCATTACTGATTACAACGTAACGTGAAACTGCTCACAAAACTACGCAGTGTTCATCAAGTTATTAACAGTGACGGATCCAAGCGGGGCGAAGGGGACGCGCCTACTACTTCAAAATAACTCATTGACTGTACATATTTAAAGCCAAAAGTTTCGGGGCGCCCCCCCCCCCCTATTTGAAAATCCTTTATCTTGACTGTTTGAGAAAAATTATTTGAAAATGGTACAATGCATGAACCAACCCAACGTGAAACCCTCCAAGATCAATAAAACAACACAATTTTGTTGGAAATGGATAAGGCATAGAAAATAACACAAAATTATGAATTAAAACGAGAAAAACGACACCAACGTAGTATTTGCTACGTACATGTATAGGCATATTCATGTATCAACCACGCCCACACATAAACCCCACTCCTAAAGCTCCCACGAGGGGTGCAAAACGTATGAATACCATATGGGAGGGGTAACAATCGTGACAGTGAGGAAGAGTTTACCAAAGTTCTTAACCTACGGAGGACAAGTGGAAGTGATGTTTGCTATCTTTAAGTACAGTTGACTGGTATCATGGTATTCTCCATTCTTTTCTTTGTGTCTTTTGTGTATTTACCCAAAGTGGCATAGCTACATGTAGACTTTTCAAACAGACAGGACATTTTGAACTACTAGCTCTTCAAAAGGTCGAAAGATGCGTTGTACATTGTGGCGACTGACCCCACCCTTTCCAGGCATACCCCATCGCACTTTCTCTTCATGTTATACCTTCATCTGATTTGATAAGAATACTCGTTCGAATGAAGCTCATTCTATAGAGTTTTTGTTCAAAATTATGAATGTAATTTCTTTTCTTTCATTTTTTTTTCAGACAAGGATTATTTGAAAGAAAACTATAGTATTAAACTGTACCTCTATCAAAAAAATTAATTAAAAAAAAAAAATAAAATAAATAAAAAAAATCTGCTTAACAAATCTATTCTTTTTCTTCTTCTTTTTTTTTGAATTTCTTTCCTTTCTCGACATCAAGTATATTTTCCATTTCAACTCATTTTCTGTGTTTTAACACCAAAACAAAAAGCTAAAAAAAAATAGAAAATAAGAGTCCGACTCTTGTGTGTGTTCTAATTCAATTAATTTTAAAGACAATCTGAGTACAAATTTTCATTTTCTAATAGATTAATTGTTTTATAATATTCTAGTCTGCAAGTCTGCAAAATATCCTCGAAAAAGGGAATATAATTAAAACAGATGTATATTTTCTTCTTTCTCTCTGACTCTCTCTCTCTTCTTAATCACGCTATGCTGTACGATTGTGTGATTATTAGCTATTTATTCTACTCAACCCTTTAAATGTGTACATGATTCTATTTAGGACTTGTCATTACTATGTTAATAAAAGTTGTTATTGTGTTTTTAATTTGTTAACAGGATCTTGTTGAAAAACAGTATATTTTGAATTGCAATCCTGTGTAAAGATGTTTTAATATATAAATAAATAAATAATCTTCTCAAAATTCATGATGTCCCACAATGGGGGCTGCTACCCCACTAGTTGTGGCGATCTAACTTTTCTGCACATTGCTTATTGTACCAAAAATTTGTAATGCGATAAGTTTACATACATCGATTTTTACCTCCTTAAAGGGGGTATAACTGTTGAACTATACGAATGCAGAATAGTTTTAACAATGAATAAGTAGGCCGCGCCCAAGATGCAAACACAATTGGATACAATATTACCGTCTAATGCATTCTTTACACTCGATAACAATGGGTTTCTATATGGCCTCCTATAGGTAAGCAAAATCTCTCATTCTATATATACTTTGGAGAGAAGAGTCATTATTCGTTACTTCATCAGTTGCGATATCTGTTCTGTGTTGGAGGAACAAGGTCGACTTTATGAATGGTTGCCAAAATAAATCTGACAAACTAAGGTTTGAATAATAAGATTATGCATGGATCAAGATACGTCTGATTTAAATGTCAACCATATACCTACTCGTCTGCGGCGTGTATATTAGTTATCGAAAAAAATAAGAACAAAAAGGAAAGAAGACGGTTAGTTATTGATGGCAACACAATGAAAGTAATGATTTAAAGTTTAGAGCCTTAACTTTTAAGAATTAAAATTAAACTCAATAAAATCTCTCAAGAGCCTTAAGTGCATAATTATAAAAGCAAATTAATTTTCATTGTATTAAGATATAAGAAGATAACAAAGAAGACAGTGAAGTCGTTAAGAAGAAAGAGGAAGATATAACGAAAAAGGAGAAATAATAACAAGAAGACGAAGCAGAAGTAAAGCAGAAACGAAAAGAAGTTCGTTAAAAAGAAGAGATATATTAGGTTCAGAAGAAATTAAAGAAGTTAAGAAGAAAGTATCCGTGTAAAAGAAGTTCAAAAGTATAAGTAAGACGCACCTACGAAGAAAGATGAAGTTAAAAAGAAAGTAAAGTTAAAAGAAAGGAAAATGAACTTGAAAAAAGGGCTAAAAGTAAATAAGTGAAAAGAAATGAGAAGAAGTTCATAAGAAAGAAAAAGTTAAGAAGAAAACATTAGAAGGAGTTCAGGATAGGGAGATGTCGAAAAGGAGAAGTCGTTATGGTGTAAGTTGAATTATTTGATAAGAAAGAGAAGATCATAGAAAGTATAATCGGTGTAGAAGTTTTGAAACAAAAATAGAAGATTGAAGTGAAGGAGAAATGAGATGGAGTTCAAATGCAGAAGTCGTTGAGAAGTAAGACGAAGTGCAAAGAAAGGAGAAGTTGCAATGAAAAGAAAAGTTCAAAAGAAATAAAATAATTTAAGAAGAATAGGAGAAGATATAAGAATGAGGGAGAAGAAGTTAAGGAGAAAGGAAATGTTAAGAAGAAATAGATGGTAAGAATTGATAAAGGAGTTAAGGAGAAGATACTACGAACGAAATTTAAAAGAAAGGACAAGAATTACATGCAAGTAAAGAATAAAGTAAACAATTATGAGAAGGAAGAGAAGATGAACTAGAAAATACTATTAAAAAGATATTTTCAACACACAATATACAACATGCGTAGATACAGAACTCAATCAATAGTACATCTCATAATTTTGATAAAAAGAGATAAATCATAACTAATAATCACCTTTATAACTTGTTTCATGTCTGATTGTGAATTCACGTCTACAGCAGAAGACGACATCATCGACGGTTTCGTTTCGGTCATCATAAAATTATCATCAGTGCGATCCAACAATAAATGCTGGTATAAATCATAAATATAACATACGAATACTCGACACTATGAAACGAGATGATTTTTTTCCTTCGCAGAATGTTAGTAGACAGTCGACTATTGGAATTATTAGTCCATGAGCAGTCGACTGATCCAGAGTTGGTTTTATATACTCCAAGAGCAGTATATAGTTCGCACGTGCGGACACGATAATAACTTGCTTTCTACTGAAGAAAACCTATGTGATTCGACGGACAGAAATAATGCACGGTAGGAGTTGAAACAGGGGCGCCTGGCCAGTACGACAGCAATGCATTATTTGCGCATGCATGCATGTATAAAGAAAAGCTTTACTCGCGGGGAGACCCTAAATACTACTACCATTATCCCCTGCCTATTCTTATGCGAATGTCCATTTTGGACACCCACTTTCACTAAGGGAAGCAACTCTCTTGTTTAAACCGGCAGCCTTTGAGTTGGATATAAAGAGATAGCTTGTAATCCGCAGACAAAAGACAGGCGCTTCACAATGAAGCGTTTTATCTCTATAGGCCCATGCTTTCATATTGATTGTGACTGACAAAGTTTTAAGTGGGGAGGGGGGGGGTAGACTTCCCCTACCCCGCCTCCAATCACTCTCCCTCATGAGATGGAAAACAAAAATATTGAGTAATAAGCTTTTCCAAGCTTTTATTTAAAAAAAAAGAAAAAAAAAACATAAAAAAGAACTAAAAAATCTGTCTACCATTTACAGTGGCAGATCCAGGATTTCATTACAGGGGGGGGGGGGGGGGCCCAAATCGGAATTTCAGATTTTGGTACACCCAATTTTTTTCCCGTTACACCGGGCGAGCCAAAAGGTAACACTCAATTTTTTCACGTCACTCTGGCCGAGCGATAAGCGGGGGGAGGGGGGGGGGGTTAGGTGTTGATTTTTTTTGGGGCCATCGGTCATCAAAGAGGTCATCATGTATCAGCTATATATAGGTGTAAGGTTGGGGGTCAATCGATTCGCTCCTCTTTTTTTACTACGATTTTTTTTTTTTTTTTTTTTCCTTTTTTTTTTTTTTTGTTGCTATGCCCCCCCCCCTGTATCCGCGCGCCTGAGTTGACGATAACATTAAAATATTGTTCTTTTAACCAGACCCTCGCGCAGGGATCGTGGATTTTTTTTTTAAAGTAGGGTTGAGCAGAAAGTGTGTGCGTGGGGGAGGGGCGGTCCTTTGTGTATATACATCTACTAAAATAAATGAGGGCAGAAGCCACTCTGCCCACCTCCTCCGCATATAGGCCTACGCTATGCGGCTTTGCCTGTCGCTTATAAGTACAGATGATTTTCGGTATGTGTATGAAGATACCATATCTGACTTCTCACACGACGAATCAATGTGCTTAACCCAACCAAAATCTCTCTCTCCAACCAGGCGCGGATCCAAGAAAATCGAACTGAATGCATTTCGGGGGCCCAATAATGTCTGGGGACAAAAGCGGCTCTATTATGTTTGCGCATGGGCCAGGTAAGTTCATTGTGTGACTCCGGTCTGCGTCCGCTACTGCCAACCACTCTTATTTTCTATTCCATTGTAAAGCAGACCCTTGTGGCTCTGAACTGGACTATCTGCCTGCATTTTAAAGAAAACTTGAATAAATAAATAAATAAATATGGATCTTATATCCCTTATAATGGTTTCCAATTAACCCTTTTCTCCGACTTTTCCTATCCCTTCTTTCTCCTTATCGTTTTTGTATTTTTTTTTTCTTTTTTTGACAATACGATATGAGTTATAATAATTGAAATCTGTGATTTGTGAAGATTTCAATTCCATAGAGATTGTGTTACCACTTTCACTATATCTATTATGCCCTTTTTTCTAAAGTGTACATGTTTACTACACACTTTCTATACCACTTTCTCTCTTCACTGCTCTCCTATATCTCCTGAAAATCAAGCAAACAAACAAAAACACGCACACACAAAAATATTGGCTCCCAACTTCTCCGCCCTTCTCAGTCTCCTCTTATATCATCATTTCATTTTATATCTGTCTTTGATATTTGGCAATGAATGAAATACAATAAGAGTTACCATGCACATTAAAAAGGATTGCTTTATGTGTTATTCACAAATTAAATATCGATTGCATAAAAACAAAATAGATATTCCCGGTCAACCTCAAAATATATTTACAATTATTTAACATTTCCAGCAACCTATTTTGTCTGAAATGCGATAAAAAATCAGCATTCAAATTTGTTTTTGAGCGCTCGAAATAAAAAAACTCGGCAACCCAATTGCAATTGTGCCAATCAATTTGACATTACGAGCAATCGTATTCGTCAATCGTCATCTAAATTCGTTGATGCGTAGGGCCTATACTATTTCATACGTTAATTTTGAATTTCACGCTCAAGAAACAAAATTGATTACATAAAACTTCGTTCAACTCGCTTGCTGTTTGTGTTAAATTGAATGGCCAATAGCCCCGCTTCGAGAGGTATTGTTTAAATGAAATGGGTATTAACGAGCCTAAAACTTTTTCCCCACTTCCCCAAAGTTACTGTATTGAAATGCCATACTTTAACATAGGCTTCGGAACGATTTTCAGGATTCTTTTTTTTTTTTTTTTTTTTTTTTACAGGAAAAATAAATCGTAAAGGGCGCCGACAACTTTTGATATATCAACCTGAGAACGGTGCATTTTAAAAGTTTTTTTATTTTTGGTGCTATGCAAAATAATGAAAAAGATACTTATCTCGTTAAACAATGCGAGCGCGAAGCGCGAGCTGAAATTATTTGATATATCAGCCTGAAAATAGCGCATTTTAAGCGTTTTTGTTGTTGTACGCTAATGAAAAAAAAATACTTATCTCATTAAACAATGCGAGCGCGAAGCGCGAGCTGAAATTTTTTATAAATCACCCTGAAAACGATGCATTTTTAAGTCAAGAAGGTACCTTCATTCAACAATGCGAGCGCGAAGTGCTTTTTAAAGCATTTTTGGTGTTATGCTCATAAGGCAGATGATTAAACAGTGTTTTTTGTTGTAAGCTAATGAAAAAGATACTTATCTCATTAAACAATGCGACCTGAAATTATTTGATATATCAACCTGAAAATAGTGCATTTTAAGCGTTTTTTGTTTGTGCTATGCTCATAAGGAAGATACTTTCATAATCCTAGCGCGAATCGCTAATGAAATACAGACATGAACGCCTATGGCAGGGAATGTGCGACATGGGCTTTCCCAGCCACATCATTGAGCTCCTACGCAAACTGTACATCGATCAGCTGGCAAGCTGTCAGAACTGGCTATGGTATGACAGAGTGGTTCGAAATTGCAAAGGAGTGAGACAAGGGTGTATCCTTTCACCACCTCTGTTTAATATATACTCAGAACTAATAATGCGGGAGCTCTTGACAACTTTACTGGGACTGTGGCTATTGGAGGAAAGATATATACAGATTTGAGATATGCTGACGATGTCGCCCTGCTTGCTGGATCTTTGGAAGAAATGCAAGATCTCTTACCAGAGTTCAAGATACCAGTGAATCTGCAGACTCTTTCTGAATGTATCAAAAACTAAAGTCCTGAATTGTGGAGAGGAACCTTGTGAAGGTAGAGGTGAAATCAACAATGACAGCAATATACAGGTTAATGGAGAAGTTATTGAAGTTGTTCACCACTTCAGCTACCTCGGGACAATGGGTCAACGACCAGTGTGATGACAGCCCAGAAACTCAAGCGGAGACTTGCCATCGCAAGGAAGCAACTGTATCGCTATCTACAATATGAAAAACAAGTCAATCAACAGGACTACAAGATCCGACTGTTGAGATCACTAGTTTCCCCATTGCTACATACGGTTGTGAGTCCTGGGCGATGAAGAAGTCGGATAGAAAGAGGGTCGAAGCCTTTGAACTATGGCATACAGGCGTTTGCTTCGGATCAGCTGGACAGAGAGGAAAACTATGAATATGTGCTCAACAGGATAGGTAACAACTGGAGATTGTTGGAGCACATTGACCAACTTAAGCTTCGCCTCTTCGGACATGTTGTGCGAGCTGCCAAACCGAGTACGACTTGATGTCAGGAATGGTGTTTGGTAAACGAAAGAGAGGACGGCAAAAAAACAAGAGTGACAGACGGTATAGTCACCCTCACGAATATGACAATTACCAGGGCTATAGCAGCCGCCCGAGATCGTGTCAAATGGAAGGAATTTGTGCATGATGCCACGGGCGGTCGGAGACCTGACGATCCGCACCCTGATGTAAAAAAAAATGGTACAGTCGAAAAAAAAATATTTAGGTGTGAAATATTTTCAAATAATGTGTGTATGTGGTACCAAATAAAGCCAAAAGATTTTCTCTGCTGATACGCTTTGTTCTGTATAATTTGCTTTCGTAAAACAAAAGTTATGGTAAATTTTGTGGCGAGAGGAACAACTCGAAATTGAGCATGTAATTGGCCATTATGCGAAACTATACACAAAGGAATGGGACGGCGTGCGAAAAATGGATTTTTCTTGATTGTAGAACTAGTCATATCTCAAAAACTAAAACACCAAATTTGATGAAAAAAATTACAGAAGAAAATCTGATTTTCCCTGCTTTACAAAAATATTAAACAATACTAGGTTGTGATTAAATCTTCATACTATAAAAAAATGTTTTCCACTTGTACCATTTTATTTGACACAGACTGTATAAACCAGAAACTGTAATATTTAAAGGTTTTTTTTTTTTTTTTTTTTTTTTTGGTGCTATGTTCAAAAGGACACTTATCTCAGTAAACAAAATGAGCGGCGAAGTGCGGGCTGAAAATTTTTGATATATTGACCACAAAGCTTTACATTTTGAGCGCTATGTGCTCAAAAACAAGATAAACATTTAGATCTCATCAAACCGATAAGATGAAGTAATCCAAGTGCAGAATTGTAAGCATTTTTCGTAATCCTCATGAACATGCTTTAAACAGGTAAAGCAAGCGCGAAGCGCGATCAAAAAACTTTTAATATAGTGACATGGCTTTATTTTTACTTTTAATCTTCTCTTTTTCTCCTCACCTTTCTTTTCTTTCTCTTATTTTTCTCATCCCCCCTTTTATTTTTTATTTTTGCGCCGGCAATAGAGGGAGGCGGCTGCTTCGGCCCCCTGGATCAGCCACTTAAGAAAGTAGAAACCCCCTGTTCCTATATTTAAAAAAGTTTAAGAAGAAAGATTATATACGAGCGCCCCTCCCGAAACACCGGGGGGGGGGGCTCAATTGCTTAGCCCCAACCAAGATAGTAGGGACATCCTGTTCCTTTAAAAAAAAATATTCTTAAAGACGTGCGAGCGCGCAGCGCGAGCAAAAAAAAAAGTCAATAGAGACCTGTGGAGCATTTCATCAAAGGACTTGTTAGACATTTTATCCGACAAATTTGCTCTCAACCAATCAGATGCAAGCATTTCAGTAGCTTATAACAGTTTGTCGGATAAAACGTCCGACAAGTCCTTTGATGAAATGCCCCCCAGAAATATGAGCGTTTTATATATAAAAAAAAAATGATGAGGAGTTGAATGATATCCCAGCCTCATTAAGATTATGAGGGGGGGGGGGGCTTAATGATGACTCGGAGCCCCCTCCCCACCAAAAAAGGAAAAAAAAAATGATAAAAATCTTCGGGTTAAATATTATCTGAATCAAATAAGATTATAACAAAAGGACGATGGCCGATATGTGTGGCATCAAAAATATGGGGGGGGGGTGGGGCTCAATGATATCTGAGCCCCCCAATATTTTTTTTTTTTTTTTTGGGGGGGGGGGGGTGAGCTGCGCCCCCCAAGCCCCCCTCCCGGTTCCGAAGCCTATGTTTAATCTTCCTTAGATTATTCTTCTCTTCCAATCTTTTTCGTTCTTCTGCCCTCTTAAATTAGAAGTGGTGTGGTCGAGTGGATAAGTCAGCCGACTTACAATCACAATGGTCGCGGTTCGAATCCCGTCCATTCCACTAGCATCCTTCGGCAAGATGTCAATCTGCAATTTGCCATACTCGACCCAAGTGAGGTGAATGGGTTAATGCTGTGAACGCCTTTCGGGGTAGCCTAGTAATAATAATAATATAGGTTTTCCCGGCCAATTTCATACATTTATCATCCGTTTTCATTTAATGTGTATTCAAATTCGTGTGTTTGATGCGACAGACTGACTTTAGTCAAACAATTACGTGTTCATGCTCTAAAATTCGTTTTTAGACACACAAAGTAATGGATGCAAAGTTCAAATTCGGATATAGGAATTTAATTTCATTATGTGTGCATTCAAATTAGTGCGGATTTGAGTATACGGAATGAAATGTCGACAGGATGAAGACGAATTTGAATAGTTATTGCCGAATGTATATGCTTATTATGTGAATTAGAATGCGCAAATACGAAATCGATCACAACAATCGTTAACTTTTATGACTGAATACGATTTTGACTGGCAACATTTCGATGCATCAGCGTTTTTTCCGAAAATGAATGCCTCTTATATGCAATTGATTGACAAAACAATGAAATTGGCCGGGAAAACCTATAATATTATAGCAATTCTTATATAGCGCATTATACCTTTGATAAAGGTCTCAATGCGCGTTCATGAAAAAGAGGAAGAGACAAAGAGAAAGCTGAAGGGATCAAAAACCATGACTAACCATTAAAAAGATAAGTCTTCAGAGAAGACTTGAATTTTCCGACTGTTTCTTCATTCCTTACATTTTCTGGAATACTATTCCACAACTCTGGGGCAGCATATTCAAAACTTCGTTTACCATAATTGTTTGTTTTTGCCAATGGAACAATTAACATACATATTCTTTTGTGATGATCGTAGGGTTCTAGCTAAGCCGGGTAATTTAATTAACACTATAAGCGCTTAGAAACACCAAGATGGATATAATGTTTCAAGCGCTATATAAATGTAACTATTATCATAATTCTTATTATTATTAAATTCCCGATCTATAGCTAAATTAATATTGTAGTCCTAACATTTTCCCCTTTTCGATATTTAATACACTGCATGAGTTTTTTTTTTTTTATTTTAATTCAAATAATTACAATTTACATTCTTTTCTATATATTAACATTCCATGCTTTTCAATTGCAATCAATATTTTATTTGTTGTTTGTACGCACTGTTCATCCAAATTGTCACGAGTTTTACGTTTGAACCATCTCTCACTGTCTAACTATTTACGAGTATTACATCTCTTGTATTTAAAAAAAAAAAATCTTTTCCTATGTATCCTTGTGTAAATTTATTTGTATTTCAATGTTTTTTTATTTATTTATTTTTTTTTTTCTATTTGGAAATAATAAAATGTTTAACGGAAACCAAAACCCAAACAGGAGAGAATCAATTTTATTCTAAAGTCCCGTTGTACTTTTATTAGGGGATCCTCAAATTGGCGAAATTGCTTCATAATGGCTGATTTTAATTCAATTAAAATCAGCCATTATGAAGTAAAAGTTATGTTGAATTAAAAAAAAAAAAAAAACAATCTCATCTTTTTTTTCTTCCAGATTTAAATTACTATTGAGGACACCGTAAGCAACGCGGCAGCAAAATGTCGATCCACTATGTTCACATTAAACCCTGAAGTAAGCCGCGCCGGTGTATAATCTACGGTCGGTATAGAGATTTTGCGCCCGAACTGCTGGCGTACATGTAGTTGACATGCCGTTCAGGTTATTTGGCGGGTTGACGACTGGATGGAGTAGTGGGCGTGCAGTGAACCAATATACACCTTATTATACCGCAAAATTTAGCTCAAACCCGGTTTCTACTTTGAACTAATGAACAAGACAGCTTGAATAACTACAGTGTATCAACTATATTGACTGTCATTAAATCTATGTGCTTCAGACTGAGACAGAATCAGAGAGAGCTGAGCTAGCTGAGCTGCAAAGAGCAAAGAGCAAGTGTGCAGTGCAACAGATTAAGAAGAAGTGACGTGCCTTTGTCAATGAGATAGGTCTAGATCTAAAATTCTAGGCCTTCAAACCCTTCGGCCACTCTTGAATCGTGAGCCTCATACCGCCTCTGCTCTGAGTGCTAGACAGACTACACCAAAGTTCAAAGGTGTGCTAACCATGGAAGAATTAGAATATGATGTGACTTTCCCAACTAACTTTGCACAACTCAAAGTCAAAGAAGATGAAGATGAAAGTGGACAAGCTTCAGTGAGAAGCAGACGCGGTCCTGTGGATATGAGTTCAGTACCTGTCATTTTCCTGCTTGGATGGTACGGTTGCCAAGAGAAGCATCTCGCAAAATACAGTTCAATCTACCAGTCAAACGGATACATCACCATTCGTTACACCCTTCCGGGCGACTACATTTTCTCCAAGAAGAAGGGCTCTATCAAGGATGTGGCCTTGAAGGTCTTAGAAGCTTTCTTCGATTTGGGACTCGAGGAAAACCCGATCTTCTTCCACATTTTTAGTAATGGTGGAGGATACGTGTACAGGCACATCACAGAGATCGTGAATGGATCGAATCCGGGCGAGTTTGCAGCGCTGAAGATAATGGGAGTCATTTACGACAGCACGCCATGTTATCCAACGGCATCCACAGCATATCGTGCGATGATTACAGCGATGCCTCGGTCGCAGCATTGGATCGTTTCAGCTGTCAAGTCTTTTGGGATCTGGATTTTCTTCATGGTGCTCACCTTTTGCTCGTATATATGGCAGGGAGGTTCATCTGAACGTGGTACCTATTACAAATCAATGCTTAACGACAGGATGCAGTGCCCGCAACTGTTTTTGTATTCTAAGAAAGATAAGATTGTTGCTTATCAGGACATTCAAGCCGTGATAAAAGAAAGGCGTATTAGAGGGAACGAAGTTCGAGAGTTGCTATGGGAAGACTCTGATCACGTTGATCATCTTCGCAAACATCCTGAGGAGTATACAACGGCTTGTCTGAAGTTTGTTAGTGACTTTTATGATAAGATTGCTTGAACTATGGATTGGTTGAATTAAAATATGAGAGTGAATTCATAGAAGTTAATGCTCATCTGAAATTAAAAAGAGTTTCTTTAAATAAAGTAGGGAGATGGGGATCAGGGAAGAAAAATGAACATGATTCTTCTTTGTCAAAAGGATCCTTCTAATACTTTCTTGTAGATCTAGACTATTTGCTTTCAGATGCTATGAATTATACTTTATTTTTCAGTTTTTCCTAATTTGAAGAGCGGAAGAAGAGTTGCAGATTTTTATCTAATACTGTACCTTGTACCTTGTGTTGATCACTTCCGAATGGTCCTCTGGGAACTTTAACTGGAAGTATAACTTGGTGCTTGACGAGAGTGAGTATGTGTCAGAATTTTAGTTGGGGGGGGGGGTTTAAATATCGTTCTTGGATAGCAGTTTTGAAGGTTTTGCTGGATTTGACGTCTACCTTAGATTGACTGTGTTTAGAACCAAACTTCAATATAATCTCCATATATGAGAAGCAAGTTATGACCCAAGTTGTCTTGCACTGTAATTGATAAAATTTTACAAACCATACAAAAGCAATGGAAGAGTTTGCTTTTAGAATACAATCTTATCAGGTCCAACCTTCAATACCTTACATCTAGCCAAATCTACTACCTGGAATTAATTATGTAATCACAGATCATGTGGAGATATGGAGCAACAATAATTATTTGAGTTCATGTTTGGGTTCAGTAAAACAATTGTTTGTATTAAGGTTCATTCCAGTATTGTTGAAGTTTGTTTCTCTGCGCTTATGGAAATTATTGAAGTTTTGTGTGCGCATAAATAGGTACCGGTAGCAAGTTCTGACTAGAGTTCTGTCTTGCACTATGAAATTTTACAAACCATACAAAAGCAATGAAAGAGTTTGCTTTTAGTATACAATCTTATCAGGTCAAAACTTTCAATACCTTGCTTCTACATGTAGCTAAATCTTCTTATCTTGAATAATTATGCAATCATGTATCATATGGAGATATGGAGCAACATTAATAATTGGAGTTCATGTTTGGGTTCAGTAAAACAATAGTTTGTTTTCAGGTTCATTTCAGTATTGTTGAAGTGTGTTTCTCTACGCTTATGTAAATTATTGAAGTTTGTGTACACGCATATATGGGTTTATAATGTGAATATTAGAGTTATTGAAGTTTGTGTTTATGCCCATAAATGTTAATTTGAAGTTTGTGTATTTGCTCAGTTGTATTTTATTCAATAGTGAGCCCCAACCTGAAATATACTGAAAAGTAATTATTTAATGTTTTTATGATCTTGTACATTGAATGTGTAACAATATTTGTAACATTTGAAAAGTAGAATTAATTTACTTTCTGAAATTTACGTCAATCTGATTTAAAATTCAATGAAAAGTTAACCATGTGTGAAGCACAAAATATTTGATTTTTCCAAAAAAACAGTCTTAATTTCATGGTTGATGTACAATGTGTGAAATATTTTCCCTTTTTTTTTCTTCAAATCACCTCCCAAAATTGTGCTTGATTATTATTTAAGCCAAAAGTTAAAACTTGTAAAGCTAAAGAAGTATTTGGCAACTAATTTTTAGTGAACTAAAGTTTTAAAAATTGTGTACCTTTCTCATTTATTGTCTGATTTTCTTGCAACCTTCACCATTTTTTTTTTATTTAATGTTTCTGCACACATACAATCTGATTTTCACTGAAGAGTTCACTATATTTAATATTAATATGACATTATTACAATATGTGTTTTCCAAATCAAGGTGTGTATGTATCACTAATAAATTGAAGTGTAGTGCACCATATTTTGATTTCTCTGAAAGAAGTTTAATTTTGTTTGAAGTCATTACAGTCTTTTACTTCTACTCTATTTCTTTTTTTTTCTCTTTGTTACTCTCCCCTCTCTCTCACTCCCTTCTCTTTCCAATCCTTCCTCTATCTATCTCGCTATATTATACAGTTCCCTTCGTTAAAATGAGGCATAAGAATAACAAAATCTTGTTTTCCAGTTAATACATAAGTTTGCATAAATTGGGACCGAGAGAACATCAACGTTATATAACAAAATCTTGTGCTCATGATTATGGGAGTGGACTGCATGTTTCTCTATATAATGCCATTTCTGGTATGCCTGGTATAACATACTATTTCTCCAGTTATAATTAAATAAATTTGTTTTGTTTTGGTATTGTTTATTGACTATGATTTATTAAATGAGATTACAAGCGCAATTGCCTGGTTCCAAGGACCTTGTTAAAGATTAAAGCTAGAGGTTCCACTGTATCTCCATACAGAACATCAATAACCTACTCTCACTCACTCACTCAATCCCTTGACTCTTCCGGAGTCGTTGGGGGGGATTTGAGAGCCGAAGAAGCACATTTTTTCCTCCATGCCTTCCTGTCAGTTGTAGTCGACAGCAGTTCTTGCATTGTCATACCTGTCCATGTCTTTACATTTTCCATCCAGCTTGTCCTTTGACGTCCTCTTCTGCGTCCACCTTCAACTGTGCCTTGTAGAATGGTTTTTGACAGGCTGTTGTGTCAGGTGAGGTGATTATAACCTACAGGCACAGTATATGTAATACTTTCCTCAATGTAAAAAAAAAAAAATGCAAATTTCTACAGTTTATTGCTATTGCACAAATCATTTATTTTTTCTCTTGAATATGCACATGATCAGAATGGTACCATCATTGTTATTTTACCATCTCCAAACATATTCAACATGAATTTCTACAATTACTCCTTCATTTTACTCCTTCATTTCCAAGACTGCGTGCTTTTCTTCATTACCTATCATGGTGAATTGCTATTTGATGCACAATACTTTGTCTCCAACCATTTGATATAAACACCAAGCCCCTTTACTCCCCACATGGTCTAATGACCTTATTTTGTCTAATTTCCAGTTGGTCTAGATTTTTTTTTTTTTTTAATGCACTGATTTGGTCCACCATTTCATAAGGTCTAAATACCATTAGACCAAACTTGTATCATTTAGGCCTGTTCAACAGGAAAGACACCAAAAACTGCAACCAAAATGGGAACTTTTGCCAACACACCTTATTACTGATTAGACCAAATGGGAACAGACTGAATGGCTATTGCTCTAAGTTTCAGGAGACCAATTGATAATAATACACAAATTGATTAACTGCATGGATAGTAGACAAAATGGGTTTTAACCAAATAGTATTAGACCAAGAGGCGATAGAAGACACAATCATGATGTGTATGCATGGGCTAATTATTTGAAAACAATTTGACAACATAATACAAATTGCTATCATAGTGCAAAACCATCTAGATAAATACATTATACAAGATTTGCAAATATACAGATATGCTGTAGCGTGGTATTCACAAAAGAGTATAAATGAACAAACCAAAATTGTATCATGAAGCAAATTTGATTTCTTTACTCAATAAGTTATAGTAATAGCGATTTGTCACTTTATTCACCTTCATAAATAAAGGCTAATGATATTAAGTTGAATGCTGATTTATATGTAATAAACCTGTGTGATGAAAATTACAAAGTGAGCAAAAAGCATTGCAGATGTGCTTATGAAAAAAGTTTATGAATCCCTCATTGTTTAGCTATTATTAAGAATGAATAAATTTAAAGGATTTTCCCCCCTTTAAGGAGCAGTTTAACATAGGATACTTGAAATTCACAGCTATGATCGTTTGATTTGGGTTATAACAAACTATTAAATACAAATAAATGATGATAGATACAACATATACAAACATTCATATACATGATAATATAAAAAAAATATGGAATTTATAAGAAACACAACCACATGTCATACAGTGTACATGCAAATGATAAACACATGTAATATTGACAAAAGGCATTGCATTGCGTAAAGGGTAAACATTTATCATAAATGTATGTACAGACCAAATGCACATGTAAACATAACATTTTCCATAATGAACCTCAAAACAAAAATAACAAATAAGGAAGCATAAAAGCACAATAAATACTGTGTTTGAGCACATTTTTTTTCTTTTACAATGCCCACAACGTAATGAACAGTTGTTTGAACATAATTATTAATGAAATATATGGCAGCACACTAAATGAACCATCAAACAAGTTGTGCATTCGCCTTAATCAATTTACTTTTTACCATTGTTAAACCTGATGTATAGTTTTGGTAACAAAAAAGGAATTGGCACAAAACCGATCAAATGTAGTTACATGTTGTCCACATTGCACTAAAAGATATGTGTGAGAGATCTTGTGACATTCCTTTCAATATTTCCGATTAATTTCATTTATAAAGTTTGAATGAAGGGCAATCCAACTGCCGTTTAGACCTCTGCTGACAGGTTCGCACGCTCGAGGTTACGGCGTGAATTAGTGCGAACGATCTGTGTGTAACACCCACACAAGAGGATCCCCATTGGTTTTCCACGTGAGCGCTAACCTGAGACGGGTCCCCGACTTATCTTTTTTATCCTTATATTATGAAATAAAGACACTAAAGCGAGATTTCAAGTACTATAATTTGCTTTATAATAGTTATTGGATTCAATCTATCATAATTTATCTTAATGTGAATCAAAATAAATTTTTCTTTCTCCTGAAACTATACACCAGCTTTAATATAATTCTAATTCAGGATAATTACAATGGCATAATTCTGCTTTGAACCTTTCTCCACTATAGATTATGTGGATTTTATCAATTGCCTATTCTTGGGGCTTTGAGAATATCAAGCACAACATTTTCTACACAGGTTTATTCAACATGTCGGTATGTCAATATTACAATGTCTTTTTGATCTGTCAAAGTACATCCTATGAATGACTTTTCATCAAAATCCTGTAAATGATGAAAAGGTCATTATAATCATTCCATTAATATGTTTAATTCTCTTCAATACTAGAAGAAAATGATCACAGTTGAAGAACATCTCACGTTGGAGTGTTCATGTTTGAAAAAAAATGGAATGATGCAAATTGTGCATACCGGTAAGCCTGCTTCGGCTAATTTTGAGTTCTCCTGATTATTCAATGTTTTGATGTCTAAACACATGAAGACGGGTATAAGGAGCTCACCAACTCTGCCGGAAAGCAGAAAGATCTACACTTGTAATGGTCATTAAAATAAGTTTTACATGTAGGCCTACATCTTTCTGCATCTCAACTGAAGATACACAGAGGCAAGTTTTCATCAGGTCTATCTCTTTTAGTTCAGAGACCGTCATGTTTGGAGTATCAATGCAGCAATATCCAAATCTGGGTGCACACATTGTTATACTCATTGTCCTGTGTTTCCATTAAGAGGTACACGTACAGTCCATTCCTGTTATAACAATGTGCAAGAAACCTAGCTACTTACCTAGCTGTAACAAAACTTTGTTATACTGAGCAAAACAGGAAAAAATACACACACAAACTGTACTCATGTTTTAAACTTTGGACTGGGAGAATGGCATGGTTCAGATGAAATCACGTATAGCACTTGTTACAATGAAGGTTGACTGTAATACTTGTACAGTCTACACCTGTTATACAAGGTGCTCAAGACCAACCATCATGTCGTAATCTTGCTATACGGAAGGGATCAACACATATTGCATATGTCTGAAATAGACCTGGGATAATAACCTTGTTGGAACAACTTCCAGTTCTACTCTCACCCATTATAGCAAGTATGGACTGTAATTTGAAGCTCACTTCTGCTCTACATATATCCCTTACCTACAGCAACTTTAGAAAAACCACCTACATTGTAACTGTTTTGGAAGGATGAGGGTGATTATGCAGATTTCTGAGGCTTGATGTTCTTGTTTGCAGCTTGTCAATTCAATTACAAAAACTGCAGCACCAGACACAACCCTGTAACCATCGGCAACCACTGGCATGGACGTCAAAGAAGACAAAGTGCCCTCTCTCGGCTATTTTGGATGCTTTATGAAGACTTTGATCGCTCCATTGAAGTCCGCCGAGACGAGGACTTCGCCAAGATCGGGCGGCCGTTTCAGAGAGGAGTGCTTGCCCTCCTTGCCCCCCTGATCGCCCTTGGCAGAGTCTGATCGCTCTTTCTTGGAAGTGGGGGAGGGCGAAGACGACCCCCCTCTTACCAGCTGCTGGGGATCTAGTCCGGAGGCGCTCTGGATGGCTGAAGGAGCAGGTCCCAGGACAAGCTTGGGATTAGGAGAGAAGACTACCGATGTGGTGACTGCATCATGAACTACACAAACAAAAAAAGGAAAAAAACTTGAAGAAGGACTATCAATTCTTGAAAATTTGTATTGTTTTGACAACTTTAGTGTTGAAAAAGGCATGAATATTTTCTATAATTCATTGCTAACGAAAATACTTAATTTTTCAAGATGATAGTTCCAGCAATATACAAATTGGTGTACTCTTGTTATCTGATGATTAAATTTGATGCCTTGCACTTTGATGCAGATGTACCATCTTGACAACACACACAACAAAGACGAGGCTGAACTGATTGAGGAAAATGGGGACTTTCCAATCAAATGTATCCTGCCCCGGTAAACGTTGTTGACTTAAAAGAATTTTGTAGTGCAGGGCTAATCGTCCACAAGGTCAATTGGGAACCTGCAAGTGCCATACAATGGGTTTAGACCCTTCTCTTTTTAAATGTTTGTATTGGTTTTAACATGTATATGGTATGACTCTCCCTGACTTCCTTTAAAGTGAGATTATTGTTCTGGTCATGACATTGAAATGTGGAAGACACTGTCTAAAAGTGATTTTAAAAGGTTGATAACAGTTCATTTAATCATTATTTTGTGCTGTGAGGTTTTGATAAGATGATAAGAAATGAACCCAATTCACCTTTGAGTCAAATGGACTTACACAGAAATGCATGTAACGGGGCAACACAAAATGTTTGGAACCCAAACATATCACCTCTTTTGGTATATTTTGTGTCTTATTATGACTATTAGGGCAATTGAAGAGCAATCTTTTATTGTGGAGCTTTCTATTATGATGCTCTTCCCAAATAGCATAAAAGTAACAGGAAAGCTTACAATATTTTTCTTCATCTTTCCCACACCTTCCCACTACACTAGGTTCCCTTTAACATCCTATCCAAGGGACGAATGTTACCATCTTACCTCTTATGGACTCCCAGAAATCATTGCGATCCCTTCTGACTGAGGTAAACTTGGCAAAGTCGTAATGGGTCTTCCAAATGTAAAAAGCGTGATCCTCAGAACCACAGATGATATAACGGTGGTTGTGACTGAAAAACACAAAGAAACAAAAAAAGTAAAAGGTCAAAACATTATCCGGTACTTCTAAGGTAAATTATCACTTTGTCTAAACCCGCTTTCACTAATTAACATTTGGTCTCATCCCACATGGTCCAATTCCATCTCGTCTATAACCAACATAAAGGTCATTAGTCTTACAACTTCAGTTGTTGACCGTTTTGTCTAATTCCTGTATTGTGTAATGTCCAGTTCGTCTAATGTGCTTTTGGTCTAACACCACTTGATTAATTCCTGAAACAAACTGATAATATACCAAATTTTATTTTGTGAATCAGATGAAAATGCAATTAGACAATTTGGCTAGTAGATGTATTAGACCAAGTGGTCATTAGACAAAGTGAGAATTAAAAGTATGTATAGGACCACAAGAAAATTAGACCAAACTGTTAGTAGACCAAATGGGTTAAGCCGATTTGGTATTAGACAATCAGAGGACTGGACCAACTGCTGTTAGACCAAGTGGATATAAACCCTTTTAAATAAGTTTGATAATAAAGGATAGTGGTGATGATGATTATCAAAGCAACAATGATTAAATGGTGATGATGATGGAATTGGTGGTGGTGGTGGTGATCACAAGGATGATGATGATGACGACGATGATGATGATGATGATGGTGGTGATGATGATAGTGATGATGGTAATGATGGTGATGATGGTGGTGATGATGGTGGTGATGATTGAATTGGTGGTGGTGATCACAAGGATGATGATGATGATGATGATGATGATGATGGTGGTGATGATGGTGGTGATGGTGAAGATGATGATGATGATTGAATTGGTGGTGGTAATGATGATGATGATGATGATGATGATGATGATGGTGATGATGGTGATGGTGGTGATGGTGAAGATGATGATGATGACTGAATTGGTGGTGGTGATCACACAGGGATGTAATGGTACTGATGATAAAGATGATGATAATTAATTTAAGATGCTTCTTTTCGTAAGAAATTGAAAGATATTAAATTAAATTTGTTCCCAAATTTTGTTTAAAGCAAGAGCGAACAGACCAAGACTTTCATTGACTATGTGTTATTAATAGCTAGTCTTAAAATAAACCATTGAGATAGCTATTAATAATGCAGTGAATAGACTAGTCCAAAATTGTATTTTTGTAGGGAAACTAAAATGTTTTGAGGGGGAATGTACTTGTTTTGCTATTTGGTAACAAAATTATTGCTAGACAATTAATTTATTCATTTGTCTCCAACGGTAGAAACCATGCAAATTGGTAGAAACACACGCAACTGCTGTGTGATAAATTTTGAAACCAGACAGCTATGAAAAAAATCATAGGCTGCCCGGGCGGGATTCGAACCCACGACCTGTGGATTGCTAGACCACTGTCATAACCGCTAGACCACCGGAGTGCCCTTAGCGATCAAGGTTCATACTATCCCATATAAAAAAAAAAATTCCTTTACGTTTAAAATTATTGCTGTTTTAATGTATTGAGTACTGAATTACACTCTAAAAACTGAAGTGCTAATTTATGGGTGCTTGTATAGTGACTGCACTTGAAGTGCTAAATAAGCACCTGAAGTGCTGTTTTTAGCACTTACCCAAGTGCTAATTTATCAACAACAAAAAATGTTCATGGTCGGTATGAGATTCGAACCGGGTTCACCTAAACATGGAAGAGTACCGCTGACTTTACCAATAGACCAAAGGAGATCTCCCTAACTTGAATGAATTATGAAAGCATAGTAGATAATTATGGCAACTTTGAAGAAAGTTCATCATGAAATAATATGATCTGCTAGCAATCGTGAGATGTGAATTGGTCTAACGTGCTCATAAGCGCTTCTCATCCAGGGGACCCAGGTTCGAATCTTAACAAAGTCACGCTATTTTTTCCCCATTTTTGCTGATTTCAGCCTCTGAAGTGCTAAAAACAGCACTTCAGATTTTAGAGTGTAGTGTGTTATTATTCATGTGGGCCTAAATTAAAAGACTAATGTCGCATTATGGGTTAGGAAGTGGGACAGACTTGAGCAGTTGAGGACTTGAGGTTGTGCTATACAAGGCTGCTGGATTGTATTGGCTTTAAAGGGATGCAGTAACATTGAATGATATTCAAATCACATTTTATTTGATTTAGCTTGTTTTGCCAACATAATTATAAACACTTAGGTCAGTCTGGTATCTCTTCAAAATTGCAAGCTAATTGCTTGCTTTACCTTCGAGATATCAATGATTTCATACTCAAATTTTATAAACAAACCCCGGACGGTTTATAAAACTATGTGCTCTTCCACATAGCACAACATACACCCATTTCCTGTTGTATAGTCCCCGTCCCTAGCAGCCTACTGAGCCAGCAACAGAGGGTATTGGTGTTCGGCTGTATGCTTTGCATTGTTTGTTACACTGTTTTAAGGTAGTAAATGACTTCCATTTGATCTGAAACTTTGAGTAGTTTGTTTTTACTGTTGGAACAATATAATTTTATTAATCTTGCTCTAATTGCTCTTGTTTTTGAAAGTTACCCAATTCTTTAAAGGTCAATTTCACTCACCTGAAAGATGCTTTAATTTGGCTGCTAATGTTTGTACAACCTTTGTACTTGCAAGCCAGGGAGAGGTCACGGAGGTCGTACAACCGTATCCGGGAATCATTGGAAGTGACAAGAATCTATGCATAATAATAATACCAATTACATTTATAAAGTGCTTAATACAAATGTTTCTAAGCGCTAGATAAAGAAGGAAATAAAGAGATAGTAAAGGAACCTAACATGATGAATTACAAACAATGACAAAGTAGAATATAAGAATGAAATACAACTTAAATACAGCATTATAATAGACGATGTTATAAACATCCGAATTAATTCAAGCTCATAATTACAACAAATATAGACAAAAAGTAGTAATGAACAATCTAATATCTTGGAATGTAACAAACGATAAACTAAGAAAGAAATATTGTTTCATTTAATATCATAAGAAAGAAAAACTAACATTAAATATTTTACTAATGACATTGCCATCACAACATCGGTTACCCTGAGGAGAGGATTCTTAGATTGCAGGTCACCCCCATTGCAAGGTATATAATGGTTCTAGGACAGCTACCCCCTGGACAATTACCCCCCCCCCCCACCCTCAACAAAAATCTACCACCTAACCCTAACCCTATTTCTAGGGAGTAATTCGGGCGATTTGCTATACAAAAATTGATCGATACTGTTCGATACTATTGATATTATCGCCAAATTTTACGGGTCAAATGTCAAATGGTTGACAGTTCTACTTCCGCTAGGTGCAACAGCATGCGTATCCGCCATTGGCTGAAATTCCTAATTGTTTTTTACCTTAAAATTGTACCGTTACCGGAGTCCTAAGGTGCGCTGAATTTCTTATGTACGTCCTACTTCTGTTTTTGATAGGCCGATAGAAAAAAAGGAAGAAATTTGACTAAACAAATTCCTCTCGATGCAGGCCGAATGCAGGATGTCTCGTTCTCGATTATCAACAAATTTGCTCGATTACTAGTAGGCCTATGCATTCTTAATTATTTAATACGCACGCGCACAGCTAGCCGCGCTTACATATTTTGAGACGGAAGTTGAGTTGTCAACCATATCGCGATGCATTTTGGGTAATCTATCCTATTGGCACTATATCGGGTCACTCGGATTGTCAAGGGGTTAGTTGTCCTGATACGGCATAAGATACTACAGTATGGACATTGCAGTGAGTCAAGTATAATATTCTGAAATTTAATATACTCTTGTGATATACTCCTTTTTTTTCCTGCTCAATGTACCAATCACATGTAGACTATGTTTCTATCAAAAGCCTTCATACATTCTAGAATTTGTTCCTAATAAAAAAAGAAATGGACTTGCTTCACATGCCTTGAGTAATATTCAATCTAGGCTTTAACATGTTCTCTGCCACAATTGGAGAATATATTTAAGCAATTTGTGTGTTTCACAATACATTTCGCCACTATCGCTCATTATCATTAGAGGCCTACTTTTTTTTGTGGACCGACAATTTACTTTTCCCTAAATAGGGTCATAGCACGCATCACGAGCAAGAATTGAGAAATTAAAGAAATGAAGAGCTTGATTCCAAAAGGGACTAAATCCACTTTTGATGAAAATCGAGTTATTGATATCAGGACTTTGCTCAGGTATGTACCCATCTTTGAACACAAGTACTTACCTAAATTGTGAATGCAACTTTCAGAAATTGCGACTTTTAATTTCAATTTTCCATAGACGCCTGTACAAAATCTGGCAAAGAAATGCTGTTTACTTTGAAGTTACAAAAGTGGATTTAATCCCTTTTGGAATGAAACTCTTCAAATGTTTAACGATGAATCCCCAGCACAGGGAAGAAAAAGTATTAATCAGTAAAACTACAGGTGTGATCCCTGGAAACTTAAGTGTTTAAATGAGATTTGTAATCACTTTGAAAGAGAAACACAGTGATTAATGCATGATGTTGAGTACACTGTACAGTATGATGTCGACCAACCTCTCAGGATGAACGCAGAGGGGTGTCTTCACAATAAGGGTGTGACTTGCACCCATGTATTACGAAATGCACAAATTCATTAATTGTGGTGGCAAAATGATACAGTTTTAATTTTGAAAGATATTTA
Source organism: Paracentrotus lividus (assembly GCA_940671915.1). NCBI lineage: Eukaryota > Metazoa > Echinodermata > Echinoidea > Camarodonta > Echinidae > Paracentrotus > Paracentrotus lividus. The sequence continues at coordinate 6,037,427 of CALNVZ010000674.1, read as the reverse complement.
TTTGTTGACACTGATCTGCACATCCATGATACCAACTCACCTTGTCTTGACTGGGAAGGGGTTCAATAGCTGTGATCTTGCGACCTTTGGCATTGCGACCTCGAGTTGACCTCACATGGATCTGGGTGTAGTATTTCAGGTGCTGCGGTACACAAAGGAAATGACATGGAGAATACCATAAATAGTAGACATAATATGCTTAGCTGTAATTATGTAAGACTTATGACATATGCTGTATATGATTTATATGTATTATGACTGTAGTTAATTAGTTAATTAATGTTTTAATTTTGTATATCATGTTGAAGCCATTGTTATCTCTGTACTATATATTCTTTTATGTTGCGCCTTGCTCGAAAATATTTTGGATATGTGAGCATTACAATTTCATATTATTATAACTGAAGCTTTGAAAATTCCAAAATTGAATTTCTATTGGACATGAAATTTCTACTACTATAGTCATATGAATTTTACAATTATGCTTGGAGAACTCTATGTAAAGCGCATAGAGCAGTTTTAATTGATTATGTGCTATACAAGAACCAGTTTATTATTATTATTATTATGCTGTTTCTGTTTAGAAAAAAAACAATACAAAACATGCTCTTTGAGCAAATAAGTTTGGGGAAGTTAACACTTTTAGTCTCAAAGTAATGGCACAAAAGGGGTCAAGAATATCACATTGCCTCTTGGCTATACTACCTTTAGATAGAAAGATAGTGCAGTACAAATAAGTTTATTTTACTCACCTCAGTATCATAGAAGATACATCTACCATCATAGGTACCCACTACGGAGAACCTTCCGTTCTGGATGAAGTTAGCGGCCGTTATGAGCTTGGTCGGACCGTCCACCTCATTCCAGAGAGCAACCTTCTTGTCGGGAATGTTCCAGAGACGAAGCTTTCCATCCAGCGAGCCGCTTAGGAAATACCGGTCATCCTATAAAAAAAAAGGGGAAATGGGTGAGAAATGAGAGTTAAATTTTTTGGGACCACCTGTTTATAAGACCAAAATGTTTATTTTAATTGAACAATGTGATGTAAGTTTACTGGAATTGAATTGAAATTGTATTCAATTGCATTAAATAATTTTGAATTTGATTTTGAATTTAATTATAGTATGACCTCGCTTTATACGGCTATCATTTCCGGCCAACTCTATCAGCTGGCCATAGATTTTGGCCAGATTCTCTCTTTGATTCTTTTTAAAATCCACATAAAAACCTTACTTCTCTCCTGTTATTCACATTATTTTCATCTCCTTACATTCAGGGAGATGGTATGATCATTTATAATTATCCACCCCATAAATCCTTCCCCTCAAGGCTGTTTTATACTCCCCTATAAATTTGGATATCAATGTTGTATGGTGTCCCAGTACATAAGCTACATGGGGTGTGTTCAATGTCCAGTTATAAATTTATACGCCGACATGTATCATGATACAAAACGCAATTACAAAACGCTGATCTAAAGAGAAACAAAGTGTGTGTTCATTGTCCCCCATCCCCGGTCGTAAAAGTAAACGTGTTTAAAATCTTGATACGGAGGAAAATTTAAACGCCGAAAAAGATGCGTTTTGAAACACAATCAGCTTTAATTTTACGACCTTGAGCATCGCGATTGCAACGAAATGCGACACTGAACAGGATTGAGTTTTCAAATGTGTTTAAATGTGCTCTTGCAGTGGAAGCTTCCGGTGCAAGTGAAAAAAAGGAGAAGATGTTTGCTTTTTGAGAGCGGGGAATTTAAAGACGATGGAAATATAATCAGCTCTAAATTTTTTGACCGCTGATCACGTTTGTGTTTGTGTTTTGTAATTGCGTTTTGGATCATGATTCATGTTGGCATATTAATTTGAAACTGGACATTGAACACAACCATGTATGCATTACTCTTACAGCCAGCCATATCACTTTACTGGATGGGTGCTGGTCACAATGTAGTAGGATAAGCAAGGGCAAACTGTACATGGAACTTGAAATGAATCAAATTTAATTTGAATATAATTTGCATTGAATTGAATTTGAAATTAAATTGAATTGAATTTGAATTAACCCGTTGCATACTGCGAACTTTTTACAAAGCCGAATGAATTGTGATTGTCAAGAATGCTTGCAAGAAATTATTTACATTTAAAGGTCAAACAAAGACAGCTTTAAAAAGATCAATGTCAGATAATTTAAATCATATAAGATCTTTATATGTCTATGCAATCATGAGTGAAATAAACGGTTGACAAGAGTGATGTTCTATTTCTCTTCAGCCCGCATATATGCGGGCTTAGTATACAACGGGTTAAGCTAACTTGAATTGCATCGATTATGCCCTTCTAATTCTCGTCTTCTGACTTACCCTTGGATGGAAGGCTATAGCTGTCACAAAGTCTATGTGTTGAAAGCAACAGAGACATTCACTTCGGGAGATGTGCCATAGACGAACCATCTTATCCATGGAGGATGATAGAATGAAGTAATTCTGAGAAGATAAAAACAGATCAATAATAAAATTAAATACAGATCGACCTCACACATGCGACCTTCATTTAACCGGCCTACTCTATCAACGGGCCATACGATCACCAGATTCCCTTTTTTATTCTTTATTAACTTTACATAAAAGCCTTTTAAAGCCAATACGAACCAGGAGCCACCTCAAGTCCTGAGCTACTCAATTTGCCCTGATTCCTAACCCATAATGCAACATCCTGAGCAGTGTAGTCTTATAATACAGGCCCACTTGAATGATAACACACTAACTCACTGCTCAATACACTTATACCCCAATAAAAATGTTAAAAAGTTGCAAAGCAAGTTCTTTTCCCTTCAAAACATTTTAGTTTCCTTGTTTCAAATAAAATTAAAGTCTATTTTAGTCACTCTAATATCTGAAAAGGTATATTTTAAGACTTTATAACACACAATCAATGAGAGGGTTGGTCAGTTCGCTCTCGCTTTAAAGGACATTTTGACCATTTACAATCCTCCACCTCATAAATCTTTCCTCTCTTTATTAGTTTTGATAAAAATGCCATATGGTCTCCCAGTACATAAGCTACGCATTAATCTCATAACTGACCAAATCACTTTAACAGATGGGTTCTGGTCAAAACATGGCAGTACAAGCGAAGCAAGACTGTAAAAATGTCTTTTTCTAAATGTCTTTTAATTTGTACCCATGACTTATTTTACATTGTATAGTAACATTATTCTCAATATCTTCTTCAAAATCTTATTGTACATTGTATGTTTTGCTGAAGTTGGAAATGAATAAACTGAAATAACTGACCTTTGACCAGGAGATGTCAAGGAGGTCAGCCGTGTGGCCCGAGTAGGTGAAGAACGGTGCCTTGGCAAACACTGCCTCCTCGTCTCCCTCTGCTGGATCCGCATCCCCGAGGGAGGTATCCGCCTTCTTAGCAGCCTCCTCCTTCTCTATGGATCCCTCCATCTCCATCACTTCCTTCTTCAGCTGCTCCCGCTCCTCCTCGATCTCCTCGGGCTTGCGGTCCCGCTCCAGGCTGGAGCTGGAGCTGTCCGAGCTGCCCTGAGTGGCAGACTTGGCCCGCGATTCGTTGTTGTAGCGCTGCCGCATGTCGTCAAAGTACTTGTAGTAGTCTTTGAGCACCCAGACCCGCAGTAAATGGTCTTGTCCTCCTGTAGCCTGGTGGGTAGGAAAGAAAAAGAAAAGACAGAACTAGGGCATGTTTCTCAAAAAGATCAAAAGTGTAAGTTCGTAGACATCCCATTGAAACATGTTAATTCTACAACATATATCCCTATGGGTTGTCCATGAATTTAGACCCCTGAGTGCTAACAATTCATGTTGTCAAAGTACTTGTAGTAGTCTTTCAGCACCCAGACCCGGAATAAATGGTCTTGCCCTCCCATAGTCTGGTGGGTGGGAAAGAAAGGAGGACAGAGATTACTTTTGAAATATCTATAACAAATGTTATCACCCAAGATTATTGCAACTTTTTAAATTTAACGGGCATCGCACATTAAAGTTTATACCCTGCATTGTTGTTTTCATGTTTTGTCAGTTTATATTTGTTACATGAACTTTTCTTTACTCTATTTTTGTTTTTAAGCACCATGAGCGCCGCAAGGCAGACCTGTGTGCTATAAAACTAGCCACTATTATTGTTATGATTAAAAGTTTTTTGTTCGTTGACTGAACATTTCACATGATTTCAGAAACAACAATTTTTTTCAACTTGCTCAAGAATAGTTAGTATTTACTATTTCATCCGCAGATGGATGTTAATTCTATTATAGAGTTAATATCCGTTTGGCTCCTAGGAAATAACATACAGTTCAGTCTAACCCTTTCTCTTAAAATAGAAATAATAGAAAGTGATTTTACTACTGTAACTATTGCAATCCGAACCCCCCCCCCTCAATCTTGTTCAGTTATACACTGTAAGATTAGAAAGCTAAACACTGTATTTTTTTTTTTGTAATCACAAATCATGAGCATACACAGGTGAGGAAAATATGAGGGGACTGGGGTGGGGGGCAGACAAAATATGAGAATATAGGGGGTGTATCTCCCCCATTTCCTGTAAACAGCACGGAAACAAGCATAGTCTTGGGGGGGGGGCGCAAATTTACCAGCAGTCTTCCACAGTGTGAGAACCTCATGGTCCAGATGGCTCCTGTGTGCTCTCCACTCAGGTTTTGACAGTTGACCAACTGATCAAAGTCATAGCTTCCTTTGTGACTAGAAGCTGCCTTGAACTGTGGAAAAACAGAGAAACAGACATCAAATGTCAAGTATTTCAAATTTCCAGATGGGCGGTCTCCAAAAATTGTTTCTGAAAATTGGCAGGTCGAAAAGTAGGTGCAGTGTTCCAATCAGACTGTACCTGGAGTGTGTTTCACCAAGCTGGCTGTTCGTAAAGTTACGCATGAATTTACGAACGACTGGAACATGTTCTCGGGTACCATACTAATCACATGCTTAATCATTTAGCACAAGAACTGATCACCAGTCGTTCTAAAGTCATTCGTAACTTACAAATGACTTGGTGAAACACCACTCACGTTCAAACCTTGGTCTTTTATAATTTATAACTATCAACATATTTTCTGTAAATAAGACCAGAATGGGTTCATTTTGGAAAATAAACATATTGGGAAAAGAATAGTACTCCTTTTGTTTTTAATTGGTGATATATTTGTGCTATATACTGTTGAGGCCAGAAGTTTACGTACACCCAAGAAATTCAATGAAAATTGAACACTTGCTAAACATCATAAAATTTACTGTATATTATAAAAACTCTGTGTGTTATCATGACAAATTTGGCATCAAACAAATGAGCATGTCATGCTCTTTCATCACATTTTTTAGTCATCAGGAACTAAAGAATATTTAGGTGTCATTTTTTCCCAAAAAAACTTCATATTTTAGACAAAAAACTTAACCAAAACATTTGCTTGTTACATCTCAATATAAGCATTTCAGATGAATCTTTTTGTTCAGTGGTGACATATTATGATAGAAAATGTAATATCAATCATAGATTTGACATTTATATATTTCTATGAATCGATGTTTGAAAATATAATGACTAACAATAGAATACATTTGGCACAAATATTACTTTTTTCTACAAAGAAGATTTTACTTAAAATATACTTTAATCCCATCGACATCCCAGTCATGTGAAAGAGCTTAATACGTTCTTTTATTTAATACCAAAGTTGTCATGGTAATATAAATATTTCTGAAGATACAGTAAATTTTATGTTTGCCAATTGAACAATTTTCATTGAATTTCCAGGGTGTATGTAAACTTCTGGCCTCAACTGTGTGTTGACAAGAGTAAGGGATTAATTTGACATCATTAATCATTAAAAATCACATGATCAGATAGTTCCATGCTGAAGAAAACAACGTCAACAATATGAGAAGATTAGGACCTCGACAAAGCTACTTTAAAATGATAAAAGGTTTAAAGTTGGTGAAATGGGAAGAGGACGATAGTGATATACCTTGCAATAACGGGCGTCTGGTATTGATTCTTCCTCACTAATTTCCTGATCGTCATGCCTGAACGCTTCGTCAGCAGCTGTCTTTAACTTGTGCACTGTCTTCCCGAGGAACTTCTTTAACTTTTTCCTGCAATCAATATTAAAGACACGATTAAGAATGCATTTGACTTTTGACAATTTGAAAGCTAGAAGGGTCTTTTTATCAATCTATGAGATCAAAATTGAATTTAATATCATTTGATTATAACATAAATGCCTCTTCTTGTCATAGGTATCAATCAAAATAAAGATTAAAAACAGATATCATTCTCAATGTTTAGGACCTCATGGTCAATTAAATTTATCCTAGCTCACAAGTTCCAATTGAGATGCACTTGTACATGTATATGCCTTTTTATGATGGCATCTTCTATATATTTGTTACGAGTATCCTTTAATCCTCAAATAGGAAATCCTATAAATAAAAGATTAAATTTCTCTAATAAGTGGAGTATAGATGCAGATATATGAGAAACAAGAAAGTGTTTATACAAAAAGTCTAAGAAATAGAAATTTGAGGTGGTGTATGTTATCTTTCAAAATATCAGACAACAGTTTGACTGAAGACTAGTATAGTATCTTTGTTTGATCTTACTTCTTCTCCTTGATTTGATGAGCAACTTCTGTGGCACCAGTTTCCTTTTCACCATCACTGCCTGCTTCCTTGTCTAGACTGGAATTACTGTAAACAAAAAATGAACAAAGAAAGTAACAATGATGATAATGAAAAAGCTTTTCCATACTGTATTTGACAGATATTATTTATATATGACACATAATTTACAGCAAACAAAGGATATTATGAAGTTAAACAAGTATATTTTATATGGGAGGGCTAGGACATAGTGCTAGATGTGCTGAATAATAGATTGCCTTCAAACTTAATTTCTTGTGTGAAGCCATTATGACAAATACTGTTGCTGCGCGTATCCATTGTTATTTTGTTAGTTGAAAATGGTATAAACGTTCACTATACCAGAATACTTTAATCATGGAAATATTCGTGAGACATTAATTTTCGCGGATTTCGTGCGAAGATCGGCAGGCGCAAAATTTGAAAACATGCTAATATTTGAGCATGCTTTTTTATGCATGGATTGGGTGCATTCGATTGTGTGCTTACTAAAATGCAGTGCAAATTCCAGAAACTGTGAACATTCTTTGAGGCCGCTAAGCGCAAAAAATTGATCGCGCGAAAATAACAGCGAATACAGTAGTGAATGACACATAAAACCAACCAATCACAGCTAGTGAAATACTACAAATGTACCACTATTTTCTATAACAATCTCTTACCTGACATATTCTGAAGTAATACGCATGATGTGAAGAGAGAGGGGGTTAACGCACTTTGGTAGTCTTTCCTCAGCCAGAAGTAACGGCACAGTCTCACCCGTATCAAGGTTCTTTACTATCACTTGTGATAGAATTTCCTTTGAGAAGAAATATTTCAAAAGATTTAGAATGATATGACTCATACACAGTATTGTTACTTTTTTAAACATTGCCTTAACCCTATTCAGACTGGCATTTTCAAGAGGAGATTTTTGGCCGCGGATAGTCCGCTCGCGGCGAAATTTTGCGCGAACGTCGCTGCACATGTAAAGGGTGTCGCTGGTATGTTTTTTTTGAAAAAAAATTTCACGTATTTAATTTATGCTAATTTATGCATACTCATGTATGGCCATGCGTTTTAAGTTGGGCCCATGTTGTGTGACACACTCAAAATTTGTACTAATCGTGCGCATTTCTATGAAAGTGGCTGTAACTTTTTCAAAATTTATATTAACCCCACAAAAGTATACATTTTCTGGAAGCTGAATGTCTGAGGAGTTCAGAAATGCACTGAAAATTAACATAGGTGGCGCCCTTGAAATGTTATGAATCTTGAAGCCTGAAAAATTCATGAAAAGAGATGGCTTTGGAAAAAGATTGCAAGAAAAATACTACTTATCCTACAACATTATTTACTGCAGATTTGAACTTGTCACATTTAGAGCTTTCCAAACATGTATAACTTTCTATACCCTGGGAGAGTTTACGGCATTTTGCTCCAGGCTGGAAAGATGACTTCGAAAATTTCAATTTTTTAAGAAAATGTACCTTGTTGCTGTGTTCGAAGTAATGTAACTCACTGTTTAAGATACTAGACATGTAATGAAGGATCCTATACATGTATAAGTTGCTAAGGCTGATAGAAGTAGCAAAGTAGTACCGACATGTGAAAGTCCCTTTGTCTTGGTAAACATTATTAACCACAATGTCGCATATATAAGAGCCCTTTTAATAGCTGTAAAGAAATTGTCATTCATATACATCTAGTACAGTCACAATGTACTACAGTGTACAACACTATATCGGTTATAATTACTGAAATTATGGATCATAAACAAGCTACACACATACATTGTAATTAAGTGTTTCAGTAGGGTGAATACATTTCAATTAAAAAAAAAAACATCTCTGAAACATGATTTAACTCTGTTTTACAGCACATGTACCATATTTGCTGCGCGGCTCCTCCTGCGCGGCTCCTCCTCCACCCCTGATTCTTGTTAATTAACAGTTAATTAACAGACAATGATGAAATTTTAACATTTTTTAAAACATGAATTTTGTTGCCCTACATGAGAGCTTTAATTTAAGACCAAATGCAGCTATATAGCTTGTATAGTTTTTAAGTAAATCAATAAACAAAATCATATTTGAGGAGCAGATGTCACAACTCCACCTTTTTAAGGGCCCAACTCAAAACGCATGGCCGTATGCAAATTAGATGCTTTTTTATGGAAATCGTTAATATTTCATTAATAAATATAGTTATGAAGCCCAAATTTTTTCTAAAAGTTGCTGTGTAGCAAAGACAACAGTATTGAATAAACAAATTCAGAAATTTCAAATCAATTCTTTTGTATTCTATTGTTTTATGAATTTCTTATGTATTCTATTGTTTTTATTTCTTATGTATTTCTTTGTTTTTGTAATTTTTTATGCTTCAGAAATGTATTTTGATCAATTTAAAGACAAATTTAATCAATCAAAAGGCTCAGAAGGCACAATTATCAGTGTTATAAAGAAATTTAGAAAAAAGCAGTATTTTGTACACAAACGCATGCAAAATGACGATTTTCGTTCAGTTTAGGCCTGACATGCGATTACGTAATGTTGCGTAACGCGACAACGGAGTATCCGATTTTTTCGAACTTGGTGTCAAAATTTGCGAGACACTTGAAAGAAAAAAGTCATAAAGCGCCGGGTTGCGATTCGCAGCGGTTGCGCGGCAGTCGCGGATTTCGTACAGGGGGGGGGTCAAATTGAACCCCCCAGTCTGAATAGGGTTAAGCTTGGCAAAGCTAAAGAAGCCATAACAACAAAATATTACAAGTTTATTTTCAAGAACTGTTTTTTAATAATCCAGCTTTTACCGTCTTCAAACATTATACATTTGTAGCACTCGGCTATGAGATTTAATGTCGATTCCAGAATTGCTTGCATTTTATAAACCAGACTATGATCCATTAGTCTACGTTCAAGACCAATTTTCTCGCAATGAATTTGTACAGATCTCTTGTGCAAGAAAAAGAAAAAAAAAATGATGAGGATTCCAGAATTGCTTACATTTATAAACCTAACTACAATGCATAAGCTAACGTCCCAGACCAATTTTCACGCAATAACTATGTACAGAGTATGAAACTCTAGTGCAACAATAGAAAGTTTAAAAATTTGGAACCAGGCTTACCTCATCGGTTAATTCTTCCCCTGTCATTGACTGACCCTGCATCAGGTTATAATACTTGAGAAGTTTCTCCGTTTCTGGGGTGTTGTTCCTGCTTGGTTTGTCTGGTGCAGACGAACTGCTGACGGGAACGCAAGCCCCGCCCTGTTTGCTCTCCTTGGGGATGGACTCGGGGAGGCGTGACCCTTGAACTTTAAGATCCGCCCTGGATTCTCCCTTGATACTTTGGGTATCCTAAAACGATTAAAGGAGTCCAAAAAAGACAAACTTAAAGTTGATATCTCGGCTGGTTCTTGACGGACAACTTGAAAACATGACAGGAAATGGTTAAATCTTTGAAATAAAAATAATGATAATATAGATAACATTTATATAGGACTAAATATTATATTTCTAAATTCTCGGGGTTAACTAATTATTCTATTGGTTTATCACCCTGAAAATGTACCAAACATAATATTACATTGTTAAAATAAAACGGATCACAAGAACACATCCATCAGATTTAAGGAAACAGCTGTTTTAATGCTGTTTTAATGTAGCCATCTATATCTGCTTTATAGTCAACAGTATCAAAATGATTTTTGAGATCACATTTATTTGCAATGTTTAATATTGGGTATTGTTACCATAAACCAAAATAAACTGGTACGTGACTTGATGAAATTGTCAACAAGTGAGCTTTCAAGCGTCTTTCTTGACAAGAATGATCCAAACAAACCACAAGCTTTTTTCATAAATTATGACATATTGACTGATTTCCAGCCTAATAATCTATAATAATAATAATATATGATACTTTTAAGGTGCTAAATCAACTAGAAATCAAGTGCTCTAAGTGCACATGTGAAAAACAAAATCACATAAAAGAAATCTCAACATCTATACAAGTACAACATCATAGATAATCATGATAAGAAGAGACGTGTTTCACGTTTATAACTTGATGTTGTTCTCATTTGTATTCTTTTTAAAGCATTCCCATTTATATATTTTTAATTTATGCCAAACTGTTGTATTTCTTATGTGATATTGTAGAAAATAAGGAGACCAAATTTAAATACAAGTATGTATTTTGATGGTTGTTAGTAGCAATGTAGTCTCACCCTGTGAAGTATAATGTAATCGCCTCCGTGTACAGCGCTGGCTAGATCTAAAGAGTGCTCTAGCTCCCTTGTCAGGCTCTCGATGGTGGTGGTAGGGGTGAGAAGACCGCTAAGGGGACGGCTCTGAGCCTCAGGGGGGAGACCGATGGGTTGCTCGTCACCCCCTGCTAATGACCCTTCTTCTGATGGCTAGAATTATGGAATGGAATGAGGGGATGATTTATAGTGAAAGTAAAGTGATTTAAAGATGATTTTATGTTTTAATACAGGGTTTATATAGGTCTAGGCCCGTGTATTTTGTTATTTAAAGTGAAGTTAAAGTGATTTAAAGATGATTCTTGTTTTCATACAGGGTAAATAGACGATTTCTTGTCTTCATACAGGATACATAGAGGTATAGGGCGGTGTATTTGGGCTTAACCCATGGACTGCTACTCCTCTCTTACCCTTAGACCATATCAGGACAGCTAGCCCTGGACAATCCCCCAGGACAACTACCCCCTCCCAGATATAGGGTTAGAGTTAGATGTAGAGTCAGGAAGTAGATTTTGGTGGGGGTAGCTGTCCATGGGGAATAGTCCATGGGGTAGTTGTCCAAGAAACCAAACCAAAGTGACTACCTGGTTCTCATGTAAATAGGGTAAAACTTTACTTCAGTGATACTTTCTTTTTCAAACAACATCATGTAAATGAAAATGTCAATGAACAATTTAGCAAAAAGATATTTGTGGATGGAGATAGCAAGCATTCATCCGAATGGATATAAAAAAGTTTTAAAAATCCTCTCATTTAGCTCATATCAAATTTATAAACTTTGGAGGATCCAAATTGTATTCAAAATATCAGAACAAATTGGTTTTTTGGGGGGATGGGATGAAACTGAAGATGAATTACGTTAAAATTCTCAATTCAACACTGTCGCAATGATAAAAAAATGGCATTACCTCTCGCAAGGATACCGCAAGCACTGAACTGGTCTGGCTGTCCAAACTCTCCTGTTTTGCAATCTCTGCCATTTTCTTCTGCTTCTTCTTCCTCCTGGGAGGGGCTACTGGTGGAGGCATGTCATCCTCTGCTGCTGCTTGACCCGCCCCACTGGAGGCGGGACTTGGCTCTTCTGGGCTCGGGGATGAGGGCGTGGCACTGGACAGGGGAAGATCGCTGGGACGCTCCTTGGTACTCGCGATGACATCGGGTTCTACGTTCCGGTTTGCCAGCCCAGGCTCTCGTTCCATCTGCTGAGAATGATCCTGGTCCTCTACCCGGTCTTGATTTGCATCCTCCATCAAGAGTTCCGCATCGGAAGGCATCCTCAGCTCTGGTTGCCCCTGGTTACCACTTCTTGTGTTATCAACCTCCTAAGACAGTTGATCAGTCAAACAGTGTTAATAAACAATGCCAAAATCCAATATTGAAAAATAAGAAATAATATCCTGGTTAGACTCTTACCTACCTGGGCCATTTTGCATAAATGTATGGATTCTACGCATCTCAAAATATCACACATATATTAATTTTCTACCAATCAGTAGAGGGTATTTGGGACTCGCGTTTGAATTTTTGAGTTGCGTAGAATCAAAACTCTTTATGCAAGAGGGCCCATGTCGGCTAAACTGCAGAGACCTAGTACGAATCTTCAAGTTATCCCTGTCATGCATGCAGTTTTTCTCATCAATCAGTAAATCAAATGGATTTTATAATGTATCTCTACTTGTAGTTATAGAATACTACATACTGGTCCTCTTAACCTACATAACATATTCCCTCTGTCGTATGTTAAATACTTAGGCAGCTAAGGGGGTGGGGTTGCATATTAATTCTCAGACAGAATATTTAGTGGGAACAAGAAAAAAGAGATTTCTTCACTCACCTCCCCATCCTCGTTGCGCCTCATAAGTTCCAATCGCTTTCTTCTCCTGATCGCCTCTTGGCGGCGCTCTTCGGCTTCCTGTAAGATTGAAGATGGAGGATTTGGAATGAAAATTTGTGAGGAATTAAATGGTTGAGACAAGAACCCCCCCCCCCCCCAACAAAAAAAATTAAAAAATAAAAAATTAAAAAAAATGGAATTGTTTTTCAACACTGCTTAATCTTATTAGTTTTAAGATATTTCCTAGACATTACACACTTCCCCAGTATTACAACATGAAACTTTCAGCTTTGTATTTAAAACTATTACTCAGATTTTTATACTGTTTTCAAGAAACAAAACTAGCATTTTAAATATTGAAAATATGCTAACTCATGATTAGCAAAATGGTGTATGAAGCCTACAGTTATTGAGTCTTCAAGACTCTAGTGGTGAGTGTTTAAGAAGACTAAATTACTTTCCATTGTTGTATATAAGCAGTAAGTTTCCTTCTTTAAAAAAAAGCAAGGCATTAGTCATAATTTGATATAGAAATAAAGAATATTAAGTTATTTCTGCTTCGTCTATACCTGCTCTTGTCTTTGTCGTTCCTCCTCTTCCAATCGTCTCTTTTCTTCTTCCTCTCTCTCCTTCTTTAATCTCTCTAACTCTTCTTGCAGCCTCTGTCAAAATAATGGAAGTTATAACATGTATACTGGAACTGTTAACATAATTTCTGTTCTCAATTTGTGTTGCTATTTGCATTTAAATCATTATCTACTTGAACATTAAACAAAAATACACTAGCAAGCAGACATCATACTCTATTTAGAGAGATAGCAAAGAGAGAGAAAGAGAGAGAGCGAGAGAGAGAGAGAGAAAGAAACAAAATTAATAAAATAATAAAAATTCACATTTAAATCGGGGGACTATCACCACTCCTTTTGCGGGGGAGATAGCCCTCTGTGCCCTGTAACACAAAGACTTACGATTGATAAGAATTTTTGATTGATTTTTTCTCTGTAGTCTCATTCTGAAACCAGGTACAGTCATGGATTAGGATTTGGAAATGATTATGAGTAGGGTTAGGGCTAGGATTAAGATCATCACCTTTGGAGCATCCTGTCCACGATGAGGCTACTGAGAAAAAATCAATCATAACTTTTTATCAATTTGTAAGTCTTTGTGTTACACCCCACTGGTCAAGGTTCATCATAATCCTTCAAACTCTTTTTTAAAGAAGTAAAAAAAAAAAATGAAAGTTTTATAAAAACATGACATATGGTATACATACCTGCTGCTCTCTTTCTTCTTCTTCTCTCTTCTTCACCTCAAGTTCCATAATCTTTTGTTGCATAATGGCGTCCTCTTTCTGCCTCTTCTCTTCTGCTAACCTTTTCTTCTCCTCCAAATGCCGAATCTCATCTTCATACTGATTGCTACTGGACTGTCTGTTCCCACGCTCTCTTGTTGCTTTCCTGAGGGAAAAGAAATGAAACACAATTTCATGTTATCATGCCTAAACAGTTAAAAAGTAAGCAAAAAATGGCAGATATACAAGTTTCATGAATTGAATTGAAAATAACTAACTTGTTTTTTGTAATTTAGAGATCTGTACAAAACTTTTTTTTACCATAAGACCACATAGTTCCAATGAAATGCTAGTTTAACTTTTAAAAATTTAAGGGTCTACTTAGCAGTACAGGTGCCTGTCCAGAAAAGCAGATCGTCTGTCTAACGAGTAACAAACTAAACAAAGATTGAAAATCGTCTGAATAAAGTCAATTGATTTTATTGAAAAGAGAAGGGTGAATTATGAAAATATAAAGGATTATTCATGATAAGGAAGTATTAATCTTTTCACTGTTTTCCTGTTCAAAGCAAGCATTTGTATGTACATTAATCTATGAAGGAAGATGCATGGAACTTATAAGGGGAGTGATTGCTGTGTTAAAATATATAATGTCATTGCCAATAAAACAAACAAACATTACGCCGTATTCAGTACGTTGGGCAACGTAATATTACTTACCTGGCAGGGCTGGAAGAAACTTCTTCTGGAGCGTCATAAAATTCTTCTGTGTCGCTTTCTGAGTCCATTTTGCACCCTTTTACACAAAATGGTGTCTTCAGTCTGTCAATATAAAGCTGGATCTCTCACAAAACCTCAAAAATAAAGAGAAATCCCTTGTTTATTTTACAAGAAAGAGGCCAAGCCCAAGTTGTTTTGAAAAAAAAAAGAAAGAATATATCGATTACAAACTAAACGAATATGAATCGATTACGTTTTGTCAGACCGCGCGCCCCGCCCATCCCCACTCCCACCCCCTAAAAAAACAGAAAAAAAAAAACAAAAAAAAAACCCCAGCGGTGGAATTTAAAAAAAAAATCAATCACTAAACCAGTTGATCTATACTAAATGTACTTATTTGGCATCGCTAACACCAGTCCCAAAATGGGTTTATGCTTGATGAGTTAAGTTAGATCAGGGGGGTATTTCATCAAAGGACTTGTCGGACGTTTTATCCGACAAACTGTTATAAGCTACTGAAATACTTGCATCTGATTGGCTGAGAGCAAATTTGTCGGATAAAATGTCTGACAAGTCCTTTGATGAAATGCCCCCCAGGTGACATCAGTGACGGATCCAGGATTTTGAAACACGTACGGGGGGGGGGGGCGAATCCCAAAATTTGATAAAAAAGAGGGGCGCTGCAGAAAATTTTCCGATTTTAACATGTACAGTAAATAAGTGGTTTTAACATTACATATGAGCGTGCATCCCTTGCCCCCCCCCCCCCTCCCCACGTGCCTGGATTTTAGTTTCTATAGAGAGGGATAACTACAAACAATGTATTTACATTATAGGGGGTCTGAAATTTATTAATTCTGAGCTGCTGATTAAGGCACAGTGAGTAGTGTGGGTTAAACGTCTTATAATGGAAACAATATTTATAATATGCGAGGAACCCCGCCCTCCCCCCCCCTCCCAACTCAGGGGGTCAACCATACACGTTATGTTGTTCCGGATTCTTATAGATACCCCTTTTGGTAGGGGAAGCCGTGTTAAAATTTCCCCCCTATATTACAGGCTTTCGGAAGGGAACTGTTAGAGGTTTTTGAATGGGGAGCCAGCAAAATTACCCCCCTTTTTACAGGCTTTTGGACCACTTTTGTGACCCTATTTCACGATTTGTCCTAAGAGAAAAATGAAAACTACCCCCTCATTTAAAAAAAAAAGTTCGGGGAAGAAATGCTAGAAGACTCCTTTTTCTTGGGGATTTTCCCCCTACCTGAGCCCCCAAAATATACCCCTTTCCGTCCCGGAGAAATCGGGAACGAGCAATCAATTTGCTCCATTGATCCAGTAAACTGGAAACGAAAGTTAAAGAGAAATCAAAATTATACAAATTAAATTAAGGATATAGCCTTTGTTTTGGGTGGGAAAATCGTTTCGATAAAATGATATTGGTTTAAAAATAATTATGCAGCTTTGCTAAAAAAAAAAAATAAAAAAAAAATTGTATGTAGCACCTGACTTTTATGATAAAATGGAAGAAAGATGTAATTTTTATTATAAATACATTGAAAATGTTTTCAGAATTTCGTACCAAGAAAATGTTCACTAAATAGTTATAATAGACTATAATAGAGTTACAAATCATTTTTTTTTTTCCTTTTTGGGTTTGTTCAAAATTCTGTATGAAAAAAGAAGGGGAAACCTACCAGCATGTATTATTATTATTATTTTTTTAAATTTTATTTGGAATAACTGTAAAATGAAACCTCGATTGCCGTTGTTGATGTTGTTGCTTTAAATTTTTACGGCGCTGTCATTCTTAACGCGAATATTTAGACTAAAATAGGATATTATGAATATTTACGGGAACCTTATTGCCTTATACATGTTGAATAATCTAAAATGGGAAGATATTGGCCTACTCATTATAGGAAATCAAGGGAAGGAACATTTAATTAGTAAATCATTTTGTAATCTTGGTAAAATACTTTCCTTTTACGGATAGAGAACGGGGTCCTCTTACTATTAAATGTAAGTTAAAAGAAGCAAATGGGAAGAAAAAAAGCTTGGCTCTGGAAAGAAGCAAAATATCTCTATTCAAAATCGTTTATTGACATTTTTATTTAAG
Organism: Paracentrotus lividus; assembly: GCA_940671915.1. Classification (NCBI taxonomy): domain Eukaryota; kingdom Metazoa; phylum Echinodermata; class Echinoidea; order Camarodonta; family Echinidae; genus Paracentrotus; species Paracentrotus lividus. The sequence goes on along the minus strand of CALNVZ010000674.1, from coordinate 6,020,543 downwards.
AGCGTGGGGTGTTAATTCCTCGAAAACATTAAAAAAAAAACACACACACACAACTTTAATAACCCCTCGCTTGTCGATATAATTCTTAAGTTGAAAAATTATCTTAAAGCTCCATTCTTCTTTCGAATGTTTCATCCAAATGTATAAGATCCAATCTGAGAGATACCGGCCGGGAAGAAATATTTTATCCCCGAAACGAATAACCCCAGTATTTACACGCTATCATTCATGATTAAATGGTGTACACAAATTGGTGGGATTTGCAAAATAGCAAGATACTAATTATTAAATACAATAAGAAACGAATGTCATGTATACAAGTAAATATAATTAATATATTCATTTATTAAAAGTGGGAATATTTGACGAGAAGTCAAAATATTTATGTGAAATGTTTGTATAATGTTTTAATTGGGAGAACAGAGCAATGACAAAATGAACCTTTCAATACCATTTTACCATTCAGAGGTTCCACACGGAAGAAGCAGAATAATTAGGGTTGCACGATGTCTATTTGCGCGGGCGGGGGCGACGCGACCGCGGGGGGGGGGGGATATAATGGTGCCCTATATATCAAGCAGTAACTTCAAATAATTTTGAATAATTTTAGTTTGCTCTTGCAAAATCATTTTGCTCCGGCTTTAATTTCTTGAATGTGTTTGGCCCCGCTTTCACATTGCAGGGTTGTATCTCAAACGTTCCTCCAACCCTTCCTGCCGGGATTTTTTATTTTCGAATTTCAACCCCCACAACGCCCATTTTTGCCATTTTATCTAATCTTGGGGCCCATTGTTGTTTGTCCAGCCGACCAAAACACACCCTCAAAATTCACAGCGGGAACATTATCAATTCTACTCTATGTAAAATGTAAAGTTAACGTATACCAATGTGCGGCATTAAATCGTAATTAAACAAGGCGCGTCCATTATCTAAGAGGCCAGACGCAACAAAGTGACGTTGGAAATACGACTGAGAAGCGCAGAAATCTATACAGCTGGCTGCAATAATAAATTAGCTCACAAAAACTCGCGTAAGAAGACTTCCCTCCAGTGGAATGGTATTGTCCGTTCGGTTAAGCAATCTACTCGTGGAGATGAAAGAAATTGATGAACTTTTATCATGTTGTTATTCTCCAGACCAGATGGAAGAAATACACATTTGGGCAAGCTTATAACATTATTGTGCTGAAGTTGTAATCAGAATATGCAATTCATATAAATTGATGCTCAAACAATGACATATAGATTGTGAACTTGTCACAAGTCTTGTGAAGACGCCGTTCACATATTTCTATGCGATATGCATGTGATAAGCGTAAATATTGACTAGTCGAGGAAAGAACCTCTTATGATTATGTTTAAAGTGACAGGACTTTTTTAAAATCAATTAAAATGAATGTACCATCTCCGGAAAGCTAAGAATTCAAGCTTTTAATTGCCCTGTGAACAATAAGCTATAATAGTATAATGCGGCATCGAGGATCAAAAGCATGAGCTATTTTGAGAGCAAAATATATCATATTGTACAGGAATTTGATCTGACTATAGGCTTTCGAATCAAGTGACAGGACTTTTTTTCCCTTTGCAATAAGTTATTCCTATTTTTGAAAAATTCAGACTCTTAGCGTACTTATTCAAGTTGAACATTTCTTTGAAAAGGTAGTTGCTCGCCACAATAAAGAAAATAAAGTGAAAAACTGTCCAAAAACAAAAAAAGTCAATGGGCACGTTCGCTTTGAGTAGAATGGTAGCGCCCTCTATCTCTTAAGTTTACACCTAGAATTGATATGACGTGTCTGGTTCATGTGGAGGGTTGTTACTACCCTTCAAATCAAATCTATATAGGTTTATGGTTACATGCTTCAATTTGTCTATGGGAGGGGTAGAATTAAAAATGGTGATTGGTGAAAACGGGAATATGTTATTCCATCTTTATGTTAACAAACCAAAAGAAGAAGAAAAAAGAACTAATCGAAAACGTTAATCATTATTCTTTCCAAAAAAAAAAAATTTGTTTCAGCGCAGCCCATTATATGGAAAGGATGGAAATAATAACTATGGCCTATTTTTTTTTTTCATTAGGCCCCTATGATGTTTTTTCGAGAATTTTTGAAAGATAGAAAAGCTAACGGGGGCAAATTATGAGCCTGAATCGGGAGATATAACAAAATATGGGTACAATAATTGAAAAAATACGTTTTAACCAGATTCTTGACATGTTTTGCTGACAAGCAGACGTTCGAATTAACATGAAATTAACTCATTGATACCCTTTTTCCTTTCATGCGCGCATGCCAGTAGCCAGTGCTTTGGATTGGGGGAACAGGATAACTGAATCACGGACCAGACGCGGATTCGATTTGGGGTTGGCCCGCATCGAGCCCGCATCCCAGCAACATAACAAAACATGAAATATACCCTGACCATGGGTGTCGATTGTGGGGGGGATGGGGGGGATGCATCCCCCCCAATAATTTCGGTGGGGGGGATGGTGTGTACAATCATCCCCCCAATATTTTGATATAAAAAAAATAAAAAATATCATATTATATGTATATAAATCTACCCATTACAAATTCATTATCAAATAAAACACTTTTATGACATTATTATATTATTTTGCAGTCTAAAAAACATATTTCTGACATTCAAAAATCCAAAATTTTCCAACTTTTTCGTCATGTTCGTTAATCTTCCTTGTGTGTGCCTGATATACTTTAGTAATTATGAAATGCACAATACGCCGTGTAGATAATCGAAGCGCAGATGTTTCACTCTTCACAATAGAAAAAAACAGTAAAAAAACAAAAAACATTGAAATTGATGATAATCAGGGGCACCGATCCAAGGGTGCATAGGGGACAGGTGCCTCGATAAGTAAAACTGAAGGCATAAGTATTCCCCTAAAAAATCCACGATAGTTTTAATAAAATGAATAATGAATATTGAAGAGTCTGTAACACTTATCTCGGCTCTTCATTGACAAGGTAACTTTTTTGGACTCGGACCAATGATTATGTAATACACTTCCACTATTCTCCAGGGGCTAAATACCCTCTTTTTAATTTAAATCAATCAAATTTCAAATAACTATTAAAAATTGCCTGAAAATGTTCAGCTCGCGTTTCGCGCTCGCTAAATATAACTTATTATGACTGTTCATCTTTTATGCATCTATTAACGTCACGATGGTTTGTTTAAAACACCAACTCCCTCCCCATTTCGTGCTCCCACGAGTCTACAAGTATCTTGTTTCATCAGGTCACTATTATTGAGAAAATTTTCAGCTCGCGCTTCTCGCTCGCACAATATTGCCCCTAACTGGAATATAGTCATGTAATACTACAAATACCATGTTTTAGTTCAATATTATTGAGAAAATTTTAAGCTCGCGCTTCGCGCTCGCATTACAGCCCTATGAATTTGATGATATACTAGTATTCATATGCATAATAATGTGCATGTGTGTATATTTAAGGACATTACATCATGATGGCCCCTTTAATAAACCAGATAAAGCCCCTTCCCCGTTTCGAATTCGCATTATTCTATAATATATCTCCCATTTCACGGTCACTATTATAGAGAAAAATTTCAGCTCGCGCTTCGCGCTCGCATAATTGATTTGAAACTATTATGTACTATTATATACTGACATGCCTGCATATTATCTGTAGCCATACATCATCATATAGTCCCCCTTGAACAAACCAGTTAGAGCCCCTTCCTCGTTTCGCGATCACATTATGCTACAAATGCCTTTTTATGTCACTATATTATTGGGAAAATTTTCGGCTCGCGCTTCGCGCTCGCATTATGCAGTACATTTTTTCCATATTTATATGCATGGGTGTATACAAGCATTATCCCACCCCAACAATGGACACTTTGATCATATACCATCGTATGTTAATTGAGGGAAAGAGGAAATATCGACGATCATCCCCCCCAATCGCCAAAACAAATCGACACCGTTGACCCTGACCGTACGTGACTTTCAGCTTATCAGCTCCGGGAGCGACCACATTGAAATGCTTCATTTTGGGGGTCAGGCGCTGATTCACGGGGAGCATACGGCCCTTCCCGAGCCAGAACGGGAGAAGAAGAGGAAGAAGAACTAAAAGAAAGGAACTAAATAAAGTATATTCTCTCTTTGCGAGCAACTAAAAATAACAAACTAAATAAAGATTAAAAAAAAAAAGGAAATAAAAAAGAAGAAAAGACAGGAAGAAGGAAAAGAAAGAAAGAAAGAAAGAAAGAAGAAGAACTTGAAGAAAACAAAGAAGCAACAACCCCGCTTTATGGTGATTTTTTGTAGTATCAAGATCAACATCTTTCCCGTATTCCCCCTATATAGTTTGTCATCGTGTAAATGATGTAAACCGACCGCTTAGTCCTCTATGGGGCGAAGGGCCGGGTTGGGAGAGGCATTTTTTGGCCACATAACATCATCAATAAGGATTGGGGGTTAGTTACTTGGGTCGGGTTTGACATTCAGGGGGAAAAAAAAAAAAAAAAAAAAAGGGGGTCATTTGGGGTGTTGGAGATCATCGGCGCCCGAAATTGTCGATTATTAATCTTATGACCCCCTAATGGGGGGGGGGGGGGGTTAAAGTTTGATATAGTCAGTTCCTCACCTGGGGATGCGTACGTCCCCAGAGATTTACACCCGTGGAAGGAAGTCAAAGACAGGATGCAGAAACACAAGCCGGTCAATAAAAAAGAATTTTTTTAATTCTTGAAGGAAGAATGGACTGACAAGTTTTTTTTTTTTTTTTTTTTTTTTGCAGTCTCTTATCTGGGGAGCCAAAAAGATGGAAGGCGTAAAATACAAAACATGTAGGCCTCCTGCATATGCATGCATACAAGAATCGCTCCATCTCAGCTCAGTCGATCTAATCTTTTTCAATCAATTAAGACACCAGTCTCTTTCTTAACCACTCGCGATTGGTAAAAGTATGAATATGCACCATTCTTATTCCAATTTTTCAAAGATTTTGTTTTAAGAAATGTCTTTATTTAATATTTTTCATATTTATAGAATTTAAAATAATATTTTAAATGTATTAAATTTTTGTTCAAAAATATTTGATTTCAAATTGAACATATCTAAGCATAAATTACACTAATACATATCAAGATCTGTAAACATTTACGACGTTGCACAAAATTTGCAATATAACTGTGTCGTCAGGGTGATTAGAGAAGCTGCGCATCGCGAAGAAGTTCTGCAAATGGCAAATAGACAAGATTTAAATTTAATTTTCTAGAATGTAGGAAAGTAAAAATAGGTAAATATTATATTAAGATGATGTATTATATTTTTTAGTTATTGAATGTTGAATATTGAGACTGTTAGACAAGCTGGAAAACTTGTGAGATGGTGAATAAGGGGTGTGCTTCGCTGCCGCAATTAATACTGGGGTAACGCAGGCGAGTGAAGTCGAGGCCGCAGAGCCCTGCTGCCTAGCCTCTGGGCATGCATGAGCTGCGTAGCTGGCAAGCCGTACCCGGAGCTTCAACCCTTGTGTGTTTGTGTTTTTTCCCCGTTTTGCTCATGTGGTTATGAAACTGACCTGTGAATGTGATTTACTGTCAATGACGGCTTTGTTCATAGTGTAATAAAATGACTCATATTACTATAGATATTTCATCATTTTACTTGAATGATTTTGAGACTGTGTCTTTGTTTTGTTCAAACTAACGTTAGTTAGATCTAACACTTAGGCCTACTTTGTCAAACTGGGTCAGTGTCACTGTCAAAGTGTCAGTGTCGCAGCTCAGTGACAGACGACAGCACTGAGAGTGAGACTGATTATGTATCGATGAGTGACTGAATCACTGATGATGGCTGTGATGTTATTGTTTCCCGCTGTGCATCTGACTGACTTGGACTGGGGGTAAACTCAAACTTACAAAGTGAAAGTCAGAAAAGGTTTTTGAAAAAATTTCAAGCTGTTAAGTGTGGTTTTGTGGGTGTTACCCTTGGCTTTGTTTGACGACTGAGTCTTGGTCCACATATTTGATTGAAGCACGCGTGGAGTGGCAAGCCGTTATTGAACTTACCGAGACTAGCATAAGACGGGGACTACGTACGAAACATCAACACAGTCGTACTCCAAAAGATTGAGCAAAATGAACGATATGAATAAAACATGGAAAATTCACTTACCGAATGTTTCCAATCTTCTCTCCTTAATTCCTTTCCTTGAGCACCTGATCCCTTATGTCCTCAAAGTAGTAAATTTTAGTATTCAACCGCTTTAATCGTACATCTTTGCCACCGATTCCACTGACCAAGAGAAGCAAGTAATTCAATGGCGGATAAATTGTGCTGCCCTCTTTTGTCGAAAGGTTTGCATTTCGACGATGTCTCCGTCACGAGTCGAATGTGACATGCAACAGTAGTTACCTTGTTTGTTTATTCGTTGTTAGATGATTAGCTTTTGATTCACTCGCGAATAGAATGAAAAAAATAAATAACTAAAATAAAAAAATAGTAGGCCTAGTAGTAATAATAAAAATAATAATATAATATTAACAAAAGTTTGTTTATTGTTTTTAAAGCTATATATGAGTAGAGAGGCCTGGTGATTCTAGTTTTTAAAGTGAAGGGCTGGGTCACAAGTGGGGGGGGGGGGGGTGGGGGCTGAACAAGCTAAAAATCGTGAATGTAAGTAACTTTTGTGTTTTGTACATGTTGCTGAGAAAAGTTGGCTGAACCCCCCTCCCCGCCCCCTCATTATAAATACTATATTGGATATTTTTTTTGCTTTTAGTTTTTTCATTTTCATGTTGTTTGTTTATTTGTTTTTTGTTTTGTTTATTATTTATTTATTTCATTTATTTATTTTTTTATTTTTTATTTTTTTAATTATTATTATTATTTTTTATTTTATTTATTATATTATTATTATTATTTTTTTTTTTGGGGGGGGGGATAAGTCCAAAATTCTATCCAAGATTATACTAGATGGGCAATTATAGGCCTAAATTTCCTGCCCCCATTTTCCCCCTCCCAATGAATGGCTTAGATGTATGTACTTTGTTAAAAAGAAAATAAATAAATAAAACAGAGACAAAGACAGTTAGATGTATTCAATTCAAGTTTAATTTTATTTACAAACACATGAAATAATACAGTATTATAAGGAATTTTAAAAGCAAAGACAAAGTAAACAAGACTAAGCTCCTCCGGGCCCCCTAAAAAAAAGTCTAAGCCAAAAAAAAAAAAAAAAAAAAGGCTAAGCTGCGGGCCCCATGACAAAAATATCTCGTCCCGCCCCCCCCCCCCCTCTCCACCCTCAACAGAAAAAAAAAAAAGGAAAAAAAAAAGAAAAAAAAAAAAAAGACCATGCAAGCTCCTCCGGGCCCCATGACAAAAATATTCTCGTCCAGCCCCCCCCCCCCCCTCTCCACCCCTAAAGAAAAAAAAAAGGAAAAAAAAAAAAAAAAAAAAGGCTAAGCTCCTTGCGGCCCCATGACAAAAATATCTCGTCCAGCCCCCCCCCCCCAAAAAAAAAAAGTCTAAGGAAAAAAAAGGGGGATTGACAGCAGGCCCGATTTAGGCACTCAATCCTACCCCTATGGCCGATACACGATGACCTTTATGATGTGCCGAGGGGCGGGAAAAAAAAAAACAAACTCTCCATTTTTTTTTTTTTTTTTTTTTTTTTTTAAGTGTGGAAGGTAGGTTAACATTTGCTTATTTTACGCGATGTTTACATAACACACCTCTCGCATAATCGTGATCGCTGATCGCAGGCACTCTATCTAGCCTCTATATTCCATTTCATTTTTTTCTCAAAGCGACCATACGAAATCGCAGTGGCAGAAAAATCCGGGAAGACTGCTGAAATCGGTGAGTTTTTGCTCTCATTTCACCTTTTTAGTTCAGTTAAGCATTGTCAGAGATTAGTTTTATTTAAAAATAAATATTTAAGTGCACATTGACTCCCAAATTTTAAACGTTATAACGGGATTAAAGTGTAAATTTAGGTTAGAAATTATTTTTGTTAACCACGCCAGAGTCACGTAGAGTCGGAGCACGAGTTTTGATATATCAAACGAGTGTTAGTGCATGAGTGATTTGAAGCACCCACTTTAACTTAAATTTGAGCTTGATTACTCAAATACTTAGCCTGACCATTCTGCTTTGCTTTGTTATTCATATAAATACATGTTGAGAGGAATGGTGTGGTCGTTATGATATTTGACACACTCACTCACTCACTCAATCCCTTGACTCTTCCGGAGTCTGTTGGGGGATTGAAGCCGAAGAAGCACATTTTTTCCTCCATGCCTTCCTGTCAGTTGTAGTCGACAGCAGTCTTGCATTGTCATATCTGTCCATGTCTTTTACATTTCCATCCAGCTTGTCCTTTGACGTCCTCTTCTGCGTCCACTTCAACTGTGCCTTGTAGAATGGTTTTTGACAGGCTGTTGTGTCGGGTGAGGTGACAAACCATGCTAGCTACGTCGTTTCACGGTTGCGAGTAGAGGTTGCTGGGGCCACTAGGTTTCTGAGTGTGGTAATACATAATCATTGGTTTTGTGCTCTCTGTAGGAGATGCCAAGTAGCTTCCTTCAGGCATTTAGTTTCAAAAGCCTGTATTCTTCGTTCGGTCTCCTTCTGAAGTGTCCATGCCTCACAACCATAAAGAAAGATGAGACAACAAGGCCTTGTACAGCTTGAATTTGACGTGAAAATTGATATTCTCTTCCAGATCCTGGATAGTCTTGCCATAGCTGCAGTGGCTGTAGCAATCCTGATACGAATCTCTGCTGTGCAGGGTGCCATCTTTTCGATAGTGTTGCTCCTAGGTATTTGAAAGCTGGTAACTTCTTGCATAGGATTCACCTTCATGGTGATGTTGACATTAATGTTCTTTGGAGCTGTTTACCATGACCTTCGACTTTTCTGTGCTGACTTCCATTCCATATAAGCCCTGGCTCTCGAGTCAAGTCTGGTGGTGAGACTTGCAAATTCCTCCTTGCTACTGCCATCAAGTCAATGTCATCTGCAAAGCGAAGATTGCAGACAGGCCTTCCACCATGGATATGGATCTGCCATCCTCGAGGGTGTCCAACATAATTTGCCCGAAGAGATGAAAAGAACAGGGGAAAGGAGGCACCCCTGCCTTACACCAACAGTTGTTGGAAGAACTCTCCTGCCATGTGTTTAAAAGCACTGAGCTGCTTGAGTGTTCGTAAAGGGCTTGGATGACTTGAACTAGCCCCTCGTCGATGTGAATCCTCTGAGGACTTGCCAGAGACCATCATGCCAAACTCTGTCGAAGGCTTTCCTGAAGTCGATGAAATTATGGAACAGGTCCTTCTGATGTGTAGGTGTTTTTCAATGAGGACCCTACAGTTGAAAATTTGTTCCACAGTGCTCCGACCAGCCCTAAAGCCAGCTTGCTCTTCTGAAAGTAGTTCCTCTGCCTTGGATTTCAGTCGGTTAAGGATAACACGGAGCATGACCTTGCTGGGATGACTAATAAGGCTTATAGTTCTGTAATTTTGGCATTGTTTTAGATTGCCCTTCTTAGGAAGCGGAATCACCAGTGACTGTGTCCACTCCTTTGGCGATTTCTTCTGTTCCAGATTTTTTGCAGAGATGTGTAAGGGCTTCTGTGATCGATTCTCCTCCATTTTTCAGTAACTCAGCAGGGACGTTGTCCACACCTGGTGATTTGCCTGCTTTGAGACTCTTCACTGCTGCTTCCACTTCCACCTTTAGTACTTCTGGGCTTTCTTCCTGTACTGCAGGGGCTTTGTTAGCTTTGAGAATTGAGGTATCTGGATGAAGCTCATAGTTGTACAGACCGTTACAGTATTCTGTCCATCTCTTGTGAACATCATCGTTGTTTGTTAGAGATTACCATCTTTATCTTCGATGACAGTCGATCTTGGCTGTATTGGTCTTCGTGAGAGCCTTAAGTCTTATAGCCTCCTTACTGTTCCCTGTTTCCAAACTCCTCTCCATGAGGAAACACTGCTGTTCTATCCAATCTTCTTTCGCTGCTTTCATTTCCTCCTAACTTCTTTGTTCGCTTGTTGGTATTTTTCCTCGTTTCGATGTTCTTATGCTTCTCTTTCCTCAGCTCTCGTCTGTTGTCACATAGGTCAAGAACTTCATTTGTGACCCAAGGCTTGATTTTCTTCCGTTTCTTACCCAGCACCTCGTCAGCTGGTTGTGATTAGGGTTTCTTTGATGTTGTTTGAGAGTGTATCAATGTCGCAGTCAATGATGTTGAGGGCTGCGAACTTCCCACCCACTTGGGTCTATTTGACACAGCGACACTATTAATTAAGAATTAATGTTAGTAGTGAAAATGAGCAAGAATATCTTTTTATTTTGATAACAATTGCTCCCACATTTTGTTTTGATTGAAAATCCTCATAGAATTACAACATAAAGGCTTTTAGAGTGGTAATTTTAATGTATAGCAAATGTTATATATATATATTTTTTTCGTTCAGTTCATTTTTTTTTCCTTGCCAATTTATTCTATGTCTTGTATTTCATTATGAACTTTATGTCATGTCTATGTTTAATGGGATCATGCATACAAGTTTTTCTTAAAACTTTTTATGATCCCACCACATTTACATTATTTATTTATTTGTAAATTTCTTTGTATAATCTTGAAATATTGTTTGTCATGCTTTTTATGTTTTTAATGATTTGTGGAAATAAAATTCAATTCAATTTAATTCAATTTTTAAGTAAACAAAAATTAGCTTTCAAATTTTTTTTTTTTTATCCCATAAAGTTTGTATGTTTTCCCCTTTAATGATTTTATGTTTTGGTTATTTCTTCCCTCTATCTATAGAGGAATTTCATTGTGTTATATTCAAAACAATAAGTAAAGGAAGATGGCAGATTCAGGAGAACCCCCTGCCACAAGTGACGAACCCCTGACCAATGGGGGTGGGGAGGAGACCCCACAGACCCCCACACAGAATGGCCTACCGAATGGGCGCAAGTCAGAGTCGCCCCCAGCCATCAAACTGACTGAGAATACCGAAACCAGAAGTGCATTGACCTCAGGTATTTATGTTTATCAGGAATAGCAGAAATGTATTTAATATGCTGAATTTTAGAAAGAAGTAAGAACATTAATTTTTACTTTTGTAATCAATCATACAACAAGTTTCAACAAACAAAGGATAACTACTAGAAGATTTATCATGTCATTTTATAGTACCACTGACATTTCTTGCTAGTTCAATTTTCCTGCAAACAGTCTGTATACAATGGAAAATCTAATTTGCTTCAGTGACCACCTAAAATTGAGTGGTTGTTTGATAGTTTGACACATCTTGATTGACACCTCAGATTAAAACTAAGCAGTATGAATGCCAGCCAAATCAGACGCTGATTCTCACCCCTATTTTTACTAACTTGAGCAGTCTTTTGGCACCATACATGCAGTTTGACATGTCTTGTTTTTCACAAAAGTAATAGCAGTATGAATGACGGCCACATCCCAAGCCGATTCTATTTTTACTAACTTAAATGGTCTTTAGGCACTTCAGTTTCACACATCTTGATTTACACCTCGGACTAAAACTAAGCAGTATGAATGCCAGCCAAATCAGATGCTGATTCTCACCCCTATTTTTACTAACTTGAGCAGTCTTTTGGTCCCATAATGTTGACACCTCTTGTTTCTCACCTCATATTTGAAACATGAGGAGGAAGAATGACGGCCACACCTGGCGCGGAATCTCACCATTCCACTGGGGAGCTGATGATGAATGGGGACATGGCCCTGGATAATGAAAGCTCACCATCACTGGGAGGACGCGATGAACCACCCACCCCAGTTCATATTGATTATGTGAGTACTCAGGCCACATCTTGACATCAACAGGCACCTGATTCAAACTCTGAAAGCCCCCAGAATATTCAAGAGCCCAATGCATGCATAGCCTAAAAAGTAGGAACTGGACCCGTATAATGACAGTTAGCATGTAATACTTTTGACAGGGTTTATGATCACTTGAGCTACCGATATGATTATGCTTGAAGAGTAAACGTATGCTTGATATGTACATTTGTTTCACTAGCCCAAGAATTTGATACAGTCATTTGCATATTTCAGTTGAAGTATATATTAGATTTTGATTCTAAAGAATTGAATGGAACCGAATTGGAAACAAATTGTACCCAAATATTAAAAGTAACTATTAAAGTAAAAAAAAAAAAAAAGGGTGGTTATGGGTGCACACTTCATGCCTGATACATCATATGTGGTTTTCTTTCAAATTATTACTTGACAGGTCGATTTTGTGAAACAGAGAGTGATCTTAGCCGCTGTTGTGCCAGAGATGTGGACAGACGTCCACCACACGACCATCGAGTCCTTTTTCGATCAATCGTCCAACGACAGGCTCCTAACCGTGTTCCTGGACCCTCAGATAGGTCTGATCGTCAGTAATAGCATCCCTCCTCAGGGCGTGGAGGAGCTTAACTACTTCATCCGGCGTCCAGGGGTCAAACTGACGCCAGCGAACGTTGAGAAGGCCGTCCAGTACGGCACAGTAAGGAGTGGCCATGTGGAGAGTTTGCTGAGGATCATGCATAGCATCTTCGCCCCTCTTTTCTTCGATAACACCACCTGGCCTGACAGTATCCTTAAACATGATATTAATCTATATTACAAGATTTCCAAAGTGTCTAAATCAGGGACTTTCCTCAAATTGGCACCATTTATAATTTTTTTCATTCCTACAACCTTTAAAGAAATATAAAAGATAATGACACTTCACAATGTACATAAAAGTTGCCAATTAGAGCACAGTATGAAAATAATGATTTTACATTTTTATTTACATTTGTAATTCTGAGATTGCAATGATTATTTTAATTCAAAAAGTTTTTATTCAAGAACCAGTGTATGTATTGCACCAGAAATAGAATCATATTTGTCAATGATTTTCCCTCTTCCTGCTAATGTGTATCATGTGATTCCTGCCATTTTAGTTTCAGAGATAATGCCAGAATTTTACTAAAAATGCTATTCATCCTTAACATTCACTCCTTTTAAGGCATCAAGAATGATTTCTCAGCACAGCTTCACAGGTTTATGGCTAGCCTGACAGACACACATTATAAGATCCAAGGACACACAGTTCTCTACATTCCCAAGGAAGGCATGAACATTCCACCTGAGAAGGCAGCTAAGGATAAGGAGCTCGTTCAACGGCTAGAAAGTGAGCATTTCAAGTAATATTGATAATATAATATGATATAATAATGTGCATTTATTAAAAGCTGAAAACAGAGCTGGACTATGTCTCCAATAGACTAATGTATAAGCGTTTTTTTTTTTTTTTTATGCGGTTGTTTTACTTTTTGTGAAGTTTGCATTAATTTTCCTTCCTTGTGGAAATTTCCACTTAAATATTTTGCTATTTATAGCAATAAACGCACAAAAATTGCAAAGTTAGTCACTCAACTAGTGTACACATCTACTTTTGTACTACCTCAATTCATTTTTCATGAATTGCCTAAAGTTCACCGCACACCATATAACAAACGACTTGTGGCTGACCGACTATGGATCTGAAATAATAGCGCATTGCAAAATTTACGCGCTAAGTTATTTCAGATCCAAAGTTGGTCAGTCGCTAGTCTTTAGTCACGAGTATGGTTTGCGGTGGCCTTAACTGTATCAGAACTACCATACTAACATAAATACTAGAATACTAGAATTTAAAATATGAATATTCATGAATACCATTCTGCTAATACTTAAACATCAATATTAATGACAGCCGCGATGGTTCACTGGACTCGGCAGATCAAGGAGGTCCTGGCCTCGCAGGATGCCATCGAGACCTCAGAGAATGCTGGTCCCCTGGAGGAGATCCAGTTCTGGAGAAGCCGGTGCCAGGACCTGTCAGGGATCAGCGAACAGCTGCAGAAGGATGGGGTCCTTGGAGTACAGGCCATTCTGGAGCACGCTAAATCATCTTATGTCACACCCTTCAAGAAACTCTCTAAGCTGATACAGGTAGGGATATTTTTGGATATGTATAAAAGAGGGTAATTACTCCTTGGGGATTAGCGGGTAAAATATATTATTTAAATTAACTTATGAGCATGGAAAATTGTAGAATTTTCCCTGTACCTCTTCATATCATCATCACCATCATCATCATCATTATCCTCATCATAATCATCATCATCATCATCATCATCATCATCATCATCATCATCATTACCACCATCATCCTCAGCATCATCATCATCATCATCTTCATCATCACATCATCATCATCATCATCATCATTACCACCATCATCATCATCATCATCATCACCATCGTCGTCGTCGTCGTCGTCGTCATCAACAATAACAACATCATAATCATTCTTTAACATCTTCTTCATCTTGACTGTTGTCTTTATTATTATCATTTCTATTTTTTCAGGATGGATCAGCACAAGCTCAGAGCAATCTCAAGTTCCTCTCCACCCTCTCTGAGAAGTGTGAGGAGCTTAACAAGGCCAAGCCAGCAGACATCCCTAACATGTTACCAGGCATCATCAACAGAGTTCGGATGATCTGGGTTAACTCAGACCACTACAAGAGCAGAGAGAGGCTAACCGGTCTCTTCAGAAAGGTAATGAATCAGTGTTGCCACTCAAATTGGCATCAATATATAATTTTTGTGATGCTACCTGGAATCATCAATAGAATAAGAATGGTCAGGGTCAACTCTAACCAATATACAAGAGGAGGGAGAGACTGACAGGCCTCTTCGGAAAGTAAGCTATTCATAAGTTAAGTTTAGAGGGGAAGTGACTATGATCTTCAAGTTGGCACCAATTATAATGTTTATGATGATACAGTGTATTATCAGGAGAGGTCTCTTGAGGAAGATAAGCTGCTAACATAATCTTTCTAAGACTGGCACATTCAACAAGAGAGGGTTAGAGCAACATTGATCTGGTGCTGCTCAGTGGCTGTCGGGCCCATGATCAATTAGGCAAAAAAAAAAAAAAAAATCTGTTTCATCCTTGTTTCGGTCAATAAACTTTGGAGCCTCCTTTTTTTTTTGTTCTTAAGATTGGCACCAATTATATTTTACTCTCATTAAATTCTTTATAAAAAGTATGATTTATGTTGAACATTGAAGCCATATGATAAAAATCGAAATGGCTAATTTAAATGTGAAATTGTTGACTATGACATCTCCTTTTTTGTTGTCACTATAATTAAAGATATAGGCCCATATTCTGATAGCAGTAAAAGTTAACCCTGGGCTAAAGTTAACCTTGGGTTAACTAAACCACACTTAATCCACACCTCTGGTTTAAGTCCTATTGGTATTCTGATAGCTTAGTTTAACAAAACCCAAGTTTAGAGCTCATCTCCTCAGAATTCCTAATTGCTAATGCAACAATGCAATACGCGCATTGCCAATCGTGTGCAACGCGCTGGTCGAAGGGTGAGGCAGGTTTGGTTGATTGATTGATTTTTTTATTTTATTATTGTCACGTAATGCATACATTTTATATTGAGGATTGGACGTTTTTTTAACATGAGAGAGTAATCAATCTGGATTATTTTTCGTCTTTTTATGGTTTTAATAATCCTCCCCAGCCCCCTTATCACAAAAATTAGCTTTAAATGTGTTGATTTGAGGTGCAAATGGCTGTAGTAAGATGATGTCCGGAAATTAAATGAGACTTAAACTACCCCCTGGGCTAGTTTAAATTTTGGAGGATTTATTACCATACTTAAGCCTTGGTTAAGCTAAACTTTGCTATCAGAATATGAAAATTTAACCCAGGGTTAAATTGAAGAGTTAGACGAGAGTTAAACTACCCTTAACCCTGGGTTAACATTACGAAAATTCTCGTTTAAACCAGGAAGCTATCATAGCACCCCGATTTCGACTTCCAAACCATTCTCACCACCCCTCCACTATCCCTGATATCAGCAATCTCTTCCAGGGATGGTAATCCCTAAGTAAACAAATACACACTCGCCCAGATAAAATCCACCTTCCCCCAAGGAGAAGTGACCTTCATGGCCTGGCAGCGAGAGAGGAAGAGAGAGAGAGAGAGAGAGGTATTATAAACATGAGTCCTGAACTATTTTCTGTCACAATGCAGCCAGCAAGTGTGTATCCATGAAGTCTTTATTTTGTAACATTATCGACTATAAGTTCTTCCTATAAATAATAATTTTCGCTACTTAAAACGGGAAGTTTTCATTTCATAACTAAATAATTAATTACGTAGTAGTACCCGCTCCGACTTTATTTCATAAAGGATTTATTTCGAAACATCATTGACTATAAGTTCTTCCGATAAATAATCATTTTCGCTATTAAAAACGGGACGTTTTCATTCCATAACTAAATAATTGATTACGTAATTGTACCCGCTCCGACTTTGTTTCATAAAGGTTTTATTTCGAAACATTATCGACGTCAAGTTCTGCCGATAAAAAAATAATTTTCGCTACTAAAAACGGGACGTTTTCATTCCATAACCAAATAATTAATTACGTAATTGTACCCGCTCCGACTTTATGATATTTTATATGCAAGTAGGGGAACGGCCGTTGTAATAATAGATTTGGTAGAAAACATGAAGGATTTATTTTGAAACATTATCGACTATAAGTTCTTCCGATAAATAATTATTTTCCCTACTTAAACTGTCGGGAAGTTTTCATTCCATAACTAAATAATTAATTACGTATTTGTACCCGCTCCGACTTTATTTCATGAAGGATTTATTTTGAAACATCATCGACTATAAGTTCTTCCGATAAATAATCATTTTCGCTATTTAACACGGGACGTTTTCATTCCATAACTAAATAATTAATTACGTAATTGTACCCGCTCCGACTTTGTTTCATAAAGGTTTTATTTCGAAACATTATCGACAATGATCGACGTCAAGTTCTGCCGATAAATAATAATTTTCGCTACTAAAAACGGGACGTTTTCATTCCATAACCAAATAATTAATTACGTAATTGTACCCGCTCCGACTTTATGATCTTTTATATGCAAGTAGGGGAACGGCCGTTGTAATAATAAATTTGGTAGAAAACATGAAGGATTTATTTTGAAACATTATCGACTATAAGTTCTTCCGATAAATAATTATTTTCGCTACTTATAACTGTCGGGAAGTTTTCATTCCATAACTAAATAATCAATTACGTAGTACGCGCCCCGACTTTATTTCATGAAGGATTTATTTCGAAACATCATCGACTATAAGTTCTTCCGATAAATAATCATTTTCGCTATTAAAAACGGGACGTTTTCATTCCATAACTAAATAATTAATTACGTAATTGTACCCGCTCCGACTGTGTTTCATAAAGGTTTTATTTCGAAACATTATTGACGTCAAGTTCTGCCGATAAATAATAATTTTCGCTACTAAAAACGGGATGTTTTCATTCCATAACCAAATAATTAATTACGTCATTGTACCCGCTCCGACTTTATGATATTTTATATGCAAGTAGGGGAACGGCCGTTGTAATAATAGATTTGGTAGAAAACATGAAGGATTTATTTTGAAACATTATCGACTATATTGTTCTTCCGATAAATAATTATTTTCGCTACTTAAACTGTCGGAAGTTTTCATTCCATAACTAAATAATTAATTACGTAATTGTACCCGCTCCGACTTTATTCCATGACGGATTTATTTAGAAACATTATCGACTATAAGTTCTTCCGATAAATAATTATTTTCGCTACTTAAACTGTTGGGAAGTTTTCATTCCATAACTAAATAATCAATTACGTAATTGTACCCGCTCCGACTTTATTTCATAAAGGTTTTATTTCGAAACATTATCGACTCTAAGTTCTTCCGATAAATAATCATTTTCGCTACTTAAAACGAGACGTTTTCATTCCATAACTAAATAATTAATTACGTACCCGCTCCGACTTTATTTCATTAGGTCATATTCAAACGTGAGTGACACGACATTTGGACTGATAGAAGGGCGCATATCTTTGCACTTGTATGTTATAAATGGATCATGACT
>CALNVZ010000674.1:5948851-5998453 GCA_940671915.1 Paracentrotus lividus | reverse complement strand
TAAGTCTGCCGATATAGTTCATAAATTTCGCTACTAAAAACGTGAACGTTTCATTCCATACTAAATAATTAATACGTTAAATGTACCCGCTCCGACTTTTATGGGCTGGCCGCTTCTACTCTGCGCTCCTCCATGGCATGGCACGTGTGCTGTGCACAGTATCGAAGTTTGGGGATTTTTTTATTTCTTTTTTTTAAAATGTTTTGTTATTTCGCCAATTGTGGGTCATTTGCATCGTCAAATTCCATTCCTTTGATCTTCATTCTAATTTCGAATCGTTTTTGATATTACCAAGTCCTTGAAACGAACAGAATACAAATTCATTATTCCTAGATTTCTGTGAGGCAGGAAGCATCCTTAATTTGTTTACACTGTTGCGTAAGAAGAACAGCTGCAAATTAATCCAGCCCCACGCGTGTGATTGTGGTCTTATCAGCCTGTTGCAGTCTGTAGGCGTCTGTTTCAGCTCTTATCACTCCAACCCCCCCTCCTAGTTTAACGAGAGAAATGAAAAACTCTCCACAAATTTGAAAATGGGGTTTTGGAAAAAACCCCGCAGAGCCGCTATTGACATAACACGCAAGCAATGGGTTTCCTTGTTTAAGCTTCCGTGGGTTTATTTTAAACGGCGAGGAATCAGTAATGAAGCTAACCAGAGCTATCAGAATTTGGCCATAGTGTTTATTTACTTATCCAGATGAAGAATATGGACAAATGCAACAAAAGATTGAAGATACGATTAAAAATATGATCAATTGCAAAATTGAAACAAATCATCTATTGTTTTCAAAGTGAACTTATCATGAAGAAGTCTATGCAACAAGGATGCCTATTGTTATTCTGTAATTTAACAGATCTACAGCAACGAGATCATCAAGCCTTGTGCCTGGCAAAGCATTTCCTTTGATCGTCTCATTGATGGTTCAAACTCAGCTATGAGCAGTCTTCATGAAAGCATTGAGTGCTGCATAGCAATGATGAGAACAATATGCATGGCGTAAGTGGTTCAGTTGTTTGCACTTGCTGGATTCCCAAAATAGGGGTGTCCTGTATTAAAAATCTGTCTGATAGGAAACTTGCTCACATATTCTATTTATATGTTTGTGTTATAGATTTGATGCCTATCTAAAGCTAGATTGATTTTCAAGTTCCATTGATGTATTGTTTAAATTTAGGACCATGCCAGCACTAAGTGTTCGTCATATTGCCATGTATTTTTATATTCTCATTTCTAAATGTGTAGGAATACACTGTAGTCTAAATATAAGCAATATGACCAAATGAATAGACAAAGAATGTCAGGAAATAACAAATGCAAGAAAATCAAAAGGAAATGTTTGTCTTCTTCTCTTACAGATTCGGCATAGCTCATCGGTCTCCCAAGAGGGATGGTCTGGATCAGAGCATGATCTTGCTCAGGTGGAATGCCTTGTTCAGAATCAAGACCTTTAGAGGTAATACTCAAGTTATGATCATATTGATGATAAAAAGAAAGAGTTGAACGAATGATGAAATGACGATGATGATGATATATCATGTAATTGTAGAAGTGATGATGTATATTGATGATCATCATTCATCAGACAAAAGAATGATAATGATTGAGAACACATTTACTTCAATAATCACATGACCCTCTCTTACCTTCTTTTGTTCGAGAACAATGCTAGACCGAAACCATACAAAGACTTATCAAACATTTTTCCCTACTTCCCTGCCCCTCCCAAATCTGCCTCACGCCTGCCTGCACACAAGGCGCTAGACCACTAAGGCATATACTTCATTCGTTTTTTCGAGTCTGTGCTGATCGGACCGTTCCTGAAGTTTCGGGTGAGATCGTTCCTTTCTTGCGATTTGAATTATTTTATCAAATATTTGCGCTTCCAAAAGCCTCCTAATACGCCTAGCGTTATTTTGGTGCTTTAGGTTATTAGTGCCCCCTTTTGGTCAAGAATTACGTCTTTTTCCGGCGTTTTATTCCCCTTTCCAACCCTGTCCCACTGTTCATTTCAGGTGTTGTGTGATCGGTTGGGCGCCGTGTTGTCGTTTTCGAATCTGTCCCGCTCTTTTCCGACTCTCCCCGTGTTGTTTCTCTCTAGAGTTTTCCAATTTTACTCTCTTCTCTTGACGAATTAAGTATGTTTTTTAAAAATAATATGTACTTTTTCACCGCGGCCACGTGCCTTTTGCGGGTGTCATCCGGTCTTTTGACTTCCGAGTTTGTTTGACGCCATCGTTTCGTTTGGCGTTGTGTCGTGTGGCGAGCGCCTCTTTGTTAGTGCTCTTCTTGTACATATTCTTCCTTTTTTTGTTGTTCTTTGGTCGGTTACCGTTTCCGTCCGAAAAAAAAAAAAAAAAAAAAAAAAAAAAAAAAAATTCTTCGTCTGGTCAGTTCAGACGGATTTCTTGGATTGTCCTTCCCTTTTGTTTTTGAGCCGCCTAAGTAGTCGGTCTCGCTTGCTCTTTTTGCCTAAAGTTTTCCTAAGGAGTTAGTGTAACGCTTCTAAAGAAAATTTTGCTCTTTCTTCAGCGGTGTCTATCCATGGACAACAGGAGTGACTCCTCTTACGGACCAGAGCTGGCGGCATTGGTCTCTTCGAAGTCGGGTTTAGCCGGATCGAATCATGCCCGCGGGAAATCGTCTCGACGCCAGGTCGTCCGCCTCTCCTGCCTAAGAAAGGGGGGGGGAGCACGCCCGATAACACTTGTGTCCAGCGCTGGCTCCACCTCCTTAAGTCCAGCACTAAAGAAAGGTCTTGTACTAGAAGAGCACCAAAGCAAAAAACGTCGTACGTTTTACGGTACCTAAGACCTTGTCGTCTCGTTGTCTCCGGCCAAGGGAGCGGTTTCGTCTATCCAGACGTTCTTGCCCCGCCCCGCCCCCCGACGCATGTAGCACAGAAAATTGGCGGTTCTGTCCTCACTTAGGATGAGAGTCGTGCCCCACGTCTCTCGCCTCAGCATGCCCCATGTGGCTGCCAGTTACGGTTGCGACCCGTGGGCCGCAGTTCTGCATCCTGTGCGGAAACCACCTCCACCATGTAACCCCAGGAGCGGCTCCGCTTCCCACGTCTGGAGTGCTCCACCCCCGTCCAACGCTTTGTCGTTCTCAGGCTGTGGTCCGCAGGCTATTACGGCTATCCCTTGGGATAGGCCCAAGCGCCCACGGGAGTTCGTTCCAACGAACACCCGGCTCTCCCGACCCCCGAGTGTAGCACAAAAATTGCGGTTCTGTCTCATTAGGGTATGAGGTCGTTTCGCCCAGTTCTATCGCTCAGGCAGCCCCGTGGCAATGTGCCAAGTAACGGTTGACCCGTGCGCCGCAAGTTTCTGCATTCTGCGCAGAGACCACCTCCCCTATGGGTAACCCAGATGGCGCCTCCGCTTCCCACCGTCCGGAGTGCCTCCACCCCCGCTAATCCAACGCTTCTTGTCGTGTTCTCGGCTGGTGGTCCGCAGGCTATTACGGCTAGATCTCCTTGGGGATAACGGAACACCAGCGTTCTCTCGGACCCCAGGATAGCCTCTACACCCGCACCCGAACGTCCGGGATATTCGTACTCACTTCTCCATCGTTCACTACCCGCTTCAGATCAGGCCCGCCCTCGAAGCACGTGCTTCTGATCCAGCACCTCCACCGAAGCAGAGCTGACCGGACATATCCCGATCCTTGACCGTGGTTTCTTTCTGCACCACTCCATACTACCACTTACGCCAGTTGGTTACGCCTCCTTGATCCCTTCGAAGCGCTTCGCCCCCGAGAGCTCTTTGCTTGGACCCCCGAACCAGCCATCTGTCGGAGCTTGGAGTACCCGCACCCGCAGCCTATGGCGCTCCGGCTCCATACCAGGCCTGGTGGAGCCGACGCCGAACATACTCGGGGTCCGCCGTCGCCAGCCGATCGGAGTCTGTCCCAAGGCGAGACAGTCTAACCAGTCCCTTCGGTCGACAGTCGCTCTGTGCGAACGCTCCACGCCCAGCCAGGTCTCCCCACCCTCCGGGGAGCAGCTCTCTCCCGAGATAGACTTTGTTGGCTCCGAGTCGCACATGCCTCTCTTTTGTGCAGACTCTGACGGACCGGACGGAAGCCATGCAGGGCATGCAGGACGTACCACGTGAACCGATGCTGGTTCGGTGTTAGCACCCGCTCAGAAGTCTTCACTCAGACTTCCATGAGCGAGCAACACCGCAGGATATGTGGCCCTCCCAGCTACCCATCCACACTTCGCGCGTTACCATCCCTCCGGTCCAACTTCACGCTCGATGCGCCTCTGGGTTGCTACTGTAACTCCACACGCTGGTTTGCTCCGATAGCCCTTCAACCACGCGCCCGCCCCGCGGGTTTGTACGTGTATCACACCACCCCCCGTACGTCCTCCGACCCCTGCCTCCCGACCTTTGGGCTTCACTCCAGACAACCTTAGCGGGATATCCGGTTCATACGCCCAGCTCCGATGCAGATCCTCCAAAGTCCCTCCACCTGCCTCCGGGACCGCAGATTGTCTCTGCAAGAGCTGACCAGGACTAATCCGGAACCTGCTGGTTGGCCTCGGTACACCACCAAGTTACCCGCTCCCTCTTAGTCCTCGCGCTCCCCACCGCCCCATCCCATGAGAGAAGTTACTACACATCGTACCCTCGTGGCAGACGGCTACGCCCTGGCCCACCATCGGCTCCACGACACACCGGCCTATTACACAACCACCCGCCACACGGCCTCCGCGACCGACCCCTTCCCTAACGCTACATCCGCCTCCTTCGTATCGGCTGGTGGAGACCTCTGGCTACCTACGCTTCCCTCGGGATACCCCTACAAGCGCCCCCACCGGCGGGTCCGTTTCACCGGACACCTCGGCCACCCGGACCCGCCGCGTCGCTATCAGAACAACGGATATCCGTCATCCGCTCAGGATGCAGCCGTCGACCGCTGCCAGGCCGAAGAGCACCCGGAATATACCAACCTTGGGGGTGTGCCTTCGGCAACCCTACAACGGTCTCGCTCCCTATCCTCGGGTTCGCACCCAGAGGTGACGACAGGTACCCCTCGTGGCATGTCATGCCTGGCCCCTGTCCACACGACATGGCCTGTCTCAACGCCCGCCACATCAGAAACCTTGGTGCGTGGGTTGTGCCTTCGGCACCCTACCAAGCGGGGTTTCGCTCCCTATCCCTCGGGCTTCGCACCCAGAGGTGACGGGACAGACTACCCCTCATGGCATGGTATGCCTGGCCCCTGTTCCACGACACTGGATTGGTCACAACCGCCGGCCACATCAGCCCCCGGCTCGGACCGCCCTTCGCCCGCCTTTACCTTCGGTATGGATGGCAATGCGAGAAGTCCTCCCCGGGTTTTCCCCCTCCCAGCCTTGCGGCTCTTGGGATGTGGGATCGGTGACCCACTCCGAGCAGACATCGGAGTTCTCATTCACCCAACCCGGGCTGCCCCGGGAGGCTTCTCCGTCTCGGCCGCCTACAGCGGAGCCCGAGTCAGATTGTTCGGAGGAGGTTTTTGTTGGCTTCGAGTCGAAGTCTATTTCAGACTCTGACGACACGGAAGCCGACCCGCATACGAGCACCTCGGCAGGATTCTTCCTTCCCTCGGCTCGGAGGATTGGGCGATATCTCTCGATTCGTAGAGATGCGTACTTCCATGTGCCTCAGACTTGTCGTCTACCTGACGATTGGCTTTTAGTAGCCAACTCCAGGGAGCTGCTCCATCCCCGACTCGCACACCAGTTTACCTGCGAACAGAGTTGGATTTTGATCGGGAGCACGCTGGGAGTTTCGTCTCCGAGGACTTGGGTCCCCCTCCCGCCGGAGGTGTCCTGGCTGCTAGCCCCGTGGAAGAGCCTTGTGTTTCTTTCCAGGGGCATGCCCTTCGTGTGACTCTACCTTCCGTGTCGATCTCCACGGACGCGTCACTCCAGGGCTGGGGCGGCCTATGCGAGGGTCAGTGGATGGCGAGCGACTGGTCTCAACTGACCTCCCTCCCCCACATCAATGTGTTAGAGATGTTGGCGGTTCAGTCATTCCTTTTAATTTTTTTTTTTCAGGATCGACTGTTAGGCCGCTCGGTTCTCTTTTTGATGGACAATGTGAGCGTGGCGGCTTACATCAATCGTCAAAGAGACACACACTCTCGGAGCTTGAACCGCTTGACGGCTCAGCTGTGGAGATGGTACAGGGAGAAAAGCATCCTCCCGTCTGCCTCGTACCTACCGGGTCGGGAGAATGTTATAGCGGACTTCTGTCTCGCGGCAAATCTCTCCCCTCGGAATGGTCTCTCCATCAGACCCTCTTCGAGCGGCTGATGACGAGTTGGGACCCGAGAGCGTACGTTCAAGGCGCGTTCTCGTTCAGCTGGAGCGGATTGAGAATTTATGCATTCCCTCCTTTTCCGCTGATCCCCCTAGTGCTAGCCAAGCTAGTGGAGGACGGGGCTTGGATGATTCTAATAGCCCCGCACTGGCCGGGCAGACCATGGTTTCCTCACCTTCGCGAGCTTGTGGTCGGCCGTCCGTGGCCCTCCCTCGGTGGCGGGACATTGTGAGCCAGCCGATCTCCGGCGATCTTTCAGAGCACCCGACTCGGCTTCGCTTGACTGCGTGGCCGTTGTCTGGTCGCAGGCAATATCGTCTGGCTTCTCGGAGAGGGCCTTGGCTCTCATGGCCGGGAGCCGGAGGGAGTCGACGCTATCGGTGTATAACTCCCGTCTAGCTGCCTTTTCTGAGTGGTGCGAAGAGAAGGGTTGCTCCCCCAGAGGGGCCCTCTGCCCGGTCTTAGCGGATTTTTTAATCCACCTTTTTGACAAGGGCCGTTTTCACGATGGTTTTCATGTCGGCTCTAACGTTTCCTACTCTCCTGAGTTAAGCCGCTTGCTTAGGTCTTTCTTCTGCAAAGACCTCAGTCTACTCCCTTAGCTCCTTCTTGGAGTTTGCCTAAGGTTTTTGGAGGTGTTAGCTAACCCTCCTTTCGAGCCGTTGTCGGAAGCGTCGTTTCACCACTTGACAGTTAAGACTGTCTTCTTGGTGGCGGTGGCCTCAGGCCACAGACGAAGTTCGCTTCTTGCCTTTAGTGTAGCTGAGGGTCACATCAGGTTCGAACCTCGGGGAGTGCGTCTTCGCCCTGAACCTCGTTTCATTGCTAAGAATCAGACTGCCTCTTCGGGACCGGTGGAGATCTTTCTCATCAAGCTCTCCTCCTTCTCTTCGGTCCCAGAGGATAAGGTGTGGTGTCCGGTTAGGGCCCTTAAATGGTACCTCTCCAGATCCGAATCTCGTCGAAGGAGTGACAAACTCTTCTTCTTCACTCGAGATCCCTTCTGCCGCTTCCCCCGACTCCATTTCTAGATGGATCGTGGAGGGAATCAAAGCGGCGGGTCCTGACGCCTTGATGTCAGGAAGGGCCCCCAGAGCGCACGATACCAGTGGTATCAGCGCATCTTGGGCGCTCTTTGCGGGCGTTCCCACTGAGGATGTTTTGAAGGCAGCGTACTGGCGCTCTAGTAATTCCTTCATTTCATTTTTCCTTCGTGACGTTTGGATTGGCGAGGAGCGCTTCGGTGTCTCGGCGTTGTCAGCAGCAACTGCGAGACTATCGAAGTCCTCTTAGCCCTTCCCTGCCTCTCTTTTGTCCACCCTGGGTGTCGGTGCTGGTCTGTTTGGACTAAGCAAGGTAAGAGAGGGTCATGTGATTATTGAAGTAAATTAGTAAAATTAGCACTAATTTTATTATTTACGAGATAATCACATGACCCTCTCTTACGCCCCTCCCTCCGGCCCCCAACCTTGTCTCTATGACGGGTGTTCTCGATTAGGTTGGAACAGAATGAAGATATATGCCTTAGTGGTCTAGCGCCACCTTGTGTCAGGCAGGCGTGAGGCAGATTATTGGGAGGGGCAGGGAAGTAGGGAAAAAATGTTTGATAAGTCTTTGTATGGTTCGGTCTAGCATTGTTCTCGAGAACAAAAGCAAGGTAAGAGAGGGTCATGTGATTATCTCGTAAATAATAAAATTAGTGCTAATTTTACTAATTAATGGTGATGATGATGATGTATTCGTTGTAAGTGTAGTAGTGATGATGGTGATGATGAGGATGAGGATGATGATGACAAAAAAAAACAAACAATTATGATTATGAACAAGATGATAATAATGATATTGATATATTCATGGTAATTTTAGTGTTGATGATGATGATGATGATAATGGTGATAATGAATATATCATCATTATTATAATGGTTATTGTTGAGGTGATGATGGTGATGACAAAAAGAATGATTATGATTGTGAACAAAGGAATGATGGTGGTGATTAGGATGATGATGAATGATGATGATTATGGTGATAATTATGAAGATGATGATAATGATATGAATTCATGGATTAGTAAACATGCTTAGTTCTGAAAATTTTCAACCAAACACTATGAAATACAGTATACAGGGTGACCCAGAAAAAAGGAAACCCAACTTTGATCATCAATAATTTCAAAAATATTACCATGGTGATTATAAAACTTTATATCACTGGAAAGTGCAACTCATTACCATTTTAATGATACCTTGCTCAGCTCACAAATGTCACGCATCACTGAACCCCATTGTTTTGAAAATGTCTTGCAAAATTGTGAGTGGTTCACTTTCACGCTCATTGAGATGGGTTGTTGCAATGGCGCTAAAAAGGGACCCAACTTTCATCATCAATCATTTAAAAACATGACAGTGGTAATTATGACGTTTATATCACTGGAAAGTGCCACTCATTATCATTTTATTGATATCTCTTTCAGCTCGCCAATGTCACGCATCACTGAACCCATTGTTCTGAAAATATCTTGAAAAATTGTGATTGATGCACTGTCATGCTTCTTACATTCTCCACGGAGAACTAAAGGTTCTCTGGGTTGTTGTGAGCAGTAACATGATGAAATTACCTGGGTGGTAAGATTAACGGACTAAATAAGTAGACATTTTCAACCCATTTATCAAACCCATTTATTAAGTCAGGAATGCTCTACTTAGATTGTTTAGGAACCTTAAAAGCAACTCATCTCAAGGAGCATGAAAGAGAACATATCCCAATTTTGCGAGACAATTTTCAAAACAATGGGTTCAGTATGCATGATATTGGTGAGCTGAGAGAGGTATCATTAGAATGGTAATGAGTTATACTTTCCAGTGATATAAACTTCTTAATCACCACTGAAATATGTTTGAAATTGTTGATGATCAAAGTTGGGTTTCCTTTCCAGGCACATTCACACAAACCATCTCGAGGTGCATGAAAGTGAACCACGCACAATTTACAAGACTTTTTCAGAACAATGGGGTTCAGCGAAGCATGATATTGGTGAGGTGAGAGAGATATCATTAGAATGGTAATGAGTTGCACTTTACAGTGATATAAATTTCATAATCCCCATTGGAATATTTTTGAAATTATTGTTCATCAAAGTTGGGTTTCCTTTTTTCTGGGTCACCCTGTATCTAGATAAAATAAAGACTTCAACAGATTACTTCTAAAATTTAGAAGAAATTTGTGTTTTTAGCTGTTCTCAAAGTATTTTAGTTGATTCCATATCATTTAATTCTTTCCCTTTACACAGGTCTGTGAGTGCCAGATTCACTTTGCCAGAATGAATGATGGAGACAAGACACCTATGCCGACCTTTGCAGGTCAAAGGGGGCCAGAGGTCACACGAGGGCTGCTGGAGATCGAGGCTGCTTTCGCCAAGAATCTGCTCATCCTGAAGAACGTCAAGAAAACGATCTTGGACGTGAAGGCAACATCATGGCATGATGACTACAACAAGTAAGAACAATCTTTGTGGAATAAGTAATAATAATAATAGTAATAATAATATGAATTTATAATGCGCACATATCCAAAATAATTCGATCAAGTACTTCCTGATTGTAGGTATAATCAATTTATTGGCTTTGTGGAAATCCCAAAGTTTCCAGTGTGGTTCTTGACCTTTTGATCCGACTCACTGAAATACTTTTCACATGCTAGCTTAGAAAAGGCAAATATTTCTGCACATTTGCGCTCTATTTTGGAGCATTTAAACAAATTTTGGCCAAATTTTACCATCGACCCTGACCTAATCGAGGTATGAAGAGGACAATTTTTTTGTCTTCATTTTAGGTTTTATATTATAGTGTTTCATGATGCCAAATAAATAAAATCAATTCTGGTGAAATAAAGGAGTCTTCTTTTATTTTGGAATTTTTCAGATTTCGAGCTGGAATCAAAGATTTAGAGGCCATGATGCAGATTTATAATGATAAAAATACCGAAGTATCGAGAAATGAAATGGATTTTTCTTTTTTGCTTCATTTTATGTTTTACAACTGATTGTTTTATGTTGCCAAATAAATTCAATAAACTGAAGGGAATAAATGGAATCACTTTTCCCCCCTGAATTTGCCAGATTTCGAGCTGGAATCAAAGATTTGGAGGTCATGATGCAGAATGTTATCACTACAGCGTTTGAAACTGCTAAGACGGTGGAGCAAGGAGTAGAACTCCTCGACGCCTTCCAGCATCTCTCATCCAGGGAGGTGAGTTGTATCTTGTTTATAAAGCTTCTTTGTTATTACTCAAGCTTATCTTCTTGTTTATATAGCTTGTTTATCGACCTTCAGTTCATCTTCAACATGTAGAGACCTTAGGTAAATCTCTACAAGAAGATGTATTTGAGGTTGACAAAGAGTTTGGGTTGGATTAGTGCTGTAACAGTGTTGAAAACTAGGAAGCAAGGAAAAGAGCTACATGCCTTCCATTATCTCTAAACCAGGGAGGCGAGTTGCATCTTGTTTATGTAGCTTCTTTGTTAACCTTGAGTATATCTTCTTGTTTATGTATCTTCTTTGTTTTCCTCAATTATATAATCCATCTTGGGAGGGCATGAATTTTCAGAAAAAAACTATCTGAAGATTCTGTGCTTAGCTACTTACAGACATTACAGACATTATCTTGAGTAATTTTGGACATAAACACAACTTTTTAAAATTAATTTTCTTATCTACAGACTGAAACATGACTACACTTGGTAACTTTGCTATTTTATCTGTTCTGTTTATTTTGAAAAGAGTAATTTTATTTTCCATTTTCTTCTTCTCCCATCTAGGCTATCCGTCGAACAATTGATAAGAAGACAGTGGAGGTGTACCAGCTCTTCAATGATGAACTCAATGCTGTCAAGAAGGAGTTCACTAGGAAGGTTCCAGACCTGGGCTTCCTCAAGCCACGCTTTGCAGGCCAGGCCCACTGGGCTAGGTCGCTCAAGAGGAGAATAGACAGATCTATGGAGGTAAATATATTTTCTTCAATTTTTTTTAGCAATTTTTTCTTTTCGGAATAAGACCAGAGATAAAAGAAAAGTTAAGCTAAAGTTTGTGTCACGAGGAGCCAATCAAATGTAAACACACCCATTGTTCGTTCCACAGTCATCTTGGCTTATTGTGTTTGAAACATTTTTTCTTATTGATTTCATAAAACTAAATGAGATGCAAAAATTGCAGAAGCAATTTTGTTTTTCCTGCTTGATGAAAATGCCAAACACTACCAAGTTGTGATTAATCTTCATAATATAGCTTAAAGATTAGAATGAATGTGATACCAGAACAAAAGAAAAAAAAATGATTGAAATGAAATAAACAAAATTAAATGAAGTTAAATTTTGCAAGTTAGATGACATGAAATGAAATCATTTGACATGAATGTTATTATATATATTAATTGTCTCCTATGAATGATCTCTATTGTTTTGCAATCTCGATAGGTGCTCAACAAAGCCTACTTCTTGCCCAACATTGGTAGCGGGGCCGAGACCCGCACACAGTACAATCAGCTCAGCACTGCCCTGGACGAATTCATCCGCAAGACCTTCAATGAGTGGGCCCTTACAGTTGACAAGGAATCCATCAAGCTTCTGGAGAGTCCACTCCTGTGCAGGAGCAATGAAAAGATGGGCATGCTGGACGTCAACTTTGACAGGTTTGTCTTTGATTAATCCTAATCTTAATCTAATCCAATTTAATTGGGATTTGTACAGTACCATTGTCTAGTTGCCTAAACATCAGCCGCTAGCGGCTACCATTGACAAAAAGATCCATTAAACTACTGGAGAGTCTACTTCTGTGTCGGAGCAATTAGAAGACTGGCTTGCTGGACGTCAACTTTGACAGGTTTGTCATAGACCAATATATGATCTAAACTAATCTAGGAATGGATACATAGTTCCATAATTTAGTTGCAAAATTAAAAAATGCTTACCATCAACCAGAAATCCATTTAATTTCTTGAGAGTCCATCAATCTGCCTAAGCAAAAAAATATGGGCATTGCTGGACATCAACTTTATAGGGTTGATGATTTCTTCGACTGCAAAAAAGGAATGGAAATCATGGGAACTGCCTGTTGAAATGAAAAACTTGGTTCGAAATTGAAAAAAAATCCCCCTTTTTAACAAATGACCACAAAATCTACAATCAATCACATAAAAGTAAAACACAAAATATCCCTTTATGTTAACTCATTGTAAGTCTAAGAGAGTGATCCAGACCATGTACCCGAACTTTGATCGCATCCCAAAATCTGTGATGTGTCCTGCAAGCTTCAATGGTAATGCTATCAAAATCTGTGCACTACCTGGCATATAGGTACCATACCAAACGGTGAGAGTTAGGGTAGTATCTCACTTCGCGGAAACAAAACTGAGACAGATTTGCCGGCATGGCATTGGACTAGCTTTTTCTGCGACGAAATCTTTTGTGCAACATACAAAAGGTTACGTGATACAAAAGATGGATTAGCCAGCTACTAGATCTGTCTCCTGTGGCCCCAAAAATCCATTGTGGAGACAGCAGAGGAGACAGATGTAGTGCAATGCCATGCGGTCAAATCTGTCTCAATTTTGTTTCCGCGAAGTGAGATAGCACCCTTAGGGTTCAGAAGCTCTTGTATGAGATTCTGCAATATATCACAGAGATCTCCAGTGACCTTACTGTTTTTATTCATGAACTCCACATTTTAATCCACATTTATTCTTTATGCCTTGAACAGGAATCTAATGAAGATGTTGAATGAAATCCAGACCTGGGAGAAGCTTATGTTTGAGATTCCTCACTATGTCACAGATATATCCACTTAACCTACTATTTCTTTTCATGAAATCTTATATTTTTAACTTCATTTACTGTCTTTGTCTTGTACAGGAATCTGTTGAAGATGTTCAATGAGATACAGACCTGGGAGAAGCTTATGTTTGAGATTCCTCACTATGTCACAGAGGTCTATCAGAAGAGAGAGGATCTTAGAAACCTCAGAGAGAATGTTCTGCTTGTCGTCAGAGATTACAACAGGTTTGTACACACCTGGGGAGCAATTTTTGAAACAAATATTCACTGATTCTCACTGACAACTGTTATAAGCTACTGAAATGCTTACATCTGATTGGCTGAGAGCAAATTTGTCGGATAAAAAATCTGACAAAACTTTCATGAGACGCACCCCCCCCCCCCCTTGGACATCTATTGCATTTGTAAATGGTCAATATTAAAAAATTACTGTGTAAGGACAACTAAAAGTGGATAAAATGGACAAGATGGAACTATTTCAAATTACTTAAAAAACAAAACAAATTTCATACATTAGCTCATCTTTTAAATTTAGAGGAGAGTCAAGCTCTAACCCATATTTGTTTACTTTTTAGGCCCTTATATGTTTTATACATGTAGGTAATGTTAAAATATGAATGATCAAAACCATATCTTTGATTATTGGTCTGTTTTTCCTCTTTCCTTTAAACCAAACTTGCTATTAAGGTTCAATTTCTCAGTAAAAATGTATTTTATTCCCCTTTTCCTGTTTTTGTTTGTCAAGAGAACTTATTGGTACATCACTTTATTGAGTATAAAGGAACAAACATGAATTTTGACATTAAATGACTGTAAGAACAAACCATATACATACTAATGAATTTAAGACCTGGTTAGTTTAACAAAAACAAAATATTGCACAAAATAATTGTATCAGAGCCAACGAATACGCATTTGTACTTTCATCTTCATAACATCTGTACTTTCATTGTGCTGTAATTTCCGAATAGTTTTAAGTTGTTCAAATGTTGCAAGTCAGCTAATGGCTTCAACAATATTTCTGAATAAACCTTGAAATGAATTGAATTGAACACAAATAAAACAAATTATGAATAGCCTAGGATGTAACCAAATGTGACCCGATCAATGATCTATGCAGGGCTGAAAAAATAAAACACTTTATACTTGTAGGATTCATTCATGACCTAATGGCCACCTTTATCTTTTATGCCACCATTTAGGATAATAGCTGCATTATCCCTGGAAGAGCGAGGTCTCTTCAAGGAAAGGATACGTCACCTGGACAAGAAGATCCATCCAGGTCTTACTAAGCTGACCTGGGCGTCCAAGGGTATCTCCGACTTCTTCGTAGCAGAGTGTAGATTGAATGCCGGCAAGGTACAAGCCATTGTGGATGACTACAAGATCGCCAACCTGACCATCTCACGTAACTGCAAGCGCATCAGCGAGACCTTGCTGGTGAGGATTGATGGGAAGCGCATCTACGAGGATATGGAGTTTGAGGAAGAGCAGAAGCTTCATCGAACCAATGCAACCAAGCGACTTCAGCTGATTCACGAGGAGATTGTGACGACTATGAAGCAGACGTATGAGGTCTTCAGGGCAGATGGACAGGAGGTAAGGAGTCTTGCAAATAAATGCTTGAAAGTTTCTTTGAAGCTAAACTAAATTATCACCTATCCAGAAATTGATTCATCTTTTGTAGGAGAGATCTTCATCAATTTTAGCACAAGGGAACTTGACAAAGAGTTCAGTTTGTATAAGATTCAAACTACTATATCTCAGCAAAAAAGAAAAAAAAAAGAAGCCATGCTTTCATTTGGTTTTGGGTAACCTAAATGTTCTCAATGTTAAGGACTTAACCTCCTTGGTGGGCGATGCTAGGAAAGTTACATGTAGAATCCTAGAAATGGTGCAAATTTCCCAAAATAAAATCAGTATGATCAAGGCTATGTATTACAAAGAGTTGCATTTGGTCTAAAATGTTGTCGAATCCAATTCTCTTATCTCTGATACCTTCTTCTTGTATCCACAGTTACCTAAATGTCGTCATGATCTGAATCAATGGCAAATCCATACCCTGTAATATCTTATTCCTCCTATTGCATCCACATTACACTTTAAATTGTTAATTGAGTCTTATATAAAAAGTTGAGATTGATATTAATCTCAATGTACATGCAGTTACAATTTGCATTTTGATTGCAACTCTTTCTGCAACATAGCCCTGCCATTAACCCTTTAGCACCTAGAGACTGCGTGAAAAGTGTCAGTTTACTCACTAGCAGAAAGGGTTATGCTGTGTTTCAATCAGGTTTTTTAATAAAAATTGCTCCTAAAACTTTTTTGTTGTGTAGAATCGGACAGCACACATCCAATGGTTAATCCACAACAGGTATGGGCATGTTTCATTAGATGTTTTTTTTTATACTATCTTGATTATAGCGTGCTTAAGACAGGGCGGTTTTGGGCGGTTTAGTGAGTAAGCTGAGGGGCGGTCCTGGGCGGTTTAGGTGCTAAAGGGTTAATAAGTGATCTATTCAGTGCTATATTGCTATCTGTCGTCATTTATTCTGTTCTAGGTTCAAGGTTTCTGGCATCGCTACACAGAGAAGATGGATCGGATGGTGGAGGAAGCATTCCGTCTTAACGTCAAGTGGTCCCTACAGGAAC
Organism: Paracentrotus lividus; assembly: GCA_940671915.1. Taxonomy (NCBI): domain Eukaryota; kingdom Metazoa; phylum Echinodermata; class Echinoidea; order Camarodonta; family Echinidae; genus Paracentrotus; species Paracentrotus lividus. The sequence goes on along the minus strand of CALNVZ010000674.1, from coordinate 5,982,652 downwards.
TCTCTAGGGCCATCAATGGGGACGGGAAGAGCACCCCTAACCCTCTCTTCAGGGTCAAAGTGGTCCTAGATAAAACCAAGGTAAGAAGTCAAGTGGTCCCTTGTCATGTTTGGTGCATCAATGTTTGCTCCATTGCTCCAAGCCTTAAAAACAAAGGTTAGAAGTCAAGTGGTCCCTACAGGAACTCTCTAGGGCCATCAACGGGGACGGGAAGAGCACCCCTAACCCTCTCTTCAGGGTCAAAGTGGTCCTTGATAAAACGAAGGTGAGAAATCAAAGAGCAGTTTTAGGTTTTCATTCATTTCATTTATTTATTTAACCATCATCAAAAACACAAGATACAAAATATAAACAAAGTGATAAGAATATTTTTACAACAACAAATAAAAGAAGAAAGAAAATATATACAATGATGGTTTTCTATCACAGACATTGCTTGTCAAATCACACTTAAATATATCAGTCCATGGAGGACCATTGCCTTTTTTTAATAACTATTAATTTAGATACAGTGTACGTGAAAAAAAAATGCTACATGTACATGTACATGTATTTAGCAGAAAAACAACATTTTCTGGACACACACTGATTCCACAGATCTTTCTTTATATTTATTTTACTGTATGCCATTTTATGATATATATTTTTGAAGGGAAAAATAAGGATAAAATCATTTAATGGGCAACATTTTGACAATGTCATAATCAAACCCTTCCTCAAAAGTTCTGTCTGTGTATAAACGTTTCTGATAAACTCATTACGCAGTTAACGAATTGATCAGTCAGCACCAAGGTATAATTTCATTTTTTTGGGGGGTGTGCAAATGTCATAAAATGACACTTACAGGCAATATCCCCAAAATGTTAGCATACAATGATACTTCATACAATGCTTCTTGATACAGTTTTGAATAAACTTTTTGTTTATGAACATGCTGTAAATATCTCATCTCTCCTCTTTCCAGGTTGAGTTCTCACCAACCCTTAAGAACCTTGCTCTGATTGTGATGAACACCAGCAGTAAGCTAACAGCCGCTGTGTCTGTCATCCAAAGACTACCAGACCTACTCACAAGAAAGAGATCTCAGAAAGAGGTAGGTCCAAGACCTATTACATTTGATAATTATACCGCCTTCTCGTAAACTACTTTACACTTACAGTGCTTACAGTATATTATTACTTTGATCATTGGATTTATTTACGTTCCCGCACTTACAGTGCACAATCTTCACTCCCTGAGGAACTTTCTAGCTGGTCACCTTTTAGGTGCAAACATGCTAAGCAAACCACATAGCGTTTACATCCTTAAAATAAAGAATAAATTTCATTTAATGACAAAGTTTTTTAAATGTGTTTTTTAAACTCAGAAAGGTAAATACAGGTAAAAAAAAAGATGAATTGGCTTGTAAAATTCATCATCTCAAAAACTATTAAATGATATAAATGTATTGCTCCAGAAATGCACAGTTTTTTTTCCTTCTAATTATTCCTTGTCTTTCTCTTTTCCCCCAGCCAATCTATGTTGTGATAGAGAATGACGAAGAAACCAAGAAGATTCAGAAGAGTATTAATGCTGGTATGCAAGCCAATGCTCAACATCTCATGACGTACCTTGGTACATGGGACAGGTAAGTGTTTATCAGTGTTATGAATATTGAATGTCCTTTTATGAAAATACATGTTAATTGAGGAGCTTCTGATTTTGTGTTGATTAAATCACAGACATGCCTGTTATACAGATAAACCTTTCGTCTTGTTTTGCCATTATTTCAGTATTTTGACACAGAACTTTATGTCACAGACTTAACATGGGTGCTTTTCAGGGAGTCAAAACAGATTTATGGTTACTGTTATACTACTGTGATTCCTTTTTCACATGGCAGTAGCAAGAGTGGGGCCTCCTTGCTCCTAGGTACAACAAATGTACATATGAAACATGCAAATGAAGACGCATAGATTTTCTGCAAAATGACATGCAAACCAAACACAGAGAATAGAATATGTTTATTTCATTGATTATCATTCCCAATTTTTTCTGTTATTCATTTACTTACTTTCTCATAAACTTTAGCTTTGCCGTTCACTATTATTTCTGTTAAAATATTGCTTTTACAAATTCTTATGTAATTTATCTCTGCTCGATGGTGACCCATTTGTCTTTATATCTATTTATACAATTCAGCTACCGTGAAATATGGGAGGTGAACAAGGATGCCTTCATAAGAAGATATCAAAAGTGTGAGCCTCCCGTCTGCGTCCTTTGATGGCAGATATTGGAAGGTAAGATCACCGGGGGGGGGGGGGGGGGGGGGGGGGGTGGGGGGAGGGTAGGGGTGTTTCACAAAGAATTAAGTAGATTAAAAATCGCTCTTAAATCCCTAGTTGCATGTGGTATATTACACATCACCTCATTGGTCAGATCGTGCCCAGGGGACGCACGCCTCTGAGAAATCTGTCAATTAGATTGCGCATTTTGCTACAAGATTGTACCAGCCTTGATTTTTTTTTCACCTTCCCTATGATAGTGGCGATATCCAAATTTAATTGAATGCGTAAGGATTAAACTCTTGATTTTTGTTACCTTGAATGCTGAGAGAGCAGAAATGTTCTGCAAAATGTAGACCAAAGAAACAAAGTGAATATTCACATATAGAGCTTGTTGTCTGTGATAACATTTGGATGTTAATGTACTCTTTGCTCACGAAGTACAAATGATTGTAGTGGTTATGTTTGTGTCGGTCTTATTTCTGTGAATTCCGCGAGTACATCCTTGCAAAAATTTTCACTTCAATAAAAGGATAGATATCGTAATGGAAAATTACAAAAATCATGAAATTATCCACTCGCCAATTTCCCCAACTAGTTTGGAATTGCAGAAAAAAAAATGGAGGCAAAAATATTGACTTGAACTTTATTCATTTTGTGTATAATTCTAATCAGAACCAGTCTAGATAGTCTAGTTGTTGATGTCGTATTCGGAATGAAACCATGTGGTGGCAGAAGAAATTTATCCATTGAATTATACATAATTCATACAGGGAATGATATAATTTTAACTGGAACGCAGGGAGAGTAGGACATTATTCATCAAATGCTTTTTATGCAAATTTTGAGTTATTTCAGATGGATAAAATATCAATTTTCTAAATAATTTAAATTCTTTTAACTAGTATGAGTCTAGATACAGTTTGTAATGAACAAACACAGTGATGAAAAGAAAAAAAAAAACATCCACTATGGTAAACTTTTGGAGCAGATCCAGCTATCAAAAATTGACATCTTCATGGTAAATTTCCTGACAGTGTCAAAAGAGTGTTGTCATAATTACAGATTTTATTAATATAAAGTAATATTTTTATACTCACAGATACACAGAGGTGGCCAACAATGTGCAGAAGGAGGAGACTGTACTCAACATTCAGTTTGTCATGCTTGACTGTTCCCCACTCAAGTTTGCACTGTTGAGCCATTGCAATGAGTGGCAAAATAAGTTCACCACTCTTCTTGCTGAGATGGCCAGTCAGAAGCTCTCTGACCTTCACAAGTTTCTCAAGGAAAACCAGGAAAAGTAAGAAACACCATTGCCAGAAATGTCTTGAAAGTGATTGTTTTTCTTCTAAAATGTTTCCTTTATTCTATTATTTTGAAACAATAAAATTAATAATGGTGGATTCTTCTAGAGTGCATACATGTACATCCATGAGGCATGACGCTCATGATACTAAACAATAATAAAATGAAGTCTCAATCTTTTGACTTTAAATTTCTTACTTGGTAATTGTGTAGGGGGTCGAGTTGCAATTCATCAGAATTGCCCTTCAAAGCCTCCGATCATTAGATTGTGTATTTAGTGCCTGGACATATCTTGTGTAAATGGATGTACTTCTGTACAGGCAGACATTTAAAAAAAAAAATTTTGAGCCAGTCCTCACAAACATGTCCACTTCATTGTCAAGCTATTTATGGTATTAGAAAACATTTTTAAAAAAATCACAAAATTAAGCCGGCCCTTTGCAAATTTCCCTACATCATCCAAAATTGCAAAAGTATCTACACTCGAAAATGTTACTTTATACAATATGTAACGCATCGCCTCCAAATCACCATTGAGTCACAAATAGAATAATAGAGTATGTGGTAGGAGAAGCAGGTTTTCTGTATAAGAAAGCATTGATGGCTCTTTTTTCTATTGTTATTTTCTATTTAATTATATTTTATCCAACTACAACTATTTGATATCATCTGAAAGCTGAGAATCTCTAATCTCAGAAAACACATAAAACTGAGACATGAATTCTGGCGACTTATTCCTCCTTTTGAGCCGGAGGGTCACATATAAGAATGGCTGTAATTCCTTTTAAATTATTATGATTTTGATAGACTGAGCAAGCCACCCCAGACACTAGATGAGTTGGGTGATAGCCTGGATCTCCTGGAAGAACTGCAGAAAGACCAGTCCAACATTGAAGCCCGCTTCTCTCCTCTCTATGATCAATTCTCAATCCTAGAGAAATATGACGTTCCTATTCCTGATAATGTAAGTTGCCATTACGACTTTCATATTTAGTGCTGTGATGGGTCGACAGTGAATTACATTCAGACTTTTAAGAGGGTATAAATAATGAGTTTGTGTGTCTCTCATGGCATGACTTGGGGCCAATCAGGGTTATATGACCATATGATAATTCAGTCACTGATCACTGTAAAATCTGTTGTTTGTTCACTATTAAAAGCCATTTGTTTACTTGCAGTTGTCAAAGAAAAAGGTACATAAAAAAGAAGAAGATGTACGTGTATATGTAAATTGCATGAAAAATATTTGTAGTGTAACACCCCAACAAATATTCCCTCTGTGCCAAATTAGATTTCAACAAGGTTTCGTTTTACATAGAATTATCAGATTGTCTAAAATTCTCAGTAAAGAAAGCCCCACGTTTAACTGTTGACCAAAGCTACATTTGAGCAATATTAAACAGGAAGCTTGTTATTACACAAATCTATTGTAATGTATAGTGAAACACTTGTGCTATTATTTTCCAATTGTCATGTCCTGATAGGCACCCTTGGCACATAACAGGTTAAAGCACTTTCAGTTTGAATATAAAAAACCTCAGGCCTGGACTGTGCTTCACTTGATATTCCATTGGATTCATTCAGGTTTAATAGCAATGTTAGGACTATAATGTCCAGGGTGTGTAATCAAATATCTTGACATCGTTTACAGGTTCGAGCTACCCTGGACGACCTGGGCAACGAATGGGTATTGTTTCAGCAGTGCCTGATCGACAGCGACGTCATGCTCAAGAAACACAAGGAGAAGTTCAAGACAGGACTGATCCATTCTGCAGAAGAGTTCAAGAAAACATCTCATCAACTCCTTGAAGACTTCCAGACAAATGGTAAGATCGTCTTCTCAAATCCTTCCTCTCCTTGTTCTGTTTGATTTTATCATTATATCTGTTTATATTTTAAAGATCGCAATTTTAGTTAATTTTCGTAGAGGAATTAGAATCTGAATCAGACTCTACCAATGAAATAGTGAACGCAGGTGATCCCATTAGGCAAAAGAATAGTAAGATCAGCTTGGAAATGGGGGATTTGCAGAAGAGGACATTGATCAATCTGAACTACCCTAATTGTAAATATCAAAGGACATTTGCCATGCGATGCACATGGAATTTTCGGTAGAAAATATGATTATAGAATTGGCTAAAAATTATAGATCAATGTCTTGCAAATTTCTTAGAACGGGTACAATCAGTGAAAATTATGTATAGTCAACTAAACTTTTTGATAGATTTTGTGCTTTTGTTATTCAGTTCACACCAAAACATATGTGCTCACAGAGTCTAAGGTACGAAATGTAAACTAAAGAGAACAGAGCCTTTCAATTCTAAATATTGATTCAGTATTCTTATGTCCAACTCCTTTTGATCAAGGCTTTGGCAACGAGAAAGAGAATCGTCTATATTCTCAATAAACGTAGTTCTGACATGGATATGTCTATTTGGTAATAATCAGGTCCATTCAGTAGTCAGATGTTATGTGACGATGCGCTGTTACAACCAGGAAGAAAATAACAATCATATCATACACTGCAAACTTAACAGGATCATTATGTCAAAGTTTAAGATAATAGTATATTTTAAATTTGTATCTAAATCTTAATCTAAATTTATTTCTTAATCTTAATCTAAATTTATTTCTTAATCTTAATATAAACAATCTTATGTCTGTCTCCTTTTTTGATCAGGTCCATTCAGTAGTCAGATGTCATGTGACGATGCGCTGGCGGCCATTGTTACGACCAGAGAGAAGGTGACTGATCTCAAGGCACAGGAAGCTACCATCAGGCGAGGGCTCAATATCTTCAAGATTGACCAGCCTCCCTCAAAAGAAATCCAACAGATGGATAAGGTAAGACCAAAGTCTGTTTTAATTCTCGCATTTCATAATACATGGGCACCCTTATTGTGCAACTTCACGTAAATCCTGAAAGATACATTAGTTACTTTGTTTTAAATGATTGCAAACATTAATTAAGCAATACAGTTTTCCTGTGGTGGCATAATTTAATTCTACTGGTTAATCCTTATTCTTCCCTGCGCATGGCATTCATCGTTCAGTTAAATCTATATAATAAAAGCCGAAGCCGAAGGACAATAAAACGGAGAGCTGTCACTGCCCGAAAATGGGTAGTACCCGTTCTCACGTGTTGTGCGGGTTATGCGCAGCGAGACCCTACACAGCTTCCATCGTCTCTGTACTGCATGAACGCGTGAAATCTAACGCTTTCCCCCTCTATATTCTTTGGGTATCGAGGTTTGGTACGAATGTTTGTCGCCATCGTTGTTTTTCTAGTTTCAACACTTTGCTCAACAAATCACTTAACACTAAAAGCAGTGCAACGTGACATTCAGAAGTCATAAAATAGGACCGTTTGGATGCAATCTCGCCATTTTCGATGAAAAACGACAGACGAAAATGTGAGAAAAGAAATCGGAGAGCGGCCATTGCCCGAAAATGTGTAGTACCGTTTTCACGTATTGTGCCGGTAGTTCGCATCGAGACCCTACACATTTCGATTGTATCTGTATTGCATTGCTTGAACGCGTCAAATCTTACTCTTTCCCCTCTATATTCTTTGGGTATCGAGCATTGGAACGAATGTTTGTCGCCATCGTTGCTTTTTATGCCTCCGCCACCGAAGGTGGTGCCGGAGGCATTATGTTTTCGGGTTGTCCGTCCGTCCGTCCGTCCGTACGTCCGTCCGTACGTCCGTCCGTACGTCCGTCCGTCCTCGCCATAACTTAAAAGCCGTTTGACGGGTCAACTTCAAACTTGGGTAATGTGTGCCTATGGGAGGGGCAATGAACTGATTAGATTTAGGGTCATGAGGTCAAAGGTCAACAGGCTCACAGATGTCATTGTATACATGAAAATGGTTCGTTCTCGCAATAACTTAAGAACTGTGTGACGGTCAACTCAAACTTGAGTAATGTGTGCATTGGGAGGGGCAATGAACTGATTAGATTTTGGGGTCAAAGTCAAAGGTCACAGAGGTCATTGTATACATAAAAATAGTTTGTTCTCCGTGATAATAAGAACTGTGTAACGGATCATCTTTCAAACTTGGTAATATGTGCATATGGGAGGAGCAATGAACTGATTAATATGTGGGGATCATGAGGTCAAAGGTCACAGAGGCCATTGTATGCATGAAAATGGCTTGTTTGGTTAAAGGTCAAAGGTCAAGGTCAAAGGTGTCCCGTGTATAAATGAAAGTGAATAGATGATTGTGTCAATATTTCTGATCTGGCAATGAGCGGAGGCAATAAATTTCGACCGGTGCGCGGGTCCGAGAAATCATACTAGTATTCAGTTTACACTAATGCTCAACATATCACATTAGGACTCAAGCAGTGTATCCGTGACATATAGAAAGTCATGAATAGGACTGTTTGGAAAGTGTAAATTCTTGCCATTCGATGTGATACGGATAGAGCTAAATTTTCTGCAGATGCGACGGGCGTATATATCTATCGGTGTCATTTAAAGAAGTCAAAAACAAAGTTAATCAACCAGCAAAAAAGTAAAAAAAAAAAAAAAAAAAAAAAACAGAGAGAGAGAGAGAGACAGACAGAAAGGGCGTCAATAGAAAAAAGAAAAAGAGAAAAAAAAAAGAAGCAATGAAATATTACATGTTATAGAAGAAGTGAGAGAGATACTTTTTTTTTTTTTTCTTTTTAACTAGTACTTAAGAGGAGGAGTCCGGGCTGAAATCAAAAGTTTGTAAAAATTAAGTGAAAATTCATCAAGAGCACTAAGACAAATATTCATCACAAAATCGGATGAAAAATAAGCAAAGTATGCATTTTCTTCAGGTCTTGAATTTTTTTGTAAAACAGTTCTTGGCAATTGGTCTCGTGTCTTCATTTGAATATTTGAATATTCAAATGAGCAAACCTGATGATGTCACAGTCCGCCCTACCTTCTTTGTATTTTATATATGAAATCCTATTTTATCTCATTTTTCATAGTATTGCGGTATACTTAAAAATCTGTCCCTTCTACTGAAATATAGTAACAAGCACTTGTGACCATTGACATTTCCACAAAGATAAATTCCTGGATTTTTATGTCTGGGGCAGAAAATACTTTAATAATGGATCATCGATAAATACAGAGAAAGATGGGGACTGGACATCGAATCAGTTTGGCCATCGTTGAGAACTGTGTTCCTAAAAAAATTCAAAAACCTAAGAATGAATTCAATAACTTGGCCTTATTCTTAAATCCGATTTTGATGAATTTTTCAGTGTTGTGGACGTTCGATTTTACTTTATTTTTCTTATAATGCAAACTCCAACAGCCGGATGGTCCTTTAAACGCCTAGCTAAAATTAGAAAAAATATTGTCTACCATTTTTCGTTAAGAAGGAATCATATAGAAGTCCATATACACACCCATTCTTTTAAAACACTTTTGATAATTATTATGAATATTTGAAAAGCCATAATTGGCCCATGCCGCGTGGCATCAAGCCCCGCCCGCTAAAAGCTTCATCGAAGCGATAGTCGTAAGTCCACGGTGACTGTGAACGTATTGTGAGTAAGCCCAGCTGCAAGGACAGTGTGTATGCCGTGTAGAGATGCAGGGAGCGCCCGAGCTGGCGGGGCCGCTACCCCATGCTCCCGTTGCACGTCGCCATATATACTGTCCTTTCACACATTAGATTAGTCACTAGAATGATGTTTTGGACACGATTTCATCAATAAATGTCTAATTCTTGTGTATATAGGGGTTGTAGTAAGACCACTGAGGATGCTAGGGCCTAGCTTTTATGCTTGCATCGTTTTCCAAAAGAGAATGAAAGCTTTTGGAGTTTGGAGAAGTAAGTCAAGCTTACTTGAGCAGATTGGCTACGGGCCACAAAATGTATACTAGTACTTACAGTGATTTTGCCGAAGTTGACTTTTAGATAATTTAATTCCTAATTCGATATGAAGGAAATGAGAATATTGTTTGAGTAGGTTCAGACCTACTGACAAGTAATAACATCTCTTCTACTTACAGTTTATTAAATAGAGGTCAGTTGATGATAAACCATGGATATACTGGAGGGAGCGAAGGCAGAATGAAAGTAGGACAGTTATGCAATACTAGTAGTATATACAGGCGACGAGATCAGACTATACATATAATATGAGGGCAGTGTGATGTGTGTTCGCATGCTACTACTATGCAGAAATATGACCTCATAGGGCAGATATGGTGCTAGTGCGTGTCATGTATGTATACACTAAATACACACATGACATGAATTTGCCCTATAGCTGCCCTATCACCTCTAACTCTACACACATATAAACTCAACAGTCCATGTTACAAGACAGAAACCCGAGGATGTTTGGTAGAAGAATGATAGAATTACGCAAGATTTGAATATTTTGGGGCAATTGTTCACTGATGATATGTAAACAGATATTTCTTAGGACTTCATATACTAAATCTACATTCATTATTAGTCAATTTTGTTAGTTCTCGCTTGCACAAAGGAGTCTCAAGATGCGTTTTGTGTACATAGATGCATTAATGCAAGTCGCCGTTTGTTTTGGAGTCTTACTTTCAATACGTCATTCCGCTAAATGAACCAATCAGCTCAACAGGTTTCAGGAATGTTACCAACCTATAGTTTTCCACATTTTTCGTCAATTGAGACTTCTAATAGAAAAACAAATTTCAACTTCGTTTTTAGAAGGTAAGTATCCACTGAATAAGCCCAATTTGTTTTTTCTAATTTAGTAGACCTTTAAAGTAAAAAAGTAAGGGAGGATGGACCGCCGGGAAATTGGAAGACCAAGCCACTAAATTTATTTAAAAAAAAAAACTAGTTTATAGGCCTATATACGTAACGGTTACACTGTGGTAAATCATAAACTAATTATCTCATATACCTCTCAGTCTAACTTAATTCGGGTAGTTTTTCTTTTTTTCTTCTTTGTGTGTTCCCCCTTCTTGTTATAAGTATTCTATATTGCGTTTTGTTTTGAGTGATATTTCCAGTGTGACGTTCGAGTGGAATCAGAGTTCTAAGTGGCGCGCTCAAAGCTTATAATGTTTTTGCATGTCTAAAATAGTAATACCATGAGATGATAATCCTTGAAAGGAATGTTCTCCAATTGAATAACCACTAAGTAAGGTGAGTAAAAAAAAATAGTGGCAAACATCCCAGTGAGAAGGAAAAGGAGAAACGGGAAAGTAAAACTATGACTGTTAGAAGAGGATTGGAACGAGAAAAGGATATAAAAGTAAGTGGGTGACTATATTGAATAATTCGTTGGAATTAGCAGAGGCCTGAATATGGTTAGGTTTTTGTTTGTTTGTTGTTGTTGTTTTGTTTTGTGTTTTGTGTTGTTTGTGATGATTGATATATAATTCGATCGCAAAGTTTAGGCAAATCTAGAAGGAAAAGTAAAAGTCAATCACATATTAATATGTATAAGAAAGAAACTTGCACTCGGAGGGAAACGATAGAGAGAGAGAGGAAAGAAGAGAGAGGAGATGGGGAAAAAGGAATAAAATCTAGGCGGACGGTTGTCAAGGTATTCGAAACATAGTTTACATGTAATATAACAACATCGATGGAGTTCCTTTTTATTAATTTATTGTTAATACACAACAGTAAAAAACAAAACAAAAAAAAAACAACAACAACAAAAAATAATGGTCGGGCGAAATGTCCTTGTCATTGTTTGTTGTGTTGTTTTTTTAATTTTTTTTAAATGAAATTTTAAGTAGGGCGTCATAAAAAATATACCCCAAAAGAGAGAGAGTGAAGGAAAAAGGGCGTCATATAAAATAATCAATTTAAAATCCATGTTATGGAGGAGGTGGTGAGGATGCTCAAAGAGATATATAAACTAAGACAGTATAGGTAGCCGGAAAATTAAAAGAGAACCATATTATCAAATTAAAATATTTCAAAATAGACCAAATTTTCATTATGATCGAAAATATCAAATAATATTTTTCAAATAATATAATATTTGTTACTTACGGAAAACTCAAATAATAAATGGAAATTGTTCGACCAATGGCCCCAAAAGAAAAACCTCTCAGATTTGTTTTACCACTAACAGTTCAGTTAGGGCTCCAAGTAGTCCATCGACCCATTCAGATGTCATGAAATAATAATAGTCATGAACAATTGTATTAAAATGACAAGATATGTTTATAGAGGAGGTGGAGAGGAGGGACGGAAGAGAGAGAGAGAGAAATAAAGTAAAATAGTAAGGGAGTATAGGACAGCCGGGAAATAGAAAGACTAAATTTCAAATTGAATATAAAATTACGTTATACAGGGAAAAGCAAATAAACAATGCTGCAGTCACACAGACACGTACGTATAGATACGTTTGTCGTGTTTAAGCTTATTTCTTCTTCTATTCTATCACTTCTTATGTAGTTTTGTTTTAACTGGATGAACGAAAATCTAATCAATTTTCACTGCTGACTATGACGGGTATGGCATCCGTGGGATCGCGAAAAAAGAAATAATTTTGGACGCAACCGGACGTAACTCAACGAAGTGTGCTTGTGGACTGTAGCACAAGGGGAAAATTGTTCTTCCAATGGACCAGAACAAGCGAGCAAAATTGTAATTTGAAGCAATTAAAATCTCACATGTCACTTACACATTTTAATTATGCAGAATATCATGCACCATTGGTAATATACCTCACTCTCAGTCTAACTGGATTCGTTTTTTTTTTTTTTTTTTTTTTTTTTTTGTTTCTTTGTTTTTTTAATAATAAAAATAAAAATGGGAGGAAAGAATAAAAACCCAATGGACGGACTTAACTCAATCCCCTATGATTGGTATGCGACCTTCTTGGAGGCCAATATTATTCTTTTTATTAAAAACAAATAAGGGGAAAGTATAGCGGAAAGATAGAGAGAGAAAGGGAAAGGTAATGAAATCTATGGTGGACTGCTGGCATGGTATCGAAACATTTTTATATGTAATTATGATAACATAACATTCCTTCTTTATTTTAATATACATTTTCAAAAAAGAAAAAAAAAATGGGCGTGGGTCAGGTGAAAATCGTTTTTTTTTTTTAATGTTGGTATTAAATTTGTATAGGTAACAATCCAAATAAAATAGAATTATGTGCCTAACCCCCTGTGCTGCTACGGGCACTGCTGCTAGTATTTCTTTAATTCCCCAATTCTCATTCTCACTTGGCCTAAATTGCCAACCCACAAGGTACAATCGGCATCTTATGATCATGAACGTTGGTGGCGCATGTATTATGAAACTCAAGAATGAGTAACTTTAGCCATTTTTAAAATTTATTTATTTATTTATTTATTTATTTATTTATTTATTTATTTATTTTTTTTTTTTTGGGGGGGGAGAATTTCATTTGTTTCTAAGATGTAAAGGTTAGGGTTAGGGTTGCAATAGAGTTTTATGTTAGTTTTTGGGTATGGTAGAGTGTTAAATCCAGGGTTGAAGATAGTCATTCGATTAGTGTATGGAATTGCAAGTAGAGCAATTGTTTTCAGTCTGAGTCAAGAAAATGTTATGGAATCCTTCTTTTTGTGACTTTTTGCATCTTTTTTTTTATCTAGAATGCCAACATTTGGACAGGAGACAGGGGTAGAAAGAGAAATTACTGAAAGATTTGATCTATTTCAGCTGCATCACATCACACTGTTTATAAATTTGAATAGAAATGAAAAGTAAAATCTCAAAATTGGCAACTTAAGTGCAATTGAAAGTTGCCATTCACATGGATTACTTTGATTGGAAAATTTGGGTGAATTTTTCAATAACACATGTATATCAAATGTATATATTATTTTGTCAAAAGGTTCAAAGTTAAATTTGAAGAAGAAAATTTTAAACCTTTGGAAAATTCTATCCCTCTATGGTTTAAACAAATTTGATTGTCTTATTCGACCTCAATGACAATACATTAGGCCTACACTTACATGTACATGCAACATCACAATCTACATGTATTCTTTGTTTTTCATGGAAGTATAAAACTTTGTTATTCTTATATTGATAGGACCTGGACTATATTGAGAATGTATGGCAGCTGACCAAAGAGTGGGAGGGGCTGTGGAACAAGTGGAAGGTCGGCATGTTTGCATCGCTGGTTACCACGGAGATGGAGCAGACTGCTGGTCAACTATTCAAGAAACTCAACAAACTCAGCAGAGAACTCAAGGTGAGATATTACACTTGATGGCTTGTTCAAACTTAAAGGCCCATATGCACAAAGGTGGCCTAAAATTAAGCCCAGCTTAAATTTTCAGTTTAATTATGGCTAGCAAAGTAGGACTCAATCCCGAAATGTAGTTGTTCGATTTATCAGAATTTTTGGTAGTGAAACTTTTAAAAGACCAGCTGGGAAAGATAAGTATGCAAGTTTCCCTTACAATTGAAACCTGATTCCAGAATTTAGAAAACGTGTAAGGAACATGCAGTATAGACAGTTTGAGTCCCATTTTGCTGGCAATAGTTAAACCATGGATTTAAGCAAGGCTTAACTGTAGGACACCTTTATGAATACGGGCCATTAAGTTTATCCCAGAATTTTCTGAAAAAATTCATAAAGAATCTGTATCGAAGCATTTTCAAGGTGATGTGCACCTCTGTGAGATAATGAAGTACCCCAAAGAGCTCCCCAAATTCTGTGCTAGAGAGACAGAGATCTTTCTGAAAATTTAAAGAATGCGATGAGGTTTGTCAGAAAAGCACAAAAATCATTTCTTGTGAGTTAGTTATTTCCTTTTATTATAGGAAAAAAAATATATATATTTCAGAAAGTACAAATGTAGTTGGTGATAATTGTCCAAATTTTATTTGGTTGCATTAAAGACCAGTGAACACCAAGAACAGCCGTCGTATAATGAACAAAAACACACACAAAAACACTTGAGACTTTCTGTAAATTTTTTTGACAAGACCATCTATTTAGTGTTTGGTTCTGTCATGGCGCAGTAGAATACAAATGCATGTGTGCGCCTAATAGGCGACCGGCTGGAATGCTCCCCAGGGAGTGGAGATTGTGCACTGTAAAGTGCGGGATCGAAAAATGAATCCAATGACCGGGGTAATAATATACTGTAAGCCCTTTGGTCTTAACAGGTAAAGCGCTTTATAAGAAACCGGTATTATTATTATTATTATTATTACAAATTACAAAGGACTCTGGAGATAACTCACATTTACTCCATTTAGTTTACCATGCATTTGTTTAAATACAGAATTTTGTACAATTCTTAGTTCTATTTAGAAATGATGCCCAAACCTCCTTTTTGTTGTACAATGTTTCACCATACATTGCATCGTTGATAGGTGTCCACACTTATTGAATAAAGTCTGTTTGAAAGTTAAAAAAGTTATACCTTTATCATGACTACATTACCTTTGTTTTTTTTTTATCTGATCAGGACCGGAGCTGGGAGATTGTTGATTCCTCCAAGAACCGTGTTGATCAGTTCCGTCGTACCATGCCCCTTGTAACAGATCTTCATAACCATGCCATGAGAGAACGTCATTGGCAACAATTGCAAGGTATATAACATATGAAGCACTTTTATTTGCCTTGTTGTTGAAAGTGTGTTGTATTACTATTGAAGCTCACATTTGGAACAAAGGATTTATTACAAAGGTATTCTGAAAGTATTATTTACTTATTTACTTATATATATTTTTTGTAAATACATGTAAGTGTGACCTGGGAAAGTATACATGTATTTGAGTAAAGATTACAATTATAAAAATTTTGTGAATTGGTTAAGACATTACATTTACACCTATTGGCCCGTATTCTCAAAAGCCGCCCAACTTTAATCCTTGCTTAAGTCTGTGGTTTAACTATGGCCTGCAAAGTGGGACACAATCTGTCTATGTTGCATGTTCCTAACACCTTTACTAAATTCTGGAATCGTGTTTTAAGTGTAAGGGAAACTTTTGTACTCATCATTCCTGAGCAGTTTTTAATATTGAATGATAAAGGCTTGCTGGGGAAGTTGATATTGTAAATACAATTTTTTTTAAAAGCTTGCACCCATTGAATAAGATCGCATGTTCGATCTGATAAATAAGTCAGAAAAAATCTTGGAACCAGCGGGATTTGAACCTCTCACCTACTGATTGCCGGTCAGTGACTCTACCACTAGGCCATTACTGGTCCATGGCAGAGTCACGATGAAATAAGAACAAATACCTCAGTACCTCTGATTTTTAATCTGACTTGAATTCTTTAGTCCGCCATTGACAATGGAATTGAATGATAAAGGCTTGCTGGGGAACTTGAAATTGTAAATACAATTTTTTTATGGCTTGCACCCAGTGAATGAGATCGCATGTTCGATCTGATAAATAAGTCAGATTGACCGGCAATCAGTAGATGAGAGGTTCAAATCCTGCTGGTTCCAAGATTTTTTCTGACTTATTTATCAGATCGAACATGCGTTCTTATTCACTGGGTGCAAGCCATAAAAAAAATTGTATTTACAGTTTTTAATAGCTTCACTACCAAAAATTATGGTGAATCAAACTTCTACTTTTCGGATTTAGTCCCATTTTGCAAGCCATAGTTAAACCACAGATTTAAGCTAGGCTTTAAGTTAGGCGGCTTTTGAGAATACGGGCCACTGCATCTCATAATAATAATAATGTATTTGTATAGCGCCATCTGTCTAGTTAAACTATTCCGAGGCGCATTGTAAAAACAAGATAAAGTGTTGAACTACAAACATACATCATGTCCATGTAGTTACAAACACTTTCTCTTAATAAAAACAGAAAAGAGGGACAGCCTGTGAGGCGCACACTCCGAATCTGCCATGTCAAAGTCAAAGAGGAAAGGAATTGTCAATGCCAAACACACAGACAGTAAAAACACAATACATATCTTGATGATTATATAAAGAACTACAAAAATTCTATTTACAATATAATACAACAATAATATTCAAGTTAGTATGCCTTCACAAAAAGAAATGTTTTGAGATTAGATTTGAACGTTTCTAATGTCTCCAAAGAACGAATCTGTGTTGGTAATGCAGTCCATAAAGCTGGAGCAGCTGAAGAAAATGACTGATCTCCGTACATTGATACATTTTTTTGTTGTAACAAGCAAGTTTTTTCCTGAGGAGCGTAGATTACGACTAGGAACATATTCTGTAAGAAGATTGAATATATATGAAGGGGCACAGCCATGCATTGCCTTCCAATTAATAAGCAAAATTTTGTATTCAATACGTTCCTTCACTGGTAGCCAATGCAGCCCTTTCAAGACGGGAAATGTGATCCCTTTTGCGGGTTCTTGACAAAACCCGAGCAGCAGAGTTTTGTGCACGTTGTAGTTTAGCTAATTGAAATGATGGCAAATTATACAACAGAGAATTGCAGTAGTCAAGGCGTGAAATTACAAAAGAATGAATAATGATGGCAAGAGTTTTATTTGACAAAATCTTGCGAATTTTGCAAATGTTTCGTATTTTAAAATACATGGCCTGACATGTCTTTTGCATCTATAAATATACCAGCCATTTCTTCTTGTTTAGTCTTTAAAAAGTGTTGCTATTTCCTTTTCATCAATATAATGGAAATGCTGTTTGACTATACATTTACCTTTAAAAGCTAAAATCAAGTTGATTCAATTTGTCTGCACAATGCACATTATGATGATCATTTCCATCAATGTACTTGAAGTATCACTTATTTCTTTTTTTTTTGTTGACTTCATCAGATGAAGTTCAGAAGACGTTCGACCATACAGCAGAGGACTTCACGCTAGAGAGGATAATCGAGCTTGGCTTCGATGCCCACGCTGAGAAGGTGGCCGAGATCTCAGGTGCAGCCAGCAAAGAGTTGGCCATTGAGCAATCTCTTGCTGGGATTCGTGACGTCTGGGAAGAGACCGTCCTTGATGTGAAGCCTTACAAAGACAGAGGTCATTACAGGCTTTCGTAAGTATAATGAATTAATATTTCATCATGGTAATGCTAAGGGCGATATACTGAAGGACAACTACCTGGGAGCACACTGCTAAGAACCAGAATGGTGTACCTCAAACATAGAAAATAACGAGTTGGCCATTAAGCGATCTCTCTGTCTCTCTCTCTCTGGGATCTGTGATGTCTTGGACAGCTCTTGACTTCATTAGGTCATTAGAGGCTCTCATAAACATATTGTCTTAATATTGGATCATTGTAATAGTGAGTGGAGGGCACAAAACTAAAGAAAAACTACTTGGGAACATACTGCTCTAGATAGTGTAAGGTAGTAGATAGTGTAAGGAAATATGTGCTCTGATTGGCTAGATAAGCATCCAATGACCTGCATTTAATAACAAATATTTTCCTGTCCTGTAGATATTTTAAGGCTTGCAAATGTACACAGCTTTCTTGAACTCTTTGAGAATCTATTTGGATTGTGTCTTATCCTTTCATAAAAGCTGACATTAACCCATGACCTACCAGTAACCTTTGATCTTTAATCACCTCCTTTTATCATAGGGCCACTGATGAGGTCTTCCAGGCACTTGAGGACAACCAGGTGACTTTGTCAACAATGAAGGCCTCCCGCTTCGTCAAAGCCTTTGAGAAGGAGGTTGACTACTGGGAACGAACGCTATCACACATTCTGGAGGTCATAGAGATGACCTTGACAGTACAGCGGCAATGGATGTACCTTGAGGTAAGGTTTCAGAATCTTTAAGAAGATATCCCCCAGGCTAACAAGTTGGGTTCAAATGGGTTGTTGCCAATACGAAAGTCTTTGAGAAGGAGGTTGTCTCCTGGGAGCGGACCCTATCACACATTCTGGAGTTTATTGAGATTACCTTGACAGTGCAGCGACAATGGATTTATGTTGAGGTAAGAATTCAGGCAGGTGTTTCACCAAGTTGTTACAAATGATTTACGAATAGCTGGAACATGTTCTTAGGTGCTATACTAATCACATTCTCAATCATTTAGCATAAGAATAGTTCACTAGTCGTTCGTAAAGTCGTTTGCAACCTGAAAACGACTTAGCGAAACACCACCTAGAACCTTTATCACACCTTCATTTTCATTAAATTGGCCTTATTTTGTCTCTCTCACAGTGTTGCATTTTAATGAACCTATGCATCCATGCATGCATAATAAATGGAACTTTTCTCAAACAATCTATTTCTCTTATAAACCATACATGAATTTTCTGATTTATTTCCTACACTGTACCTTTACAGAATATATTCTTGGGTGAAGACATCCGCAAACAGCTCCCTCGTGAGTCAGCAGAGTTTGACAGCGTCAATGCCAACTGGAAGATCATCATGGTCAGGCTTCACAAGGATAACAATGCTCTACGTGGGACGCACCATGAAGGTTAGCAAGCAATGGAACATTATTGTAAACCAGAAACTTGGAAAGTTATTAATTTACTTTAATTTCCATTGAAGGAAGAGAATTAGGGATCTTGCAAGATATACATGTATGTACAGATAATTGCCACAGGACCTCATTATAGCCATGTAGTATACTTGTTGGAGTAAAGATAGTTCACACATTGTATGTTGTGTGTGATTATATTCAATCTGTTATTGGCTGACACTTTATTTAGGCCAAGCATTACCTACATAAAGAGTTACAATCAATTATATTCTGTAACCTCATTTCGAGTATAACTGCAACTGGAAGATCATCATAAATATGGATTGGGAAAATGGTTAGGGTGAAATAGAATCACATGTAGGATGAAAGTCCCTGTTAAGTATACCCAGTTGTTGTATGTCCGGACGGGTTGTTTGTCCGGACAAAGACGGCAATTCTAGGAGTTTGTGATCAGTATTTCATTAATTGATAGAAAATAATATCAGACAATATAACAAAGCACAAATGTTCACAAATATTTTTGCTATTTACTGCACAAATTTTGAGAAAATCCAGAGCAAAAGATGATGTTTTTATCTGCTGAAGTGTCCGGACAACGGACCCCCCATCCTACTATACTTGTGCTCCAAATGAGGCTACTGAGATACAATCAATTGTAAGTTTCATGTTAAAGTGCACACATGTTATTTAAAAAAAATATTGGTCAATCTCTTTCATTGTGGTCACAACTTATCCAGTATTGTCCAGAATCGTGTCTTTGGTAATGAAAGTGTTAAGCTATCTCTTCATTCTGTTTAAACACACAGGTCTTCTGGAGACATTGAATGAGATGAACAACAAGCTTGAAGAGATCCAGAAATCCCTGGACATGTACCTAGAGACCAAGAGACAGATCTTCCCTAGGTTCTACTTCCTCTCCAACGATGACCTCCTGGAAATCCTCGGCCAGTCCAAGAATCCTGAAGCAGTAAGTTGACACGGGATCAAATCTATATAAATCATTTTCAAATGAAACGAATAATCTATCAAACCAATCACCTTTATCAAAACCTATTGCCATACTAAAAGGAAACTCCTTGCAACAATCAAAAGCTATCAGCTCAAGTTTCTTGGTCAGGAATTGAAAGATTGACCTTGACAGGAAAGATAGATTGAAAGAGGGCAAGAGGTTGACAGAGAACGATATATCTTAGAGAAAGATATATCTTAGAAGAATAGCCTAATGTAGTGTGGATTCAACACTAGAACTCCTATAATACTTACAAAACAGAGAGGATTGGCAAGGAATGGTCGCGGCTCATCTATGTCATATCTAGATAACGGCACTAGAAGAAAAAGAAGACTATATCAAACCATCCGATTATTATTTTGTTACAGCTTTTACTGATGAGTTCCATTTTGAGAGGCAAGGGCATCACTGATCACTGGGGGCCTGTTTCTCGAAACCGTCGTAAGTCTGAGTTCGTGGACATCCCATTGAAATGCGTGTTATTTATATAACCGTGTTATACGGGTTGTCCAAGAACTTAGACCTATGACGGTTTCGTGGAAAGGCCCCCAAATTAACATCTTTGATGCCTCCTATAAACTACTCCCTACTTCGATTTGTGTAGGACAGACTTACTGATAATATCCAATGCAGAGTGACATATATGTACATTGTAAGTGGGCTGATTTTCAAAAGAAAGAGTATCTCTATTCAGCCGGTCAATATTTCATCTATCCAATAAAAGATACATTTGAATTTTTGTTTGTTTAGCTCTCCACTTTGTTAATTTCTTAAAACAGGGTCAGCCTAATCTGAAGAAGTGCTTAGACAACATCAAGACTCTGAAGATTAACAATATGTAATGCAAAGCATCTAATTTTCAAAACTAAACCAATCACCGAATAGTGCAGACAGTGGTCTTTTTTATCAAATGAATGATATAATTAATTCTTTCTTTTGCTAATTTCTTCAAACAGGTTCAGCCTCATCTCAAGAAATGCTTTGACAACATCAAGACTCTTAAGATGCATAAGATGGGAATCACACAGAAGTTTGAAGCCCAGGGGATGTTCTCAGCTGACGGAGAGTATGTGGAGTTTGGACATCCGGTGCTACTAGAAGGACCAGTTGAGGTAAAGCTATGTAGAATGGATAACTAAAAATTTAATTTCAACTTATTTATTCCATCTACAATTACAAAAAATAACATGGAGATATTACTTTTCACAAAAACACAATTACAACTGAGAAAGGAAAGACAACAGCAAAAAGTAATCATACATTAATAACTAATTTTAGATATACATAATCATAGCTGCCAACTGTTACGAAAAATTCGTAATTATTACGAATTTTTACCCTTTATACGAAAATACGAATGCACCTTTAAAAATTACGAATATGAGCGCCATTATACATGTATTATATTATGACCACTCACGCACGTGTTATATGCATGTTCTATGTAGTTCTACTACGGCGCGCGCGTACGTACGTACGTGCACATGAAAGCAACACACGAAAACAGCGCATTCGTAGTGAAGGCGGAAGGCCATTCAAAGTACATGCACGTTGATCTTTAGTGCATACACACAGCGAAAGACGAAAACAGCGCATTCGCGTGAACATGCATGTTGATGTTAGTGCATGCAGTTGTGATGTCGCTAGCGAACGTCGACCGTATTTTGTCTCCTCTTCTTCTCTAGTTTTGGACCATAAATGGTGGAAAATGGAGCGTAAAAAGGGACAATGTTACAACAGCAAATATGGAACAGAGTTTGACTTCATCACCAAATCGGGAAAAAAGCAAACAACATGCATTTTGTACGATATGTCGAAGGGATATCTCCATCGCTCATGGCGGCCGTAGTGACATTGTTTTGCATACCAAATCAAAACTTCACATCGGGAATTTTGAATCTGAATCTTCATCCACACCCAAGATAACTTCATGGATGTCAACTTCGCAGGATTTAAATGTTACGCGAGCTGAGTGCTTAATAATCCAAATGTATTGATACAATGTAAGTGATATTGTGAATGCTCATATTTCATTGAGTTATTCATCTTCAGATTCATGAAAAATTTTTGGCAATAATTTTCTCAAACCTGAGCTCCACCCTAAAAACAACAGAAAAAAAAAAGGTTTAAATGCTCCAAAATAGGGCTCAGATTGCACCAGAGAGCGTCTAGAACCCCAGAGCTTCCAGGGCCCTTAGGCGGGCCCTTGACCCCGGCTGCAAGGGACTTCGCGCTTCGCGCACATGTTGATGTGCGCTATGCGCACATTTCTGTGTTTTTTATCTGATCATTACTAATTTGAAATTTCAAATGTTGGCAGCTATGCATAATGACAAAAACAACACAGAAAATAAGTAAAATAGACAAGAAAGCGTCAGTGCTACAACGACTGCAAGAGAGGCAATGAACGGCTCTAGTTCACGTTGGCGGTGCCCTATTAACATGATAATGCCAGTGAACCTCTGCCACTGGGCAAGTCGAAACTCTAACGCTGTTGCTCTGGCAAACCAGGTAGCATAATTAAATTTAATTCATAACTAACTCATGGGTATTGTTATTGTGACATCCATTTGTGTATTAAGGCTTCAAAGTCAGTGGGATAATTATTTTGAAGCATTGGGGGATTTTTAGAAGAAATAAAAATATCTTTGTTGGAAGCCTGTTGAAGGGGAGGGGCATGAATAATTTTAAGAAAGAGTTGGTAAAGATACAACATAATGCCAGATGTCAGGCATGTGCTTTTTATAGTCACCAGCTTTTACAACTGGTTAGAAATGCAAGAGGTTTTAGGCTTTCTGACATCTGACATTTTAGGGCCTGCAGCTATAAATACCTTAGTTGAAGAAATACATACAAATTCGGGAAGTGTCAGTAATCAATGAAAAGTACCAATTATACTCTGTATTTGCACGAGGCGAAACATACACATCCTGACATGGCAACAGTTACTGCTTTAATAATCATTTTGCTTATTGTATTTTTTCTCTTATGCCATGATTGTAACTTTGTCAAATGAACATGAGAGCAATGATTAATCAAAGAAATATATGATGCAAGTTGTTCATTCATTCAACTGTAGAATAATGCCTTCCCTATCCTTTGTGCAATCTTCAACAGGCCTGGCTATGTGACATTGAGAGGACAATGCGCTGGACTTTGAAGGATATTCTCAAGCAGTGCAAGATTGCTCTCAAGAAGAGTCTTAGCAAGAGGGACAAGTGGGCAAAGGAATGGCCAGGACAGGTAAGGATCACATAATATAAACCCAC
Source organism: Paracentrotus lividus (assembly GCA_940671915.1). Lineage (NCBI taxonomy): Eukaryota > Metazoa > Echinodermata > Echinoidea > Camarodonta > Echinidae > Paracentrotus > Paracentrotus lividus. The sequence continues at coordinate 5,959,463 of CALNVZ010000674.1, read as the reverse complement.
TTGATTTATGCAACCTAAAAACACTTTAAAAAGTAATTGTTGTTCCCAAATTGAAAGGGTAAATGTACTTCAGCAAATATGCATTTTATAAATCTGTATATCACAATAATAATAATAAAAATTCTGTCAGCACCATGTTGATTATAATAATAATAAATAAAGCATTTATAATGCGCCATCTTTCTAGTATAATATTCAGAGGGAAAAGGAAAGAAGAATCGGAAACTTAGGGAGAAGGATGCAACGAAAATAAAGAGAGAACAATTATGACTTCAAATCAGATTTAAATCTAAGGACTCGGCTGATCGGATCCTCAGTGGAAGAGTGTTCCACAGATATGGGGCTGAAAAACAGTACTTAGTACAGTTGTCAGTAAACCATTTTCAGCTTAATTAAATTTTGAATTACAAAAAGGACTAATTTATTCCTGAAGTCATAATAAACCTTATTCGTTATAAATATGTGAATTTGTGGGATTGAAAATGAAATGTGAAAAGTAATATTAGAAACATAAAAATACAAAAAAAAGATATCCATGCACATATGAAATAAGCACCTCCAGGTTTGTACAATTTGCCTTTGCTATTACTGATAATGATCATAAATGCGTCCTATTTGCTTCCTCTATTATTTTAGATGTTGCTGACATCAAGTCAGATGCAATGGACGGCTGATGTCACCAAGGCCTTGGCCACCACGAAGGAAAGAGGAGACAAGAAAGCACTCAAGAGCATGAAGAAAAAGCAGGTAAAGATTATCTTTTAGCTTCTCATATAGATTCTATTTTCCAGTCCCTTTTATCTTTATGTTGTACATTTGCATTGATATAGACTGTTTATACATGTACATGAATGGGTGTCTGTTTATAACCTTAAGATTTATTTCCATTCGTGCTTTATCTGTATACCTCCACACGTATCTACTTTCTTTTGGTTGCACCGTCTTTACCTTTACATAACATCTTAATACATGTTTTTACCATGCATTTTAGCATTTTCAATGGCTTTGTATCTTTTCTTGAATAATTTCAATTATGAATAAGACACAAATTTTGAATATTTGCAAAATCTGTGTGTACTTGTCAAATGCATCTGAGGATAAATTTGTAGAGTCCTGTCAAAAAGAGGCAACACAGGTTTATTCTGGGCTCAGATGAGAACCAATTTGTTTTCAGACACGAAAAGTGCGCTGACCACTAGACCAGTACGCAGTCATCCATTCTATTGTGATTCATTTGTCATGATTATAATGTTGAACATATTGTAAAGTGCCTTGAGCATTTTGATAAAAATGGATAATGATGCATTCAAAATCTTATGCAAATGTGTCACAAATTTCATTTTGATTCTGCCCTTTAGATCTCCATGCTGAACAAGTTCTCTGAGATGATCCGAGGTAACATGCCCAAGATGGTCCGTGCCAAGGTCGTAGCCCTGGTTACCATCGAAGTCCACGCCAGGGACGTCATTGAGAAGCTCATCAAGGCCAGCGTCAATGACGTGACTGCCTTTGAGTGGCTGATGCAGCTCCGTGTCTACTGGGATAAGGAGATCGATGACTGCGTGGTGAGACAGACCAACACGCAGTTCCAGTATGGATATGAGTATCTGGGGAACTCGGGACGTCTGGTTATCACTCCCTTGACCGACAGGTAAGGATGGGCTGAATTAACTGAGTGGAATGGACTGAGTAGATGAACTAAACTGAAAGACTGAACTAAACTGAAATGAAGTAAAACTGAACTAGTTGAGGTACTGCCTCATCCCCACTGGACTAATCAAAGTTTCGATTTTTTGGATCCCAATGACATACTAACAAAATGTTAACATGAAGGAAATAAGTTTTTCAGGTGAAATTGAGGGGAGAGTCAAAATTTCAATTTTCATATACATGTACCCGTAGATGTATTTACATTTCTAAAGAGCCACTTCTGGTACTTTGTTAAGTCTTAAAACTGAAGTGATAACCTCAGTCATTTGTACTGAATTAATTGAAAGCTATTTGAACATAAGTGAAAAGATCTGTTTTGTGCATCTTGAAATTGGTTGAAGCAAATCAAATAACTAAGCTGATCTTAATTTAGTGAGATTGAATTCAAATAAACAGATGACTTGAAGGGAACTTGAATGAATGAATGAATGAATGAATGAATAGAACTGACCAGGACTGAACTGAATACAGAATTTAATTAAATTAATGCCAATAAAATTAATTAAAATCGATTGAAATGACTTGAAATAAACTATAAGGAGTGATCTTCAGACTAAGATGAATAATTGAGCTTAACTAAACTACGTTATACTGAAGTGAAAGACGGCTGAATTAATACAAACCAAAACAAAGTTGCATGAAGTGAACTTTCTGATCTGAACTTTATCAAAGAACTGCTCCAAAATGAATTAATTTGAACTTTAGACTGAACTGTAAATTATCCTCTCATCTCTCGTCTCTTTCCAGGTGTTACATGACCCTGACGACTGCTCTGCATCTCCACCGTGGTGGTAGCCCCAAGGGACCAGCTGGTACGGGCAAGACTGAGACAACCAAAGATCTGGGAAAGGCACTGGGGAACTACGTCATTGTGGTCAACTGTTCAGAAGGTCTGGACTTCAAGTCCATGGGTAGGATGTTCTCTGGTCTGGCTCAGGTAAGCACTTTGGCCTGTATTCACAAAATTGTCTTAAGTTAAAACCATAGTTTAAATCTGTGGTTTAAATATGGGTAGCAAAATGTGACACAATCTCGATTAGTAGATGTTCCATTTTTCTGAATTTTTGGTACTGAAACTATTAAAAACTGCCTGAGAATAATAAGTACATGCACTATAGATTTCCTGTTCATCAAAGCACAAGACCAGAATCCAGTAAACATGCAAGGAACATAACAACGTAGACAATTTTGTCACATTTAGTAAGCCACAGATTTAAACTGGGCGTAACTTTAGGCCACCTTTGTGAATACGGGCCTTAGAATTTTAATTTATCTACTGCTTAATCCCGAAAGGGCAATAGCTAAGTGCAGAGGGGAATGACTAATGACCTTTTCGATCTCAATGGCTAATACAGTGATATGGGGGTGGGGGAATGGTTTAGACAGAGTTAAGTTTGTTTTAATATCGCACTTAAATTCCTACATGCTTTATATTTTACATGACTATGTTGGTCAGGGGATGTGTGCTATTAGAAAGTCTGTCAAAAAAATTATGCATTACGTATTGTGAATTGCTGCTTAAGTATAAACTTTACTCTTTTAACCCGCCCCTTGACACTAATTGCATCCATTTGTTAGTTTTAAAACATGATTATTCTCTGTCCTTTTTTTTCTCTCTCTCTCTTAATTCTTACATATGTCTCAAATACTGGGTCCCTTCTTTTCCCTCCTCATTAAGTAATTTTTTGGTTTTAGAATATAATAACATATTGTTTAAACATGAATCATAATTTGCCAAAATTGACCCAGGGGATGTAAATGGTTACCGGAAGGAAGTCAATACTTGAATTCTTGAGCTAGCAGTATTGTGCGCTTTTTATCCTTCCGGCAAAAATGACTTTTATAATGAAAGTATTACTTACTTTTGTCCTCTAACTCGCCTTCTCTCTCATAGACTGGTGCATGGGGTTGCTTTGATGAGTTCAACCGTATCAACATTGAGGTATTGTCCGTGGTGGCTCAACAGATTCTCTCCATCCTCTCTGCCCTTGCAGCAGGGTCGTCTCGATTCGTCTTTGAAGGGCGAGAGATCAACCTGGTCTGGTCTTGTGGTATCTTCATCACCATGAATCCTGGTGAGCTATTTATTCTGATGATGGTCTTTGAGAGAATGGTGTTGAGGATGACATCGAGGAGGATGATGATGATGATGATGATGATGATGATGATGTTTTTGAAGAGGATGGTGATAAAAAAGAAAGAAAGGAAAATTGAATACTGATGACATAAATGAGATGATGATTATGATGATGATAGTCTTTGAGATGGTATTGAGGATGATATTTGGGATGAAGATGATAATTTTGATGAGGATGGTGATGCTAAAGAAGAAAACTGGAAACTTATGACATAAATGAGATGATGTCCACAATGATAGTGATGGTGATGATGATGATTTTGATGGTGATGATAAAATAGAAAGAAAGGAAAAATAGGAAACCGTTGACAATAAATGATGAAGACGATGATGATGATGATGATGATGATGGTGATGGTGATGGTGATGGTGATGATTTTGATGAGAAGAAAAAAGTATATTGATTACAAAAAATGATGATCATAAAGAGGAAAAATAAAAAAATGTTCACAAGGAATGATGATGATATAACACTGACAATATGGTAATAATTTTGAAATGCAATATTGAAGCACAAGAAGATAGAATTAGTGGAGGAACCTTCACCTTAAGATTCTCATTAACATGATCTTCAATAGTGATCTGTCCAATCGTAGTGACCCTATTGTCTTCCTAAAGCTTTGTATCTTGATAACTGTATCATCTCATAAATATGTTGCTATTAATACACTTGTCTCTCTGCACAGGATACGCTGGACGTACTGAGTTGCCAGACAATTTGAAATCCATGTTCAGACCAATCTCTATGGTTGTTCCCGACTCTGCTTACATCGCTGAAATCATCCTCTTTGGAGAAGGCTTTGGAAATACAAGGGTAAGATATATTATCCTTTATTTTTTCCAAAAACTAGAATGTATATTGGATTTTGAGGAGACCTGCAAGGTATGTCATAAGTTTCTAAAAAGTAAGAATTTTCATCGTGCCAATTCAATTTCCCTTTGTCTCCATAGATCTTTTAGCCCTTTGGAAACATCATGCATTTGATTTTGAATAACATTCATATAAAAAATTGCAGAAGCTATTATTGTCATCCAAATAATTATTTGCTCTACGTTTCCTCATTAGTTCTAGGATTTTGTTTAAAGTGTTTTATAGGAACTCCCATTAGGATATACATTTATAGTATGGACAATGGTTAATATTGCTATGAATTTTCTTCCTTGCTTTGCTTATCTTATCTTTCAGGCGTTGGCCAAGAAGGTGCACACTCTATACTCACTGGCCATACAGCAGCTGTCACAGCAGAATCTTTACATAAGTTTCTGCTCTCTCAAGTTTCAGTCAATCAGAATCACTATATTTTTTACTCACTTGCCTCACATTTCAGGTGTTAGCCAAGAAGGTCCACACTCTGTACTCACTGGCAGTACAGCAGCTCTCCAAGCAAGACCATTATGACTTTGGTCTGCGTGCTCTCACATCCGTGCTCCGTTACGCTGGTAGGAAGAAGAGAGGATTCCCAAATGTCCCTGATGAAGAGGTATGCTAATTGTAGTTCTTTCAATTTTTTAAAATTGAATTTTGAAATATGACAAAGTCTGAAAAGACAGTGTATCAAAAAAAGAGCTAAAAGTACAATTTTTTTGTTGTTGTATGAGTGGACTTTTAAGGTACACTGTAACAAAGACATTTTACTAATATAAACGGATTCAGTTTTATTATGATTAACTATTAATATTGTCGTATATTATAGTACTCAGGTAATCTAAGAAACATATGGATAATAATTTATCGCTGTCCTTGCATTATTACTTCATTTAATTCCAAGTTTCATGCAACAAAGAATTGAGTGGAAGTGAATTAAATCATTATAAAAACTGTGGAAATACTAAATTTTCACAAACATCATGCATGGAAATTTTAATGAATACAATGCTAATGGAATTCAACTCTGTAATGCACTCATGTATCACATGTCGCGTTTCTTAAAGAGAATGTAGTGTAGTGGGACAGATGAACAAATTTTTTGTGAGCTTTCATATCATTTTTAATGGTAATTAGATAGGAGATTATAGTAGAAAGGTCCTCTGCAAAGGACTGTTCTTCAAATACCCCCATAGTCATAATATTACAAAAAACAGTTCATATGTTTGGGCTGAACATTTGTGCATAGTCCCATACATACATTTTGTTTTCAGTGCATGGTACTCTCAGCAGAATTGGGTTTAATTTCTAATCATGTTGTTGATTCCAAAACCTTACAGCATTTCTTAGTTGAATTGTTATCAACCTTTCACAATCAATTTGTGAGGGTTTCTTCCACGATTGAATCTCATGACCACAACAATAATTTTGCTTTAAAGGGATTAAGTAACTTCCAAAAACAAGTGCAAAAGACTTCGAAATGAAAAGAATTATATCGCTCTGACCGTAAAAACAAACTACTGCAAGTTTCAGATCAAATGGAAGTCATTTACTATCTTAAAACAGTGAAATTTCAACGGTGAACGGCCGCGCATGATTAATTTATACCGCTCCATTGCAAGCTTAGCCGCCCGGTAGGCACGGGGACTTGACAACAGGAAATGCGGTGAAAACCACGTGCGTTGAAACGCACGCGGTTTTGTAAAGCGTCTCGGGGCGGGTTAGAAAATTTGAGTGTAAAATCGTAGATATCTCGAAAGTAAAGCAAGCAAGTAGACTGCAAATTTTAAGGAATACCAGACTGACCTACAATGTATGTGTTCATAATCATGATGGCAAAATGAGCTAAATTGAATAAATTGCAATTTGAATGTCATTCAATGTTACTGCATCCCTTTAATATCTACCAGGTGCTGTTGTTGGCCATGAAAGACATGAACGTTCCTAAGATGACTACGGTTGATCTTCCTCTCTTCAACGGCATCGTATCTGATCTCTTCCCCGGTATCGATGCCCCAGTCATTGACTACGGCAAGGTACGATCAAATTGAAATCAATTGTGAAATAACTTTTGTTCTAGGACAACTACCCCCTGGACAATTCCCCCTGGACAGCTTTCCCTGCCAAAAAACTACCCTCTAAATCTACATTTGTACACCTTACCCTAACCATACATGTATTTCTGGGGGATACTTATCCTCAGGGGTTATTGTCCAGGGGGTACTTGTCCTGATACGGAAAAGTTTCATTCCAAGAAGGACTAAATCCACTGTTGATGAAAATTGAGTTATTGATATGAGACCAATATTCAGGTAGGTTCCTGTCTTTTAACTAAAGGTTTAATCAGGTAGGTACCTGTCTTTTAATTAAATATTTAACCTAAATTTCAAAAGGAATCATTCCAACAATCACTTTCAGACATCACTTTTCCATAGACATAAGTACCAGATCTGGTAAACAAATGCCTTTTCCCTGAAATTGCATAAGTGGATTTAGTCCCTTTTAGAATGAAACTCTTCTTATTTAAAGGGGTGGTGGGTATGTAAGTGAATTTTATTGGATTTGGAAAAAAGTCTTAACCTCGTTAATGTTATATCCAGAGGCAAGTACTGAAGGTTATAGTGATCAAGTTTGTTTTCTCCCTCCTTTTGCTGTTGTTGCCAAATCAGTAATTATATAGTAATTGTATAATTGTATCTTGTCCTTACTCATTTAGCTGTTAAGCTGGTAAAAAGCATGATTCCCAACCCACATATGGTGTTGGCATGACTTGTCAAATTCCCAGCAACACTTTTTGGAATCATAATCAGTATTAGAAGCTTGAAAAATCTTCCTATTTCCTTCGCTAGCTCTATATGAAAGCAGTGATTGAGTCTGGGCTAGTCAAAGCAGGGGGGCGTTTCATCAAAGGTCTTGTCGGACGTTTTATCCGACAAACTGTTAGAAGCTACTGAAATGCTTCCATCTGATTGGCTGTCCTTTGATGAAATGCCCCCAAGGCCTTCAACCAATCCAATCATCGATCCTCAAGGTCATACAGCTCTATGATACCAAGAACTCTTGTCACTCTATTATAATCGTTGTAACCACCAAGTAAAAGCCTAACATATCTTTTTCATCCAATGCCAACTCTAGATGAAAGCAGTGATTGAGTCGGAGTTGGTTAAGGCAGGCCTTCAACCAATCCAATCATCGATCCTCAAAGTCATACAGCTCTACGAAACCAAGAACTCGCGTCACTCCGTTATGATCGTCGGCAAGACCAACAGCGGAAAGACGGTGTCTTGGAAAATCCTTCAGTCAACCCTGTCCAGAATGAAGAAGGAAGGCGATGACAGTTTCAATCTTGTTAAGGTATTATATATAGATCCTGTAAAAAAATGAACTGCTAAAACTACTTATCCAATAGGAGAGAGCTAGTGGAGTAAAATTGAGTCAAAAAGACCCTGAGCTTTCAATTGTGGCAGAATCTTCGTCAGAGGCAAAATGACAACATGAAAAGAAATACATATAAAATAAATAGACAGAAAAAAAAAAAAACTTCAAGTAGGGAAGGTAGAGAGGACAAAGGAACAAAAGGGTCTTTAGAGAAGTAAAGGGGAGAGGCAGCCAATCAAAAGAGGAGGGACTACAGGTAGGCAACATCAAACTTAACCGGAACAAAAAAAGAGATGATTCGCTTGAAGAAGCCCTGGGTAAGTATAACAATGAAGGGATTAAAGAGTAGAAAATTGGGGGCTAAAGCCTAAAAGCTAAGAGTAAACAGAAGGAAGATATATAGATCTTCTCACCTACTCACCCGGATGCCTGTAGGCTTGTCAGCCTGTCAGATGTCGGCCTCCATGTTAGACCCCTCCATGCTTTCCTGTCCTATGGCGATGTCTTTACCACATCAAAGTCCTTCTCCTTTCTTCAAGTAATCTCATTTATTTGGTCTTTCCATCGCTTCCTTGGTCACCAACCGACTCACCTTAATATCAGACCAAACATGCATAACATGAGAGATAGCAGATTTTGTGTTTGGAATCAAAGGGGAGTAGCTATAAATTTTCGCAACAAAAAAGATTAAAGAATATGACAGAACAGGGTCACTTCATGCTTGAGTATCTAGTTGCAAATCCATTATAGCCAATACGAACCAGCAGCCTTGTATAGCACCACCTCAAGTCCTCAACTTCTCAAATAGCCCCAGATTACTAACCCATAATGCAACATTCTGAGCAGTGTAGTCTAATAATATAATTTGAATGATAACACACTAATTCACTACTCAATACATTGATACCGTAATTATTACTTTTCCTCTCAAAACATTTTAGTTTTTGCAAACGAATAAAATAATAGGTAACTTATTCACTATACATATATCATTAATATTTTTTTTTCCAAAAGGTATATTTATTAGACTAGCTATTTATAATCCACACAGTCAATGAAAGTGTTTGTCAGGTCGCTCATGCTTTAAAACAAGGAAATTGCATTATAATAAAAAAGATTAGTCTGGAATCCTATCATAAATTACTGATTATATACATTATACATTTTTATTTGTAGGAGTTCCCCATCAATCCAAAGGCTCTGTCTCTCGGAGAGCTTTATGGAGAGTTTGATCTCAACACCAATGAATGGACGGATGGTGTACTGTCCTCTGTGATGAGACAAACTTGTGCTGGTAAGTGTTATCCATGGGATGATGAGGATGAAGATGATGAGGATGGTGGTGATGGTGGTGGTGGAAGTGGTGATGTCGGTGACGGGGATGGTGGTGATAGTAGCGGTGGTGGTAGTGGTGGTGGTGATGGTGATGGTGGCAACGATGGTGGTGATGATGATTATGGTAATGGTGATGGTGGTGGTTATGGTGGTGGTGGTGGTGTTGGTGATGGTGGTGGTGGCAGTGGTGGTAGTGCTGATGGTGATGATGATGTTAATAGTGATGGTGATGGTGGTGATGATGGTGGTTGTGGTGGTAATGGTGGTGCTGGTTATGGTGGAGGTGGTGTTCGAGGTGGTGGTGGTGGAGATGGTGGTGGTGGCGGTGATGATGATGTCAATGATGATGGTTGTGATGGTGGTGGTGATGGTAATGATGGAGGTGGCGGTGATGGTAATGGTAGTGATTGTGGTGGGGGTGGTGGTGGCAGTGGTGGTGGTGCTGATGGTGTTGTTAATAGTGATGATAGTGAGGATGGTGGTGATGATGATGCAGATGGTGCTAACATGGTGGTGGTGATAATGTTGATGATAAGGATAATTTTTTGTTGACAGTGAAGATGATGATATAGTTAAGCATGATTATAAAGGCCTCACCCTAAATATATATTTTGACAGTTTATTAACAAATTCTATACCCTCTTTTGTTGTTCTGTCACATATTTTCAGATGAGAAGCCCGATGAGAAATGGCTTCTCTTTGATGCACCTGTAGACACCCTATGGATTGAGAGCATGAACTCTGTCATGGACGACAACAAAGTCTTGACTCTTATCAACGGTGAACGTATCGCTATGCCGGATCAGGTATGAAGAAGAGAATATCTATAAAGCTTTCACTACCAAAGGTCTTTGTGTGTTTCATAATACATGCATGCAAGTTGTGCCCTTATTGTGATGTCACTCCTCAGTGTTAGCTTGGTCGACAACAATGTTCTTAATGCCATGCATTAATCACTGTATTTCTCTTTTAAAATGACTAAAAACCTCATTTAAACACTACAGTGTTCCTGGGATCACTGTTGTAGTTTTACTGATTTATCCTCATTCATTCTTCCCTGTGCTTGGGATTCATCATTTCTTTAATAATTCATGGATATAATAGTACAGTCAATATATGGTTCAACCTCACACTAATTGCAACAGAAAATCTGAAACATGTATCTTGATCAGTAAAATCTCCTCTAC
>CALNVZ010000674.1:5926597-5948826 GCA_940671915.1 Paracentrotus lividus | reverse complement strand
AACAATCAAAAGTCCTAAGATTCGAGTGGTGGAAAGGGGTCAAAAGTCAAAGGTCATAAAGGTAATTTTGGCCTTATATCATGTAAAAATGATGTAATGTCATGTTTGTTTCACTTATAACTTGAAAATTAGTAAAGCATACTTAACAGAACTGTGGTCAATTATGTATAACAATATGCAAATAAGATGAGCAGGTTTTGGTAGTAACCATATGAAGGTCAAAGGTCAGAGGTCAATAAATGTCTAAAACGTGTGAAAATGAAAAGAAATTGCCGTTATCCTAGGCATAACTTAACATACAACTATATATACAGTCAATATGGTTCAACCTCACAAAATATGAAACATGTATCTTAATCAGTAAAATCTCCTCTACAACAATATCAAAAGTCCTAAGATTTCGAGTGGTGTAAAAGGTCAAAGGTCATATAAAGTTCACCTTTGGCCTAAAATCATGTCAAAATAATTAATCTCATGTTTGTTTTCACTTTAACTTGAAAATTAGTAAGCATACTTAACAGAACTGTGGTCAATATGTATACACTATGCAAATAAGATGAGCATGTTTTGGTAGTAACCATATGAAGGTCAAGTCAGAGGTCAATAAATGTCTAAAACGTGTGAAAATGAAAAGAAATTGCCGGTTATCCTAGGCATAACTTAAAAACCCAGTAAGGTATGTAAACCAAACTTAGTTTAATTTTGTTAGTAAAATATTTGAAGGTTAAAGGTCAGAGGTCAATGGATATCCAAAATCTGTGAAAATGATGAGAAATTTCTTTTATCCTATGGCCAGCTCGAGATCTACTATAGAGAACTGTCACCAAACTTTAGCCTCTATTGATACTTAGGCATGAATTATATGGTTTTGGTGACAACCATATTAAGGTCAAAAGATTCAAGGTCAGTAGATGTCAAGAAACCTGTGAAAAGATGAGAAATTTGTTTTGTTTACATGAGGAATGCTGACTAAACTTGGGAGTTAATTATATTGATACTGAGGCAAATTAACATATAGGAGCAACACGAGGTGGCAGTAATTACAGGTCAGAGGTCAGTAGATGTCAAAAATCCTGTAAATATGATGAAAAATTTAGGTTCATTGCATTGTGTATATTGAGTGACAATGAACTTTGCAGTAGTGACAACTATTTTTTGAAGGTCAAGGTCAGAGATAAGTAAATTTTTTATAACAAGAACGTTGTGTTATAACCCTAACTTGAGATCCATTGAGAGTGTGAACCAAACTTGTTTTAGTTATGTATATGAATGGTTTTATGACCTTGAGCATGTTTAGGATCAAAGGGCAATATCCTCCACAAATTATAAGATATTACTTTTGTTACCTTTTTTAGCGATAACTTTAGACTTTAGTACAACTACATGTAGGTAATTGCAACCACACTTGGATTAATGGTGTAGAAATCTTGGTAGCGACCAAGATAAAGTCAATCGTTAACGTTGTAGATAAATATTTTTAAAGTAATGGACACCACAATATCATGAGAAGATCTTAAAGAAGTGCTTTAAATTAGGCACAATAGCTGGCTCATTATAGTGCATCCTTGCCAAGAAATAAACATGGAAAATATTCATATTTTTATCTCTGGCAATGTCTTACAGTCATTTCAACAACTAAAGTTTTAGGTGAATATCCATTAGTATGGAGCTCCTGTCTCAAAGAGAAAGCGCCCCACCCCTTTCAGGCGGTCGTTCCTGTGATTTCTCGGGAAAAGGGGTGCAATGTATTTAAGGGTCCCAGTTCAGGGGGAAAATTCTGAAAATCATTGAAATAATGGTCTCTTCGCATTTCCCCAAACTGTTTTTTAATTAGGGGTAGTTTCAAAATATTTTTGGAGCAATTTCATAATAGGGTCCCGTATAATATAATGAAAATAATACCGCTGGTGAGAGGGTAATTGCTAACTTCCTCCAAAAGTCTGTAAAAGGGGATTATGTCTGTAAAAGCATACCATCTCCTCAAGTGAATTATCATTCCTTTCCTTAATCAGTGTATTGATGATTAGCAGAGCCTTTCACCTCACAATTTTGTTGACAAAAATAAAGAATAAGGCAGGGGCAAGGGTGGCATTTCGGGCCACAGATCTACATGTAGATGTATGTTGAAGGCAAATGTATCTAGCATCACAGTAAAGGTTTATTGTCATGGAAGAGAAATGTTGGAGACTTAACCGTACCATTTGTGAAAAAATGAAAATGCTCGACAAAATTTGAAGGCTTTTATGAGGAAATGCTATCTCAATTTAATTCTTAAGCCCTGTAACATCATAAACATAAAACATATTTATGGTATACTGTGTACTAAGAGTTACACTCAATGATCTTATCTCTTTTATGTTACACGGAATAGACCTACCAAAATAAACTAATAGCCACAAAGAGATCCAACACAATTAAATCCTGACTGCTAGTATTCAAAATGATCTTAAAAACTATTTGTTACCAGAACATGATCAGCATAATGTAGTTCCTACAAATGTTTGGTAAAAAATCAATCTGGCAATTACTTTTGAATCCCTTCAAATACTCTCATGCTTCAGTGGCGGATCCAGGCAGGGCACAGGAACACGCCCCTCTATAATACTTATACTATTTGACTGTACATGTTAAAATTTGGGGAAACTTGGCGGCTCACTACTCATGGGTCAGGCACCCCTCTATTTTCAAATCCTGGATCTATAACTGCGCTTTTTGCGGTTAGCATGATATTATCTATTTTACATATACTTTGATGACCTATCGGATATTTGCAGTGTTCACACGTACCATCAAATCATGGACTTATTCAACAAGGCTAGGTTGAAAGTCATTTTATTCAGTGCTTCTTAATTTATCATGGAACAAAACTATGTACATGCACAATGTACATGTTTTTCATTATTTTGACATAGGTAGCTGCCCAAAAGATCATTATATCATTAGTCCCTCTTTATACATATCAACCGAACTTTTGATAACATTAATGAAACAAACTTCTCGTCATCTCATGAGTAAATTTGTCTTTCGTCATATATTGACTTTGAATTCTTGAAACATACTAGTTCGTTGGCAATAATCAAGTGCCATGAACCGCAATAACCTTCTAATTATCAAATGCATGCGAAGTAATTGTGAAGACAAGGATTTCATTATACTGAAAAAAATAGTTTACTGTCATAAATATGTGTCCTTGGACTTTGAAAGAGTTTACCATCCGCAGGTAATTGGCTCATCTCCCATCAGTAGTCCCTTTCATGTCTGGACAGGATTTTAAGCTAAAAATGACATTTTAATGACCATTGCCCTTTGCATAGTTGTCATTTAAACTTTGTATTTCATCTTCTTACATTCATACAGAATTGCTTCAAGTTTGTTTGACATACATTCAGAAACTATCAGTCATTGCCCAAAACATAAAGTAGTTTTCTCATCTTTTCTTTTTTACAGGAATTAGACATTCATTTGTGACCCCTGACCTTTGACCTTCATGGAAGTCAACAAAAAACATTATTTAGTTACCTTATAAATATGATAGATCAAAGTTTGGTTGAAATGCCCCAGTTATGATTACCCCAAAATCTTACAAGTTCATTTGCATGATAATTGACCCAAAATTTATTGACATCTGACCTTTGACCTTTAAATAGATACCGGTCATCAAAGCCTTCAAGTTCATTTCAACATCAAGATTGCACTTGGTTTGGTTGACATTATTTTAGTCGATCTCAAGTTATAGTTAAAGCCCAAAGGAACTTTCAAAAGATTTACACAGGATTTTGGATTTTTATTGACTCTGACCTTTGACCTTCAAATATTAATCACCAAAACCTTAACAGGTTCATTCACCTAACAACATTGAACCAAGTTTGGTTGACATACCTGTAGAGGGTCTCAAGTTATAGCTAGGACAAAGGAAATTTCGGGGCATTTTCCCAGGTTTTTGACGTTTATTGACCTCTGACCTTTGACCTTCAATGGTTACTACCAAAACCTGTCCATTTATTTCTATACATAATTGACCCAAGTTTTGATAAGAATGCTTTGCTAATTTTTCTATTATAAATTGAAATAAACATAACATTACATCATTTTTACATGATTTTAGGCCAAAAATGACCTTTAATGACCTTTGACCTTTTGACCCTTTCCACCACTCGAAATCCTTAGGACTTTTGATATGTTGTAGAGGAGACTTTACTGATCAAGATACATGTTTCAGATTTTCTGTTGCAATTAGTGTGAGGTTGACCCCTTTTTTGTCCTAGAATGACTATACTATAAGTAGATTTCATTATAACAAGATGATTCTCCTGTATGTGCACATGTGTCTACATTTGAAGAGCTCAGTTCCAAAAGGTACTACACCCACTTTGGATGAAATTGATGAGTTATTGATATGACTCCATTATTCAGGTAGATACCTTTTCTTTGAACAAAACTTTGAAAGGAAAAAAATGAAAGCAACTGTCAAAAAATGTACTTTCAAATTTCACTTTTCCATAGACGCCTGTACAAAATATGGAAACAAATGCATTTTACTCAGAAGTAACAAAGTGGATGTACTACCTTTTGGAAATGACTCTTCATTTATGTGCCTACATGTACATTATATGCACAGTATAACCAGATTTCATTTAATATACTACTTATTTGGCTTAGTCCTTAGCCCTCAAACAACAGGAGTTGACTTTTCTAGAGCTTTTCATACATTTATAGTCTATTTTGAAGCTTTCTATTATACAATTCTCTTTTCAGGTAACATTACTGTTTGAGGTGGAAGATTTAGCTGTAGCGTCTCCTGCAACTGTAAGTCGTTGTGGTATGGTCTACACCGACTACTCAGACCTCGGCTGGCAACCTTATGTCACTTCTTGGCTGTCTAAGATCAAAGACAAGGTATGGAACTTGATGTCAAGTGCAAATCGAAAGTAACCAATCAGAATCCTTGTTGCATTAGACTTCTTACATTAAAGTCTATTGTGAACAAATCAGAATGGTTGTTTCAAATTATGCAAATTGATCATAACTCTCTATGTTCAAGGCACTATTGTTGTTCAGCCTCCGCCACCACCTTCATTTCATAGGGTTTTGCGTTCCGCTTTTTGTCTTTGCGATATTTCAAGAAGCACAAAGATATGAACTTCTAGTTTGATGATGGAATGTCTCTTCATAGAAAGTAATCTGCTTAGATTTCAGAGTATATATAGTGTGGTCAAAAGGTCTCTGAGGTCTTCTTTATTGCATTCCAGGGTTTGGCCTCATTTCTCGATATCTCAAGAACCATCTGAGATACACATAAACATTTCAAACTTAATGATAGTAATTTTCGAAGAGGAAGATGATTTACAAAATTGTGGAGCTTTTAGGTTGAAGGTCAAAGGGTATAAAGTATTTTAAAAAGCAGACACACCCAGGAAGAGTTGTACAGTGATTAATGTAAACTAAAAGTGCATATTAAAAATT
This sequence comes from Paracentrotus lividus, assembly GCA_940671915.1. Taxonomy (NCBI): domain Eukaryota; kingdom Metazoa; phylum Echinodermata; class Echinoidea; order Camarodonta; family Echinidae; genus Paracentrotus; species Paracentrotus lividus. Next base: position 5,943,363 of record CALNVZ010000674.1, on the reverse strand, counting down.
TATTTACATCTTTTTTCACTCTTGCATAATATCTGTCTGATCACTATCAATCCCAAAACAGCAACAACAAGACATCATCCAGCACTTGTTTGATAAATACCTGGTCAAGATTCAGGATTTCAAGGCGTCACAACTGCAAAGAACTTGTGACGATCTCTGAGCTCAATGGAGTTGCGTCCTTCTGCAACCTCTACTCGGCTTTGGCTACTGAAGAGAACGGGGTAAGTCAGAGCATCTGCTCCTTCAATTGTCACAATTGTATTTTCTGTGCCACTGATGCGTATTGAAGAAAACACAGCTGCTTGGTTGTTGCAAGAATCCATGCATTACCCACCTTTCAAAACGTCTAGTTCGATCAGCATTTCTTCTCAAATTGGCAACAATTTCAATTTTTTGCTCTGAGATCCCTTAACAACATACATGTATTATTCTAATTTCAATAAAACCAAGTGAATGGTACATGTAGTTAAAATGCAAAATTTGCCTGCAGTATATATTTGAAAAAAGTGATTTGGAATACATTCTCATTTTCCAATTTAGGGATCAATGAGATCTAATTCATTTCCCAGCAGAGGATGTTATAAAATCATTCTCTAACTTCCCATATTGCAAATGCATTACCTGAAATTTTTTGCAAATGATTAACGTGAATCCTTTGAACTTGCGACTGCAAATTCAATCCATTTGGCAAAACACTTATGAGAGCACAACATCTCTCTTCTTGTTCACAGTTCTTTCATCAAGAAGAATTTTATTACCGAACAAGAAAAAAATTGCCTGAAAACCTTGACACATGATTACCTTTAAACTTTCAACCTGTGAACCCATAGGTCAACCATCGGACAAGGACAACTATGAGCGCATGATTGGAGCTGTGGTTCCTGTTCTGCCTGATCTGGTCCGTCGGATGCACGGTGGACGAGGACGGACGTAAAGAACCTGGACAACTACATCCGCGAGATCGAGGGCACCTTCCCGACAAGGACACAGTGTATGAGTACTATGTGGATCCTAAGGGAAAGAGCTGGTCTCACTGGGAGGATAAGCTCCGGCGCGTTGGAGATATCCTAACAAGTGAGTTTATTCTTCACATTTTATTTGTTCTTATGAACATTATTAACTAATTTTTGGTTAATAATCATCTTTACAAATTGTATACTTAATCAAAACATAAGAGCTGCAAGGGATGTTTTACAAAGAGCCTAAGTAGACTTAGAGTGCACTTAAACTCTGAGTGCATCCAGTATTTAACAAGCAATATAATTGAGAAACTTCTCAAGGCCGCCATCCTCTGAATATGATCTGACCAATGAGGTGATCGATGCGTAATAATACCGCATGCAACTGGGAGTTTAGAAGCGACTCTAAGTCTATATAACTCTTTGTGAAACGACCCCCTCGTCTTACTGGAGGGATAAACCTGGGAGTGGCTCAATATTTTGTAATATTTGAGTTTTTTTATTCTCTTTGCCCTTTGATGATTGATTATCTTCAATTTATGTCAACAAAGGACAAGAGCTGTACATGTATGGAGGACGATTTGAAGATCATGAATTTTTTAAAGTTGGGATTTGGAGTTTTGCTCATATCAGGAGGGCATTTCATGAAAGGACTGTTCGGACGTTTTATCCGACAAACTGTTAAAAGCTACTGAAATGCTGGCATCTGATTGCTGAGAGCAAATTTGTCGGATAAAACGTCCGACAAGTCCTTTGATGAAACGCCCCCCCCAGGACAACTAATCTTTTAATTTAAAAAAATCCCAAATTAAAAAATTTCCACCCAGCATAACTACCCCCAAGAAATATGGTTAGAATTATGGGCAACATATTTAGCAGGGGTAGTTAGCCAGAGGGTACTTGTCCTAGAACCGAGTTTTGCACCTGATAACAAAATCTCATTGTGTCCATACATTTGATAATAGGAGTTGACTACTTACATGTATATTTTTACTAAATTCTGAAAAGCGATCAATATCATATGGGCTAAGGTACAATGATTACAGAACTACAATTGATTGTAAGACGATCTTTGTGTAAAAAGCACTTATGCGCTATCTTAAAAATCTTCATTTTACTCTTTCCATTCTCTCAGCGCACCGTTCTACAAGATCATGTTCTACATAATCAACCGAACTTTTGATAACATTAATGAAACAAACTTCTCGTCATCTCATGAGTAAATTTGTCTTTCGTCATTAATTGACTTTGAATTCTTGAAACATACTAGTTACGTTGGCAATAATCAAGTGCCATGAACCGCAATAACCTTCCTAATTATCAAATGCATGCGAAGTAATTGTGAAGACAAGGGATTTCATTATACTGAAAAAATAGTTTACTGTCATAAATATGTGTCCTTCGACTTTGAAAGAGTTTACCATCCGCAGGTAATTGGCTCATCTCCCATCAGTAGTCCCTTTCATGTTCTGGACAGGATTTTAAGCTAAAAATGACATTTTAATGACCATTGCCCTTTGCATAGTTGTCATTTAAACTTTGTATTTCATCTTCTTACATTCATACAGAATTGCTTCAAGTTTGTTTGACATACATTCAGAAACTATCAGTCATTGCCAAAACATAAAGTAGTTTCTCATCTTTTCTTTTTTACAGGAATTAGACATCATTTGGTGACCCCTGACCTTTGACCTTCATGGAAGTCACAAAAAAACATTATTTAGTTACCTTTATAAATATGATAGATCAAAGTTTGGTTGAAATGCCCCAGTTATGATTAACCCCAAAATCTTACAAGTTCATTTGCATGATAATGACCCAAAATTTATTTGACATCTGACCTTTGACCTTTAAATAGATACCGGTCATCAAGCCTTCAAGTTCATTTCAACATCAAGATTGCACTTGGTTGGTTGACATTATTTTAGTCGATCTCAAGTTATAGTTAAAAGCCCAAAGGAACTTTCAAAAGATTTACACAGGATTTTGGATTTTTTATTGACCTCTGACCTTTGACCTTCAAATATTTATCACCAAAACCTTACAGGTTCATTCACCTAACAACATTGAACCAAGTTTGGTTGACATACCTGTAGAGGGTCTCAAGTTATAGCTAGGACAAGGAAATTCGGGGCATTTCCCAGGTTTTGACGTTTATTGACCTCTGACCTTTGACCTTCAAATGGTTACTACCAAACCTGTCCATTTATTTCTATACATAATTGACCCAAGTTTTGATAAGAATGCTTTGCTAATTTTTTCTATTTATAAATTGAAATAAACATAACATTACATCATTTTTACATGATTTTAGGCCAAAAATGACCTTTAATGACCTTTGACCTTTTGACCCTTTCCACCACTCGAAATCCTTAGGACTTTTGATATGTTGTAGAGGAGACTTTTACTGAATCAAGATACATGTTTCAGATTTTCTGTTGCAATTAGTGTGAGGTTGACCCCTTTTTTGTCCTAGAATGACTATACTATAAGTAGATTTCATTATAACAAGATGATTCTCCCTGTATGTGCACATGTGTCTACATTTGAAGAGCTCAGTTCCAAAAGGTACTACACCCACTTTGGATGAAAATTGATGAGTTATTGATATGACTCCATTATTCAGGTAGATACCTTTCTTTGAACAAAACTTTGAAGGAAAAAAATGAAAGCAACTGTCAAAAAATGTACTTTCAAATTTCACTTTTCCATAGACGCCTGTACAAAATATGGAAAACAAATGCATTTTACTCAGAAGTAACAAAAGTGGATGTACTACCTTTTGGAAATGACCTCTTCATTTATGTGCCTACATGTACATGTATATGCACAGTATAACCAGATTTCATTTAATATTACTACTTATTTGGCTTAGTCCTTAGCACCTCAAAACAACAGGAGTTGACTTTTCTAGAAGCTTTTCATACATTTATAGTCTATTTTGAAGCTTTTCTATAATTACAATTCTCTTTTCAGGTAACATTACTGTTTGAGGTGGAAGATTTAGCTGTAGCGTCTCCTGCAACTGTAAGTCGTTGTGGTATGGTCTACACCGACTACTCAGACCTCGGCTGGCAACCTTATGTCACTTCTTGGCTGTCTAAGATCAAAGACAAGGTATGGAACTTGATGTCAAGTGCAAATCGAAAGTAACCAATCAGAATCCTTGTTGCATAGACTTCTTACATTAAAGTCTCATTGTGAACAAATCAGAATGGTTGTTTCAAATTATGCAAATTGATCATAACTCTCTATGTTACAAGGCACTATTGTTGTTCAGCCTCCGCCACCACCTTCATTTCATAGGGTTTTGCGTTCCGCTTTTTTGTCTTTGCGATATTTCAAGAAGCACAAAGATATGAACTTCTAGTTTGATGATGGAATGTCTCTTCATAGAAAGATAATCTGCTTAGATTTCAGAGTATATATAGTGTGGTCAAAAGGTCTCTGAGGTCTTCTTTATTGCATTCCAGGGTTTGGCCTCATTCTCGGATATCTCAAGAACCATCTGAGATACACATAAACATTTCAAACTTAATGATAGTAATTTTTCGAAGAGGAAGATGATTTTACAAAATTGTGGAGCTATTAGGTTGAAGGTCAAAGGGTATAAAGTATTTTAAAAAGCAGACACCCAGGAAGAGTTGTACAGTGATTAATGTAAACTAAAAGTGCATATTAAAAATTTATTTACATCTTTTCTTTTCACTCTTGCATAATATCTGTCTGATCACTATCAATCCCCAAAACAGCAACAACAAGACATCATCCAGCACTTGTTTGATAAATACCTGGTCAAGATTCAGGATTTCAAGCGTCACAACTGCAAAGAACTTGTGACGATCTCTGAGCTCAATGGAGTTGCGTCCTTCTGCAACCTCTACTCGGCTTTGGCTACTGAAGAGAACGGGGTAAGTCAGAGCATCTGCTCCTTCAATTGTCAACAATTGTATTTTCTGTGCCACTATGCGTATTGAAGAAAACACAGCTGCTTGGTTGTTGCAAGTAATCCATTGCATTACCCACCTTTCAAAACGTCTAGTTCGATCAGCATTTCCTTCTCAAATTGGCAACAATTTCAATTTTTTGCTCTGAGATCCCTTAACAACATACATGTATTATTCTAATTTCAATAAAACCAAGTGAATGGTACATGTAGTTAAAATGCAAAATTTGCCTGCAGTATATATTTGAAAAAAGTGATTTGGAATACATTCTCAATTTTCCAATTTAGGGATCAATGAGATCTAATTCATTTCCCAGCAGAGGATGTTATAAAATCATTCTCTAACTTCCCATATTGCAAATGCATTACCTGAAATCTTTTGCAAATGATTAACGTGAATCCTTTGAACTTGCGACTGCAAATATCAATCCATTTGGCAAAAACACTTATGAGAGCACAACATCTCTCTTCTTGTTCACAGTTCTTTCATCAAGAAAGAATTTTATTACCGAACAAAGAAAAAATTGCCTGAAAACCTTGACACATGATTAACCTTTAAACTTTCAACCTGTGAACCCATAGGTCAACCCATCGGACAAGGACAACTATGAGCGCATGATTGAGCTGTGGTTCCTGTTCTGCCTGATCTGGTCCGTCGGATGCACGGTGGACGAGGACGGACGTAAGAAGCTGGACAACTACATCCGCGAGATCGAGGGCACCTTCCCGAACAAGGACACAGTGTATGAGTACTATGTGGATCCTAAGGGAAAGAGCTGGTCTCACTGGGAGGATAAGCTCCGGAGCGGTTGGAGATATCCTAACAAGTGAGTTTATTCTTCACATTTTATTTGTTCTTATGAACATTATTAACTAATTTTTGGTTAATAATCATCTTTTACAAATTGTATACTTAATCAAAACATAAGAGCTGCAAGGGATGTTTTACAAAGAGCCTAAGTAGACTTAGAGTTGCACTTAAACTCTGAGTGCATCCAGTATTTAACAAGCAATATAATTGAGAAACTTCTCAAGGCCGCGCATCCTCTGAATATGATCTGACCAATGAGGTGATCGATGCGTAATATACCGCATGCAACTGGGAGTTTAAGAGCGACTCTAAGTCTATATAACTCTTTGTGAAACGACCCCCTCGTCTTACTGGAGGGATAAACCTGGGAGTGGCTCAATATTTTGTAATATTTGAGTTTTTTATTCTCTTTGCCCTTTGATGATTGATTATCTTCAATTTATGTCAACAAAGGACAAGAGCTGTACATGTATGGAGGACGATTTGAAGATCATGAATTTTTTAAAGTTGGGATTTGGAGTTTTGCTCATATCAGGAGGGCATTTCATGAAAGGACTTGTCGGACGTTTTATCCGACAAACTGTTAAAAGCTACTGAAATGCTGGCATCTGATTGGCTGAGAGCAAATTTGTCGGATAAAACGTCCGACAAGTCCTTTGATGAAACGCCCCCCAGGACAACTAATCTTTTAATTTAAAAAAAATCCCAAATTAAAAAATTTCCACCCAGCATAACTACCCCCAAGAAATATGGTTAGAATTATGGGCAACATATTTAGCAGGGGGTAGTTAGCCAGAGGGTACTTGTCCTAGAACCGAGTTTTGCCACCTGATAACAAAATCTCATTGTGTCCATACATTTGATAATAGGAGTTGACTACTTACATGTATATTTTTACTAAATTCTGAAAAGCGATCAATATCATATGGGCTAAGGTACAATGATTACAGAACTACAATTGATTGTAAGACGATCTTTGTGTAAAAAGCACTTATGCGCTATCTTAAAAATCTTCATTTTACTCTTTCCATTCTCTCAGCGCACCGTTCTACAAGATCATGGTTCCTACCGTAGACACGGTCCGTTACAACTTCATCATTCAAGCCTTGGTCCAGAAGGAGAACCCGGTCCTTCTCGTTGGACCGGTTGGAACCGGTAAGACCTCTGTCGCCCAGAGCGTCTGTTCCAAGCTGAACCCCCAGTCCTACAGCGTCTTGACCATTAACATGTCCGCCCAGACCACGTCCAACAACGTCCAGGATATTATCGAGAGTAGGGTGGAGAAGAGAACTAAAGGTGGGTTGTAGTGTCGGGTTTGGACTAGGCATCTTATCTTGAGTTGCCTCTTCAAACTCGTGTTTAGGATTAGAAGAGTACTGAGAAAGAAGAATCATTCAGTGTTATTGAAATGACATACAGGAACAGACTGAGAGGATTGTAAAATGAAACACCAAATCGTTTACTATAGTACTCTCTTTTTTTAATTTCAAAGGCAAAGCCAAAAAAGCATTTAATGTGTGTCTACCTGTCTAAACTCTACTTTTAAAAAAATTTTTAAAATAGAATTCTACATAATGCATTGTAGCAAGAAGAGAGAGATAAAAATCTGATTTTGTATGATTTATGATTTTTCCTTTTAAGGAACAATTATGAATTCTATAGCACGCATCATTTATATGATAGGTTTTCAGTCTGGCACATATACTTACTGTACATTACAAACGCTGATTTCAATGCAGAGAGAAAGAAGTGATGAACATAAAGATGGTCAGTGGTAACTTCTATTTTTTAAGACATTCATAAAATCTTCCCTTCTTTATGTATATAGGTGTGACCCACTGATGGTAAGAAGCTTGTCACCTTCTTGGATGACTTCAACATACCTGCCAAGGACACCTTTGATTTCCAACTTCCTATGGAATTCTTCAAACTGGCTGTTTTTAATTTTTCTTTTTATCTTTTAGAGATGGCCATAAATTACAATTTGCATCTCAATTTTCGTGATCATAATTTTTCCTGCATGGCACAACATTATTTTTTTGTGGGTGGCGTGATTGTTTGTCAAGAAATTTACACGATTCTATCTGTTTCTCCTTTTGTCTGTAGGTGTGTATGTACCCATCGGTGGTAAGAAGCTTGTCACCTTCCTGGATGATTTCAACATGCCAGCAAAGGACACATTTGGCTCCCAACCTCCCCTGGAACTCATCAAACTCTGGGTAGACTATGGATTCTGGTATGACAGGCTCAAACAGACCACCAAATTTATCAAGGTGAGATCTTGAGTCTTTATATGCTATTCATACCACACTTCTGTGCTACATTGAATTTGGCAAGGTGTAGTTTTACAAATTAGGAGCAGGTGTAGAGGATCAGCTAGGGATGCCCCTGTTGCAGCATGCAGATTAGCACAGGATAGATAACTACTAGGAGAAAACTACTGTGTATCAGTGACAAAGGTGGTCTTAAAAGGAGCTTTAGGAGAGTTGTCCCTAAATTATATCATAGTCTAACGACCAAATTTCCAATTGGAGATTCATATACATTTTCAGGAATGCAAATTTCAAAGTAAATTTTTTGGCAATCTCTCCCCAATCTATGATTTTATTGTATTATTACAATTTAATATGTTCAAAGTACTTGGTTTTCTTTTTATTAAAAGTAAGTTAATATAAACAAATATTGCCATCAGTGTATTTTCTCCATCTTTTTCACAGGGCATGCAACTGCTAGCTTCAATGGGTCCCCCTGGTGGAGGCCGTATGGTGATCTCAAAGAGACTTCAGAGCAGATTCAATCTCATCAACATGACCTTCCCAAGCGTGAGTACTGCATTTGAAAAAAAAAAATATTTAAAAGTTATGAAAAATGTAGTCTAGCCTGGAATTTCAACTTGAATCAAAACCTTTAAACCTGAACTGATATTTTTCTTTCATTTTCTGCTTTCATTCCAATAACTTTGTGGAATTCTCCTTTGAAAAGGCTTGGTGGCTCAGTCAGTAGATTAGTAACTTGTAACTGGGTTTGAAACCAAGTCTATGCACTAGTGCCTTTTAAGATACATTGATCAAGTCGAGACAATCACAATGAAATTAAATACGCAATCAGTTACTGAGTCCAATAAAACTATTCATCCCTCTACTTGATCCATCAGGAATCTGAAATCAAGCATATTTTTGCCACTTTTAATAATCTCTCAAAAGCCATGTAAGTTATCCTCTTTTATTTTATGTCGATACCATAAATATGATCAAGTTATCTGTTTATTTTATCAGGACTCTCAAATCAAGCGCATCTTCGGCACCATGATTAACCAGAAGCTGCAGGACTTTGAAGAAGACGTCAAACCCATTGGAGATGTGGTCACCCAGGCCACGCTGGAGGTTTACCAGAGTGTCGTCCAGAAGTTCTTGCCCACCCCTGCCAAGATTCATTACCTGTTTAACCTGAGGGATATCTCCAAGGTGTTTCAGGGAATGCTGAGGTCCCACAAGGACTTCCATGACACGAAGGCGTCCATCACTAGGCTTTGGATCCATGAGTGCTTCAGGTTTGTAAGATAAGATAAGATAAGGGTAGAAAAGATAGGATACGGGTAGATATGATACGATGAGATAAGGAAAGTTCAGTTAGGTACATCTCTCTAAGGTGTTGCAGAGGATGCTGAGGTCCCACAAGGACTTCCATGACACAAAGGCTTCCATCACGAGGCTTTGGATCCATGAGTGCTTCAGGTTTGTAAGATAATATAAAAATAGATGAGATAAGATAAGATAAGACAAGATACGATGAGATAAGGAAAGGTGAGATAGGTAGATCTCTTAGGTGTTTCAGGGGATACTCAGGTCCCACAAGGACTTCCATGACACTAAGGTGTCCACTACCAGGCTTTGGATCCATGAGTACTTCAGGTTTGTAAGATAAGGTAAGGGAAATTAAGATGATAATAATAATAGTTGCATTTATATAGCGCTTAATACAATATCCACCTTAGTGTTTCTAAGCGCTTATAATGTTAACTAATTATTACCCGGCTTACATGTAGCTAGGCTACCCCGAAAGGCGCTCACAGCATTCAAGGAATTGCTTCCTACCGGTACCCATTCACCTCACTTGGGTCGAGTACGGCAAATTGCAGATTGACATCTTGACGAAGGATGCTAGTGGAATGGACGGGATTCGAACCGCGTACCTTGTGATCGTAAGTCCGCTGACTTATCCACTCGACCACACCACTTAACATTGTCCAAAATTCTTATTCAATAACCAATTTGCACAAACTGAAACATGACATACATGTATATGCTTTGTAATTGCAGGGCTCAATACACCAGCCATAAAGAAGTTTACCTCATCTGGGTTGCGTTTTGCAAATATGTTCTAAATGTCTGGACAAGGGTCTTTAAATAGGATAAAATGTGAAACTCAACATCTTCTTATTTTCGTCATTCTACAGGGTATTCTCTGATCGTCTTGTGAATGATCAGGATATTGATGGCTTCACTAACATCATCAGTGAGAAGCTGGGAACACTCTTTGATCAGACCTTCCACAACATCTGCCCCAACAAACAACCTCCAATATTTGGTAAGAATTTGTTTTGTTTCTTGTGTAGGCTGTGAAAAATCTCTCTTAGGTTCATAACATTGCTTTGATAAGAGCCATGTGATGCTGAAAGAAATACAGTATGTGACACCATGTCACAATCAGGTGTACCCATCTGTGATAATCTGCAGGACTATAATTTTGTAAAGTGTTATGGTACAATCAGGAAAGTTTTTCTTTAATATCATTGCCATTATCATCATCCTCATCATCGTCATCATCATCATCATCATCATCATCATCATCATCATCATCATCATCATCACCATCATCACCATCATCACCATCATCACCATCATCACCATCATCACCATCATCACCATCATCATCATCATCATCATCATCATCATCATCATCATCATCATCATCATCATCATCATCATCATCATCATCATCATCATCATCATCATCATCATCATCATCATCATCATTATCTTTATCATTATCAGTTGTTATTATCATTATTATTATAATTATTGTTACAGGTGAATACATGTCGCAGTCTGAAGTACCCATCTATGAAGATCTACAGGAGTTCCCGACCCTCAAGAAGTTCATGGAGGATGCCCTGGAAGACTACAATGCCACACCAGGTGTCATCTCAATGGACCTGGTCCTCTTCAGGGATGCTATAGAACACAGTGAGTATTGTACAACTCCTAGTTAACTTGTTATACGCAATAGCGCAAGAAAATGGGAGGCTGAACGTGTAACATTCGTACCATCGCACACGTACCGTCCAAAATGTACCATTGCCTGGTTAGGTGACATCACAATATGATTCAATAACGCTAGATAAATGCGCAATTAAGATTTACTTGATTATCAGTTAATTTGGTTTTGTTTCTTTTGTGATGTCATATTTGACTTGTATGAGCTTTAAACGCATACTGATTAGATGCGCATTGATGGTACAGAAGTGCACTTGAGTCACCGCTTGCCAGCTGCTCAGGGCCGTTTTGCTTGAAATAATTCTTTTTCCATTTCTATTTTTTGGGAAAAAAAATATGTTTATTCTGCCTGGCATTCATATTTTAGCTAACTTTCAAGGGGTTGCACAACAGAAATAGCAAATATTCTTATTCTTATTAGACCCTCTATTCAACGAGGCGTAGCTGAGTTGAATAGAGCATCTTTCACCTCATGCGTAATCTCTTACCATCGCACTCGTGTCCATTTGCTGTTTCTATGGTAATGAGTTTCAGTTTTTTTCCAGTCAGGGAAAATATCTGGGAATTTATGAAAACTCCCTAAAATCGGGAAAAAGTCAGGGAATTTTATAAGAAGTTTTCCATCTATTGTTCCATCTATTATCACACATGTATACATTGCCGTAACACAGCGAAGTAGGTTGAAATTGTTATCCTGGAATTATAAAAAAAAAAATCAAAAAAATCAGAGAATTTTGTTTTCCTAAAATTTTGGGAACTCTACCATTTGAGAGATTCTTCATATGAGGGAAAGTTTGATTGTGATGATGATGATGATGATGATGGGTATGATGATGTTGATGATGGTGATGAGAAGGAGGAGGAGGACTAGGATGATGATGATGATGATAGTGATGATTACGTGATTATGTCGATGATGTCTCATAATTGTATTACAATCCATGTCTTCTTCCTATCCACAGTTTCCCGCGTCATTCGAGTGATTGGTCAACCCAGAGGTAACATGCTATTGGTCGGTATTGGTGGGAGTGGTCGCCAGTCTCTTACTCGATTGGCTTCGGCCGTCTGTGAATTCACTACGTTTCAAATTGAGGTGACCAGGCATTATCGTGTCATAGAGTTTAGAGACGGTAAGTGAATTAAGTTTCTTGAATTTTATATTATTCATTTAGAGTAGACTTCCTTCCAAAAAGGAACAGAAAGCAAGTGCAGGTATGGCTTATTGATAAAGGGTTATGGTATTTTGTCTTAATAACCCGGCACTTATTTCCTTGGGCAAGGCATTATATATAAAAATGGATATGTGGTAGAATCCTCATTTTCGCTTAACAGCAGTCTAGAATCAAATCCTATTACCAGAATAATTATAAATTTTCAATTCAATGCAATTCAATTCCGTAATGGTTTTTATTTGAACACTCCTTAGCAGGCAATGGCTGAATTGTACATGTTTATAATCATTTCAAGTAATACATTTTATATTGCATTACATGAATACTTGAAATGAACATTGTAAAGCGCTTTCATCAGTTATCAACTGGAACAGCGCTATATAAACATAATTCTTCTTTTTATTTATTTTTATTCTGCAGACTTGAAGCGACTGTACCACACCGCTGGGGTTGAGAACAAACCTACCATCTTCCTCTTCAACGACACCCAGGTCATTGACGAGACATTCCTGGAAGACATCAACAACATCCTGTCCAGCGGAGAGGTACCCAACCTCTACAAGGCCGATGAGTTTGAGGAGGTGCGCAACGAGCTTGCGGAGCCCGCCAAGAAGGATGGTATCCCAGACACGCCCGAGAGCATGTTCGCTTATTTCATTGATAGGGTCCGAACTAATCTCCATGTTGTCCTCTGCATGAGTCCTGTGGGAGACCCATTCAGGTATGATTAGTATGTTTTGTAGGGTTGTTTTTATTTGCCTTCCTGTTAAGATTTTTTTTTTCTGTGTGATTTATTTATATCGTATAGTTTTTGTTTATCTCTATGTTTATAAGGCATATACACCTTTAAGTGATAGTGTAGTGCAATTGAATTTCAGTTGGAAGTCGAAAGTTTCATATGTGACCCGCTCCCTCAAAACCGCCAATAGGTCACAAACAGCACTACAGTAAATTACAGGAGATGCATGTTTTCTGCCTATAGGATAACATTGATACCTTTTCTAACATGATATTACGCCTGGTTTTATGTTAGTAAACTGCAAGTGTTTGATATCATTTGAAATCTTGGAATCTGTATGTTCAGAAAACACATAAAATCAGCATATGTTTTCTGGTGTCTTGGTGATGATTTTGAAATGGGGGTCACATTAAGTATTCTGAGTATAATGGTTTATGAAGAATTCAGACTACATATACTTACCATTTGATCTGTAACTGCAACAACCTTGTGGCTCCCCATGGCTTACAAGTCTTTAAGAGTTTGGTGATCTCACAATAGCCTGGCTTTGAACCTTGTACAATGGATCTTCTTAAAAGTTGGCTACCCCAAAACACATAGAGTAATGTAGAAAATTAAAAAGAAACATTTGTTTCCATGCATTATTGACATTTCATTCTCTCTTCCCCTGTACAGGAACCGTATCCGTATGTACCCAGCTTTTGTGAATTGTACAACCATAGATTGGTTCTGTGAGTGGCCCAAGGAAGCATTGACTGAGGTTGCTGAGAAGTATTTAGAGTCTATCAATGTTGGAGAAAATGAACAAGTAAGTCGTCTTCTTGAAATTTCTCTCAATGTTCTGCGTGATTGTATTAATGCGATATTGTATATATAGCTTTATATTTGAATGGTCATGTTTCTAAACGAACTTGGAATCTGAAATCAAATCAGAATCTGAATTAGACTCTACCAGTTTTAGTAACCCTTTAGCACCTAAACCTCCCGAGACCGCCCGTCTATGCACGCTATAGTCATGATAATATCAAAAGTATGTGATCAAACATGCTCATACTTGTTGTGCATTTCCCATGGGATGTGTGTTGTCCGACTCTGCACAGAAAAGTATATTTTACGGGTATTTCTTATTGAAAAATCCTGATGCAAACACAACAAAAAAATTTCTGTTACGGAGTAATCTGACACTTTTCACGCAGTCTCTAGGTGCTAAAGGGTTACGTATTGTATAATAACCGGAGGCTGTTTAGTGGTTCAAGAGGGGCATTATGGTATCTTCCCTCAATTTTCTAATATTGAACAAACAGCAGAATCTTACAAAATGGCAAAGTGTTGGAAGGGTGTGCAGATAATCAACTGGGAGCAGTAAACCTTATGATATAGACCTCCTATGAAGTGATTGTTAGTTTTCCATCATCCCCTATGATATCATTATGTTAAAGGAGATATTTTCCTATCAAAGTCCTGGAATCACCATTGATATGACAGGAGAAAAACACATTAACATCAATGATTATATGTCTTTAACCCTTTAGCACCTAGAGACTGCGTGAAAAGTGTCAGTTTACTCACTAGCGGAAAGGTTCATGCTGTGTTTCAATCACGTTTTTCCAATAAGAATAGCTCGTAAAACATATTTTCTTGTGCAGAATCGGACAGCACACATCCAATGGGTAATCCACAAGAAGTATGGGCATGTTTCATCACATATTTTTTATACAACCTTGACTAAAGCGTGCTTAAAACGGGCGGTTTGGGGCGGTTTAGTGAGTAAGCTAAGGGGCGGTCTTGGGTGGTTTAGGTGCTAAAGGGTTAAGAAGCTTTTGATTTTTGCTGCTCTTTCAGCTGAAGCCAGCCATTGCCCAGTATACCGTCCGCACAGAAACATTGTTAGTGCTAACAGAGCACTAACAGTTGGCTCAGTCACAGCTTTCGGATAGTGATTTCAATGGTCGATCCTAGATATAATTAATGTGTTGGTGTGACATTATGCGTCGCTGCAACATTGTAACAGGGCATACTGTCAGTGCTCTATTTAGTGCTTATCAATATTTCTGTGCAGCCCGTACTGGTCTCTTACTTCTGACATATTAATATTAATGATCTCCTGTAGGATAAAGGCTACATGTATTAATATTAACAAACTTCTGATTGTTTTTGCTCTTTCAGTTGAAGCCTAACATTGCCCAGGTATTCTGTTTGATGCACCAGTCTGTAGTACAGAGCTCCAATCAGATGCTGTTTGAACTAAAACGACACAACTATGTTACTCCAACAAACTATCTGGAACTTGTTACAGGATACAAAACGTGAGCCATTTCTTGTTTTTTTTATCTCTGGTCTAGGAAACAGCCTAGTCAAAGTTTTTTTAAAAGTAAAACTAGGTGTACAGTTAGACCTGTGTTAATAGCAACCTCCCTGTAAAGGCCACCTCTCCATAAGCACAACTACATTGCATCCCACAAGAAAGACATCTGTTTTGCAGAACCTGTTTACAAAGGCAACCTGTCAATAGTTTTCACTTTTTCTACTTCCCTTTAATAGCTGGTCTTCATAGCAGGTTTTACTGTACCTCTGTACCAAATTAATACACAACAACTTGTAAATTAATGAGAAGAATTATTTGTCTTATTCTTGCAAGTGCAGCTCCGAAAGAATGTAAATGTACATCTAACACAAGTATTTGTTTTCCCTCTTTTCTTTGAACCACACTGTTTAAAATGTTTCAATGTTTAATTTGGTCCTTGGATATCTCAAAAACCCTGTTTTTAATTTCATACAAATTAATCTACCACTAGTTTGCTATATGAGAAGCGCAAAGAACTCGGAGATGCGGCCAACAAGCTAAAAAATGGTTTGTCTAAGATTGATGACACTAGGGCCAAGGTGGAGGTGATGTCTGTTGAGCTGGAGGAAGCTAAGGTCAAGGTGGCGCAGTTCCAGAAGCAGTGTGAGGAATACCTTGTGGTCATCGTACAGCAGAAGAGAGAGGCAGATGAACAGCAGAAGGTAAACGCTAGGGCTTTTCCCATATGAGGAGCTTTGTCTCTAAATACATTGTATGCCTCCTATACATGTAGGTAAGAAAGTTTGCAAAGTTAACCTACATATATAGGATGCTGATAACTTCCTGCCACATTGTGCCAAGAGATGCATATAGCATCTAAATTGAGGCATGGTATAACTATGCAAACTCTCTAACCTGTAGGAGGCATTTTTTTTTTTGAAGGCAAAACTCAGGCCCGGTAAGATAAGCTTTAATATTGATCTGAATCTATCACAATTCAAATCTACATTATCTACATAGAGTTGTATGCTGTTTAAATATTACTAGGTCCCTGGATAATTGTCTAACATATTATTTTTCTGTAATGAATTCAAATAACCAACAATCATATCAATGAATTAATGATTTTTTTTAACTATAAATGAATAGTAATAATATTAGATAAAAATAGTTTTATAGTGCTTTATACATTGTTCACATGGCATTTTTAAGTGCTCAGGGTATTTACAAAATGTAGGATTTATTAGAAAGAAATGCAGCATGGGCCATCATAAAAGTTCACAATTTTGATCATTTGACAATTCCATGCCTGACCTGTGCTTCATCAAAACAGTCTGTGCAAGCCCGCAGTGAGAAGATAGGGGAAGAGGAGGTGAGATGCAAGCAGCTGGCCGAAGCTGCCCAGCAGGACCTTGCTGAAGCTCTCCCTGCCCTGGAGGAAGCCGTCAAGGCCCTGGAGGCTTTGAACAAGAAGGATATCGGTGAGATCAAGTCCTATGGTCGGCCTCCTGTCCTGGTGGAGAAGTGCATGGAAGCTGTCATGATCCTGAAGGGCCATGAGCCGACATGGGCAGAAGCA
>CALNVZ010000674.1:5907856-5918197 GCA_940671915.1 Paracentrotus lividus | reverse complement strand
TATGCATTGTTCTCGTGAACAAAAGCAAGGTAAGAGAGGGTCATGTGATTATCTCGTAAATAATAAAATTAGTACTAATTTTACTAATTCCAGAATCCACTAAATGCGTAAGGAACATAATGACGTAGAGAGATTGTGTCACATTTTGCTCCCCATAGTTAAACCACAGATTTAAGCTAGGCTTAACTGTAGGACACCTTTGTAAATATGGGCCTATGGTGGTCCAGGTCCACAGTGATGGAGAAACCACCATTATTATTATAATTATTTATCAAAAGCTTCAATAGAATCACTGAAAACATTGATGTATCTGCTTCGGCAGGCATTGTATTATTGTTCATGTTAATACATGTCTGTCATAGAATATGATCAAACTAGTGTTGAAAGAGGACCATATTCAGTAAAGAAATATATGGAGTATTGAGAATTGAGTATTTATTATCCAAATACATTATTACAAAGCATATGAACATGGTATATAATAACATCATAGGATAAATGGTATCAGAAAAATAGCATAAGTGCTAATTGGGTCCGGTACCAGGCAGACATAGTTACTATACATAGAATTATCCTCAAACTTCTTATGATTAAAAAGAAGATATTTACAATATTTAATTTTTTTTTATATAGAAGATAAAAACCAATGATCCAGTAATAATAATAATAGTTACATTTATATAGCGCTTAATACATATATCCACCTAGGTGTTTCTAAGCACTTATTGTGTTAACTAATTATTACCCGGCTTACCCCGGTAGCTAGGCTACCCCGATAGGTGCTCACAGCATTCAAGGAATTGCTACCCATTCACCTCACTTGGGTCCAGTACGGCAAATTTGCAGATTGACATCTTGCCGAAGGATGCTAGTGGAATGGACGGGATTCGAACCACGTACCTTGTGATCGTCAGTCCGCTGACTTATCCACTTGACCACACCACTGCTAATAATAATAATGAAAATAGCTCTGAAACAAGAAATTATAAAATGTTAATTGCAAGGTCAAACAATGATCACAGTAACAAAATCACACACTTGAATGACAATTGCAAAGTCACACACTTCAATGACAATTACAAAGTCACACACTTGAATGACACTTTCAGGTCACAGATCGCATGGATAACCTAAAGAAGCAGTACGATGAGAAGCTGGCTGAGAAAGAAGATCTGAGGATCAAAGCTGAACAGATGGAGATCAAGCTAGATCGTGCTGGCAAACTGGTGTCTGGTCTCGCAGGAGAGAGGGATAGATGGGAACTCAATGTTCATGTAAGTTCTTATACTAGGTTTACAATTTTAGGTCAGATAATCTTATAAGGTAGAGTTTAAGAATGCCTTCATAATCAGTTAAATTGCACTAGGTTAAGGTCAAATAGGTATCGTCTATCTGGCTAAAATTTGTTCTCTAATGCATCTGCTAGTTTTGTAGATTATGAAATTGTTCCTTTCATTCCAGTGTTTGTGTTAAATAATTAAACAACAAAATTGGTGAAATGAAATGATGATAATAATTAAATTTCATTAGATATTTAAAAGGTTCTGTAAAAATCTATTTTTCACTTTGATCTAGATTCCTAACCCTAGCTGTGCAGGATTTGGAGGAACACATGGTGCTAACAAACTACATGTATAAGGATCACCTAGCCATCCAATCCTTGTTTAAATGTTAATCTTAATCTTGATCCTAATCCTTCCCCTTTGCAGGATTTAGAAGAGAACATGGTGTACCTGGTGAGTGGCTATTTGGTGGCTGCAGCCTTCCCCTCTAACTCTAGGGATCACCTTGCCATCAAATCTCTTTATCTATATTGATAATAAATCTTATTCTTAATCTTAATCTTAATCTTGATCCTAATCCCTCATGTTGCAGGATTTAGAGGAAAACATGGTGTACCTGGTGGGTGACTGTTTGGTAGCCGCAGCTTTCATGTCTTACATGGGACCTTTCCTATCCAACTACAGAGACCACCTCGTCAAAGAAGTCTGGCTCAAGGAGGTGAGGCACACACACAGTTGACCATAGACTCATGATAGCTGTCAATCGTAATACTGGACGATGTTGAAGTCCCTCAGCTGACTTCAGTCGATTAGTCTGTGCAAAGTTGATATGCTAAAGTGTGCTTATACTGAAGATGAGAGTGTAAACTGTGATTGTGTTAAGGTGCAAACCATGGGGCACCTCCATTGTCCATAATTTAGAAAGCATTGCAATTAGTATCATCTGGGGGCTGTAAATACTGCAAATCAGAAGATTTTGCAATGTGGCAAGTCATGGATGAGAATGCCTAATGTTTTTTTTTGTGGATGGCGAAAAAAGAAAAAGAAGTAAATTGTAAAATTAGTTTTATCTTTAATATAAAATAATCTGGAGTAGAATATCGGCAGAATTATGCTCCAATACATCTGTTTCTTATTTTAAGAGCCATCTCAACTGCTTTGTGAACTTTTCATTAAATTGTAACCTAGCTTGATTTGAAAAGTGCATTAATCAGTTATTTATTTGATGATAAACTACAAAATAGATATTTCTGTTCAATTCAATTTAATCAGATGAGATGAACAGACAATCAGTTAAAGCAGTACAAAAACATTCAAAATACATTCAAAATATTATCGTAAACTCATTAGAAGTATGATGAATAAACAGTGATGGCATTGATGATAAGCCTACAGAACTTTTGAGGGTCAACCCCTAAATTTGCTATTACATGAGTATATTAAATCCAATGATTGTATTTTACTCTCTATGTGTTTGGATAGGTGAGCAAGCTTGGTATTCCTCGTAGCCCAGACTTCAGTTTCTCTCTCTTCATGTCTAAACCTACCGTGGTGAGAGACTGGAACATGCAGGGTCTACCCTCTGATGCCTTCTCTACGGAGAATGGTGTTAGTGTAACCAGGGGCAACAGGTGGGTGTCAGAAAGATGTTGATGGTGATGATGATGGGAGTGGCGATGATGGTTTTTTTTTTTTTTTTCAAGAATAATTTAGTTCACCTAGATGCAAGAAACTTCATAAAAGTGCATCATTCAGGGCTCCCACTGTATTTGAGAAAATGCCTCAAAATCAAGGGAAAGTTTTTGAAATAAATGTAGTTTCAAATGGTTGTCCTGGAATTTTTAAACTCTGTCAGGGAAATATCAGGAAAAGGTTAGGGCATTTTGTTCTTATATAGTGGGACCCCTGTGATTAGATGAGATCTTCATACATATGAGAATACATAATAAAAATTCAAAAATAAGTCTGGATCATGATTGAAGATTCTTGGGGATCTTGGCTATTTGTACCTTGGTGGAGTTTCAGCAGGTTGTTCATAAAATTATTACTAACTTTATTAACAACTAGAACATAACATGTTCTTGAGTGCTATCGATCGATCGATGTCATACACTCAGGTCATGTCTGACCCTTTGTGACCCTGTTGATGATGCTTTTCCAAATAGCTCTGTCTTGTGCCAGGCGATGAGCTGCAACTAGGGAGAGGCCTGTTAATTGTTTTATGCCATCTGTCCATCTCAATTGCTGTCTGCCTTGTCTCCGACTACCTTCAGTGCAACCTTGCATAATTATTTTTTCAATGTTATCATCCTGTCGTCTGCATATATGACCAAAATATTGCAATTTGCTTCACTCTTAATCTTTTTAACCACGTTAGGTTTTTGCCCAATTTGGTTAAGTACGTATTCATTTGACTTATGGGTGCTATACTCATCACAAATCAATCATAAAGCACAATAACTGATCACCAGCCCTTTGTAGAGTTATTCCTAACTTCTGACTCGCTGAAACACCATCCTGAAGCACTTTTCGCTAGAGTTAATTTTGACACGTTATGAGAAAGAGGTTAGTGGTAATAGTGGTATTGTAGAGGTGAGAGGGAGGATGATAGTTGAACCAGTGACACCAGCGATTTTTGAGGCTGGCATATGATGATGATGAGTGGGAAAAGTAAGAAAATGTCTGCCAACATGCACTTCATTCCTTAATCTGTAGGATATTCTTTTTATTGGTAATCAATATGTGAGGAACATTTGTGAAGATTTGAAGCCAGGTGATAATGTCATACACATTTGTTTTATTTTGGTTTGAATGGTTGAATAATGATATTGGATTTTTCCCTGTTCATGTGCATGTAGATGGCCTCTGATGGTTGATCCTCAGTGCCAGGCCATCAAGTGGATCCGGAACATGGAGACCAAGCGTGGCTTGAAGATCATTGATCTCCAGCAGAGCGACTTCCTGCGCACCCTTGAGAATGCCATCCAGTATGGCTTTCCTGTACTCCTGCAGAACGTGCAGGAAGAATTGGACCCTGCCTTGGCCCCTATCCTCAACAAGTCTATCATTAAACAAGGTAATAATCTTAGCAGTTCTCGGACATTCCCCCAAATATTAGGTTAATATACAGTTGGACACTGCTCGGGCCCCTACCCTTAACATGTCTGTCAGTTATTAACAATGTATGTTCTTGCATGTTCCCTGACAAGCCCCCCAGTGTAAGATTTGGCAGTTGGATCCTGCCCTGGCCTCTGTCCTTGACAAGTCCATCATCAAACAAGGTAATGATCTTGATTAGTAGTTCTTGGACAAGCCCCTAAATATTAGGTTAATATACAGTTCTTCTTGCATTTCTTAGACAATTAAGCCCCCAAATGTTACGTTAGGTAGTGGACCTTGCCCTAGTACTTGTACTCTGTAGTTCTACTTATCCACCCAGCTCAGCAATCCGTACCACATGCCCCAAATCTGCACCAATCATCAAGTGATATGTGTAGCACACTTGAAAGTATCCTCAACAATTTGATGTTTATCCGTCACTCTCTGCAACCTCCTAGGTGGTCGTCTCATGATCCGTCTTGGAGACAAAGAGCTGGACTACAGCCCAGACTTCAAGTTCTACATCACCACCAAGCTAAGCAACCCCCACTACACCCCTGAGATCTCCACCAAGACCAACATAGTCAACTTTGCCGTCAAGGAGCAGGGTCTGGAAGCACAGTTGCTGGGTATCGTAGTCCGCAAGGAGCGGCCAGAGCTGGAAGAGCAGAAGGATAATCTGGTGATGAACATCGCAGCGGGAAAGAAGAAACTGGTGGAACTTGAAGATGAGATCCTCAGGTACACAGGCAATATTAGAAGTAGTTGTAGATGTAATATAGCTGTAGTTTTCATTAGTAGAGGTAGTCTATATTAAAATGTTCATGTTTATTTAGTTTCCAGGAATAGAAATAAAAACCCAAAACACTAGACCAATTCATATGAAGCATAACAAAGACGACCATTTCCTGGGGATTACATTTGTACCTCTAAGCAATCTGAAAGCACTCCTCATTTGTGGGGATTAATTAAAAGAGAAATTGTGGTAATGGTTCCTGAAGGGATTGAGACTATACAGATGTCTATAATTCTTAAACATTAAATGAAAGTTGGTTGTTAAATCAGGTTATTTTACATGATTTTAAAGAAGATAAAGTACATATGAGTAAGCAACCAGCAGGCCTTTGGCCAGAAGTCCTGTCCTTGGGACTTTTTTTTTATTAATCTGCATGCATATAAGGATGATAC
This sequence comes from Paracentrotus lividus, assembly GCA_940671915.1. Taxonomy (NCBI): domain Eukaryota; kingdom Metazoa; phylum Echinodermata; class Echinoidea; order Camarodonta; family Echinidae; genus Paracentrotus; species Paracentrotus lividus. The sequence goes on along the minus strand of CALNVZ010000674.1, from coordinate 5,912,627 downwards.
TGAGGATGTTGGGTCACCGAAGGGCACTAGCGCATCACCTTGGTACCTATCCAGGGATCTCTCTGTTACAAGACGACTGCTCTACTGACTGAGTTATCATGTCTCTAATATGAAATCTGATTCTGTTCTTAGATTGCTGAATGAAGCTCAAGGATCTCTCCTTGATGATGAACAGCTGGTAAACACCCTACAGACATCCAAGAAGACCTCAGAAGAAGTCGGAGAACAGCTCCAAGTTTCTGAACAGACCGAGGCCAAGATTGATGCTGCTCGTGAGGTATGTGGCAAATCTGGTTCAATCTGGTTTCATTTGGTTACATCTTGTGTAATCCACTTTGATTTGGTGTCATATTAAGTCCATCTGGGATCTGGGTTTAATCAAGTGTCAATAAATGTGATCCAGTTTAGTGCATAGATAGGGAATTTAGGATTATCAAATATTTTAACAAAATGGGTAATGATGGGTTAACTAACATTTGTATGCTAGTCGATTGTCATATCACTTACATGTACATGCATTCTGTAACTATAATCTTATCAGGATTTATTATTTCTTTAATTGAATGAGGAGGTAACTAACAAATCTTTTCTTTTTGATGGCTCAATAGGGTTATCGTCCTTGTGCCCAGCGAGCATCCATCTTGTTCTTCGTTCTTAATGACATGGGCCGCATCGACCCCATGTACCAGTTTTCGCTGGATGCCTACATCGACCTCTTCAACGTATCCATTGACAAGAGTCACAGGAGTCCGCAGTTGGAGCAGCGAATTCTGAACCTGAATGAATACCATACCTATGCTGTGTACAGGTATGTGATCTTGCATTCCTATTACGAAAATTTTGCATTAAGAACTTCTGTTTCTGTACTAAAGGTGCCTCTCACAATATCTTCAACATTTCTTGTTGTATCTTGTTGGTAGAGGAACACCTGGGGGGCTATTTTATCAAAAGGACTTTGTCCAGACATTTTATCCGACAAATTTTGCTCTCAGCCATCAGATACCAGCATTTTTCAGTAGCTTATACAGTTTGTCGGAATAAAATGTCCAACTAAGTCCTTTGATGAAATGCCCCTGTTTTGTGTCCTGTTATGGGAGCATTATGAATCTTACTTTTTCTCTTGGTGGCAATGTTTCATGAGGAGACCATATGCACATTCGACATTTCTTTTTTGGAACACTACAATGTACCTCATGATAATTTCTGTCTTGTCTTTTTTTAAATGCCTTCCGCTCAAACGAAGGTGGTGCCGGAGGCATTTGGTTTTCGGGTTTGTCGTCGTCCGTCCGTCGTCCGTACAGTCGTCCCGTTTTCGTTCTCAGCGATAACTTAAGAACCGTTTGACGGATCACTTTTCAACTTGAATCATGGTAATAGGCATATGGTTAGGGACAATGATCTGATTAGATTTTAGGGCATGAGGTCAAAGGTCAAAGGTCACAAGAGGTCATTGTATAGCATGAAAATGGCTCGTAATTTCAAAGCCATAACTTAAAAACCGTTATGAGCGGGATCAACTTCAAACTTGGGTATATTGTGGGTTGCATATGGGAGGGGCAATGAACTGATTAGATTTTAGGGTCATGAGGTCAAAGGTCAAAGGTCAACAGATGTCAATTGTATACATGAAAATGGTTTCGTATCCTCGCAATAACTTAAGAACTGTGTGACGGGTCAACATTACAAACTTTGGAAGTAATGTGTGCATATGGGAGGGCAATGAACTGATTTAGAATTTTGGGGTCAAAGTCCAGGTCAACAGAGGTCACTGTAAATACATAAAAAATAGTTTGTTCTCGTGATAACTTAAGAAAGTTTGATGGATAAACTTGAAACTTTGGGGATCCATAATGTTGCATATATGAAGAGGTCAAATAACTTATTAGATTTTGGAGGTCATGAAGGTCAAAAGGTCACAGGTCAATTTGTGTACGTGAAAATTGGCTCTCGTTCTGCGATAACTTTAAAAACCCGTTTTGAAAAGGGATCACTTCAAAACTTGGATCATTATTTACATATGGGAGGCGGACAATGAATCTTATCAAGAATTTTGGGGTCCATGAGGTCATAAGGTTCCACAGAGGTTCATTGTGTAACATGAAATGGCTTTTGTTCTCGGCAATAAACTTAAAAACCGTTTGACGGAATCACATTTCAAACCTTGGGGTCATATGTGCATATGGATGGACAGATAAACAATGATTTAGAATTTTTAGGTCAATGGGTCATGTTCAAAAGGCACAAGAGGACATTGTGTACGTGAAAAATGGCGTTTGTTATTAGCGACTTGCGATAACTTTAGAAGCAGTTTGATGGATTGAAACATCAACTTGGTAAGTGTGCATATGGTAGGGACAATGAATTTATTATATTTTGGAGGTCATATAAGTACAAAGGTTCAAGGGTCAACAGACACGTCATTGTATACATGAAAATGGCACGTTTCTTGCTGTAACTATCTGAACCGTTTTATGGATCACTTCAAAACTCGGGTCGGATGTGGGAGGAAAGATGAACTGATTAGATTTTTTGAGGTCAGGAACATTCAAAGGTCACTGGTTTATTTCTGATAAATAGACTCGTTTGTGCAATTTCTGAGGACCTTTGAAGATCAACTTAAAATGTTTTATCCTTTTTATTACATCAAGTAGCCATCACTTCTGAGTTGGAATATTCTGGTGATACAATTATATAGATTTTTGGGGTCATATCCATCAAAGAGATGTCCCATGGTATAAAATGGATGTAAATACTCAACATGCGCATAGCCTTTTTTTCCGAATGTGGCATACGGAGGCAAAGCCTTCCGACCGGTGCGCCGGACGAAGATTCCATCTAGTTTTTAAGGAGCAAAAGAGTAATACCGTGATGCCTCTGAAAACGGTAGAAATGTCCTGTCCTGTCCTTGCTTGCTTTTTTTAGTTCTTCTGTTACAGTCTATATTTAAAACCATGTTGGTATACTGAAGCGGATTTGGCTATAACAATAGCCATATTCCAAGACCTCAAGTCCGAAATATATTCCGGACTCAGGTTCTCATTTTGGTTCAGAAACATCTACACTTCTCTTTTTCATTCCAAAATGTGTGACTAGAATCCCTTGAGGCTGTGTACGTAAAATGCCTTTGAAATCTTCAACATTCTTATCCCATCTTTGCCATTTCTAGGTACACACCTGCCGTGGTCTGGTTTTGAGAAGCACAAGCCTGCTCTTTTCTCGTTCCGAATGTGGTGATAAGGATAACTGGAGGCCCTCCGGTAAGCTCAACATGGACCGAGTACAATTTCTTCCTAACGTGGCGGCGTGGTAAGTGAATCTTCTTTGTTCTCAAAACATTGGGAAGCTTTTTTTACTATATTTATTTTAAGGCATTGATATTCCTTGTGTTAGAATCCAATGGATGTGATAGTGCCCTTTGTTTTTATTTTCAATGACAAAGTCCCTCAGATAGTTTGCTGTTCTGGAGCAGCTCTTAAGATGAACTTAATCAAGCATCCTTGCATACATCAAATATTCCCTTCAGTCACAGATAGTAACCATGTTATTTTGTATCTAGAATTTTGATACTTTAATCTCTCTTTTGCTGTAAAAATAATGCTTACCTGTACCAATCAGTTTTTTCAAAAATTGGTATGTATATACAGCTTGGGAAATAATTATTAAACCACTTTCCCTACTAAGTTCCCATACAGTTTTGGTCTAATATAAATTGCCCAAGCTGTATATACAGTTTTAAAAGACTTTTGTAATATATTATATATATATTATATATATATACTATATATATATATATATATAATATATGTAACCTATTTTCTTCCTTAAGGCGAATTTCTTTGTTTCCTCCTTTTATATCGCCCCAACTAACCCTATCCCTAACCCTATAGAATTGGCATTAAGGGGAATTAATCCCTATAGAAAGTCGCTAAGGGGAATGCTGACTGAATAAAGCTATTCTTCTCAGTTCCCCTTAAGGCCCGTTTTAGTAAGATATATATATATATATATATATATATATCCTTGTGTATAGTCCACTCCCATTATTACAAGATGTTTGAAACCAAGCCAATTACTTTATAGTAAAATTTCGCTTTACTGAACCCATAGGCACATGCTTCAAATCGGGGCTTGGAGAATTGCTTTTTTTATACCCAATGACCAGGGTAATAACATAATGTAAATGGTTTGGTCATAACCTCTAAAGCGCTTTGTAAGAAACTAGTATTATTTTTTATATTACTATCATTACAAAGACTCGTTTGTATCTGTACTTGTTATAATTAGAGAAGACTGTTACAGTACTAATAAATTCATTCCTTATTGAACAATTATTATTACCTATCTGCTATTATATTCCACATACTAAGAATGTTGCAACAGGATTGGTCAAAGAGCAGTCACGTGATGAAATTTAGTTTTCCCATCATCAATCATCACTCGTAGTGATGGTACTTTTGAGTTTCGCTGACCACTTCAGCGCCCATAATAGAGCATGTAGAGCCATAACGCGTCATCAATTATTTTTAGGATGCACGAAAAAAAGTGCGTTGCCACTCTGGTTTTTTTGTTTTATTGTTTTTTTTCCATCACATGCAGCGACAGATTCCTTTGTGACGTAACAATTCATTCATCTTAATTCCTTTGTTACGTCACAGTCACTTCAGCCCATTTGAGCAAGGCCTATGCGTCAAATGAATTGCGCGCTCTTTATTTGTACGCGTTTATGTTACAATTACAAGCGCAGTCATCGATGACTATTCGACTTGAGTTG